>JAPVLO010000035.1:12255000-12385000 GCA_027257055.1 Cephalopachus bancanus
AGAGAATGCTGTTTTGCCATAAACAATGATTTGAAATGAGTAACAGTACAGCTATTCTTATCAATCTCTAAAAACGTAGGAGGTATTTCTGTTATCAGATTGTTTTTCCTTTCGTTAGTTTAGAAATTGAAGATTCAACAATATCATTTGCATAATCTACAGCACTCATTTACTTTGTAGATGCAGGTCATTACTGTTGTTTCTTTTCCTTTCTTTTTTTCTTTTAATTGTAGACAGTAACAAAATAATAACAAGACTCAAATTGAACATTAATTTTATAGGTGTTTGGACTTGAAAGAACCCTTTTATAAAGAAACAATCTAGAGAATGGCATAAAATTCTGGATTGCAGAGAACTAAGTTCACAAATACTCACAAATGTCATAACACTAGTTTATTTTTTAACTTGTCAAATGTGCAAATATTGAACTCTAAACAGTACTTTGATAATAAAATATAATGGAGAGGCATTTATCTTTTTTAAAAGGAAAGAGAACAAAAGACAAACAATGGGTTCTTTTAATGCAATTGATGTTTGACACTTAGATATTTTGCCACAATTTTGTTTCGAAGATTAATTCAATCCATTCTTCTCTAATCATAACAACAAATAAAGCAAATATATATTTCTAAACTAACTTTCAACAATTTAGCATTGTATTGCCTTCTCCATTATTAAAGAAGATGCTAACGAATATTTCTTTGCATTTCTTAGGTTTATTTTTTAAATGTCTTCTAAAAGAGGACTTTATTTTAAAGCAAATTATCCTATGTAAACAATGGATTTGTGCACAAGTGTATTTTGGCACAGACACATGTCAATCACAAAGAACGTTATGATAAAAATGCCACCTAAGTTCCATTTCCTAATTAGAAGAAAAGTATTAATATGGTGACACTGGCTTGACTGACATGAATCTATGATAAATGTCTGCCAGGCTCATATTTATAATAAATACAGGTGATGGATTTGTAGTAAAACCAAAGCTTCATTCAGTTTCTTGGATTTTTATTAAAATACAAGCATATCATAAATGTTGATTTGAAGAAATAACTAGAAATTTGATCTGATGTAATATGATGCAAATTAAGTTTAAACAGTTTGAACTTTGATATTTCTAAATGCATTGCTATATTTTGAATTTTTTATATGAAATGAAGGTGCCAGGCTAAAATGAACTGACAACTAGTGTCTAATTTTTCTTCTAAAACTTATCTATCCCTTTTCACCACTGACAAAAGATGGTTATTCTGTATGTTTATAGAGAATAAACAAGTATGCTTTGGGTATAAATACAAATCATATAAAAGCTTATATTAAGTATTATTAAATTATGTTGAAGTAAATATGAGTGCCCATATCTCATTTATTTTTCCTTGAAATTTTTGTTGCTCTCACAAAGAAAGATTACATTGCACATGTAGTAACACAACATGGGATTATCATGGATAGCATATGTATAGATATACACATACATACACTCCAGAAGGTCCACTGCTGAAAAGGTAGAAAGTCCTCTATCAGAGGCAGCATATTTTGTAGTTTACAGTAGATTCTAAAGCCATATTCTAGATTATGAGTTAGCTTTGCAACTGTCAGCTGTGTTTCTTCAAACAAGTTTCTGAACCCCCATTTCCTCACCTATAAATGATGACTTTTTTTTAATCAATCCCATGAAGTTATTTTGAGGATCAGACAAGTTGGTAATATGAAGGACTTTTAATAGTGCCTAACCTATAACAAGTTATCAGTAAATATTCTCTACAATGCTAGGTATTATTACTATTACTGTTATTAATAATTACATTAATTGTCTATCAGAGATGGGTGATAAGCACAGGCAAGTTTCAATTATTACATAAATCACTCGGCACTTTGGTGTATAAATAAGAGGCTAAGTAGTGCCTAGGGCCAATTGATAAATATACATGTTTCCAACCAAGAAAGAAGAGACCCATAAAGTATGGTTTGAGGGAGATCACAAAAGTCTTCTTACTCAAATTTGCCTCCCTTTTAGTGTAAACTTGAAGAAGTCGCTTAAACTTTGTAAGATTTGATTGCCTTACCTACAACTGCCTCCTGTTGTTACCAAGCAATCAATAGGCTCACTTTCCAATAATCAGAGACTAATATCATGGCATCAACTTTTGAGGAAAGAAAGGCTTTCTTCCAAGTTGACTGACAAGGAGACATGAGGAAACAGAAATCCGTCTCCACAAGCTAGAGTTTAGGTCGGTTTTTATAAGCATAGGGTAAAGAGATGTGATCTCATTGGTTCTTGTAGTTAGGTATTACCAGGAGGCAGGATCTGATTGGATCCTGCCATGGTTAACACAAAAGTTCAATTTGATTGGATCCTGCCACAGTGGTATCCATTTCTTAATTCAGTACTCTCTGGGTCCTGCCACTTGGGTTCCAACTGAATTTGTACACTTGGTTCATTTTAGTGTGCTCAACTTACATGACCTTTAACCAGAGGTCCATGGTCCATGGCAACTAAAAGCTGAAAATAAAAGCTCACAATACTGTTACATAAATGTTGAACCAGATTGATCTGGTGAGGTTACACCATCAAAACACTAAAAGCTGCCATTGCTAGCATTTAAGCATTCTTGGTTAAGTAGAAATGTCCTAGCCAACTAACCAAAGAAAGGAAACACCAAGCAAAAAATCACTGTGTTCTAAATAAACGACTATGAACATGAGAATCATAATTGTCTTTCTAGTTGAATAAAAATAGAAACTCTTAGAACAATAAACCTAATATTAATTTTCATAATTAAATTCCATTGTGAATAGTGTGTTATAAAAAGACGTAGAATGGAAAACATACTGTGTTTTTGGCAAAGTGAGTAGAGCCAAACATCTCTATTTAAAGCCAGCCTAATAGTTTGAATACATTACTTGGATTTCTGAATCATTTGAATTTCTTCCTTCCCTAAAGTTTTCCTTCACTAAAGTTGACTAGTCCACACCATGACATCTGATTCTTATCTTTGTATCATTAGGTGTATGTCTATATCCTTAATTTCTTTCAGGGCAAATTCTATATTTTATTCATCATTGTAATTCAAAGAGATTTCTATTTTTAAGGTAAATACAAATGAAATGTTAGTCAAATCTCAGCTTGGATGAGTTTATGATATTTTTTATCCAACATGTATTCTTAATGACAATTGAATAAGGATGTAAACAAAAGTGAACAGATTATTTTATAGCATATATTTTGATTAAAAAAAAACTATAGCTACTGCTTTCTTTAAGTGTAAAGTTATACAATAATAAAAAGATGGTTAAAAATATCCATTATAAACTCTAATTTTTAAAATAGGTAAAAGTTTCCTCCAAATGAGATTATTTAACTTTTATTGGGGTAGTATGTGAAGGATACAAATGAAACATAATCTTACTCCCGCCTGAATTTTTCCGGACTGAAGTTTTTCCCTTATGACAAAGACATTATTTAAGTTGATGCAGTCAACAAAAAGGGGGAATCAGTCAAATGTATCAGATTCATTCTACTGATTGTTTCTTTCAGATTTTGCTCTAATTAGATCATAGATTCAGTCTCAGAAGGCCAACTTTACAAACTAAACTTGGGTCAAAACTGCAGAACGTCTATATGACACTTTTGCAGGAATTATAAATGCTTCCCCAAGAGCAAAGGAACAATCAGTTGAGAACAGGCTAGATGTATGTTTCTACCAAGCCCTTCAACCAGTCATTTTTGTTCACTTCACAACTTGTGCAACATTTTGCAGGAGCCCTGAAACATTTTGTTGTTGTTGTGGGCAAAAAAAATTAAATGCAAAGCTTTTTAAAAAAGCCTTTATGTTATTATTAACTGAGTACATGTTTACTCTGTTCTTAAGGTTGGATTCAAAAGCCTGGATTCACCTGCCAGAATAATAGCAAATCCAATGAGAATTTCAAAAAAAACTCAAAACTTAGCAGATACTTTGTCATCTGTGCCACTTAGAAAAATCCTTACTCTCACTCAGGCTTTATTTTTTAAGAATCAAAAATGAGATAAACTGTAAATATTGGGAAATTTATCCTTAGTAATTATGTTATTTTTTCACAATAAAAATTAATTTACTCATATGAAATTTATACCTTTACTACATTGATATACCGCATTGAAGGGTTCATGAGATACAGTTCTACTTGAAATTTAAAACTATAAAATGTGTGCCTGTGTGTATGTACACACATACAGAATAAGAATTTCTTTCTCTTTAGAATAAACAATGTTAGAGAACATTTATCATTCAACTGCAGACTCAGCTGCGTAATATAACAATGATTTACATCTAAGTAATATTGACAGGTATTTAGAATAGAAATTAAATATTTGTTAGAAGTTTTCAACCTGGCTGCAAATTAACAAGTTCATTTTTTTCATTGTTTCATGTAAAAATGAGTGAAGTAACTCATGAAAAACTGTGCTTCGTGTGTGATTAAACTTATTTATTTTTACTTCTAATTCCATTTACTTTAACAAAATGCTAACATTAAAGGAAAAAAGGAGGTTTTAGAATCTAACAAGAAGTTTAGTTTTCAAGTAAAAATCATGGGATTGGAGCCCATGCTTGTCTACACCATGATCACTGGCATTTACAGGAAGGAATTTGTGCAATGGGCAGGAAGATTATTGCTAACGCTGTCCAGAGATCATGAGGCTTGCATTTAATAAACATAACTTTATACTTTCCAAGGCCAACCACTGACTAGGAGTCAGGATATATCCCCTTGGCAATTAGACTGGGGACACGAGTTATTGACTGACGTACCATGAAATACCACCAGGCCTTTGAAGGATAGTTCGCTGCAGAATGTGCTAACTAAACGGGCACTTAATTGAGACAATACGATTTCCATGGCAAATTATAACATGTAACTTGCAGTATTCATGTATCTTCTGCAAATATATTGATAAAATGGGTTATCCTCTTATCAAAATTTTATTTTATTTTAGATTCAGGGGGTACATGTGCAGGTTTGTTACATGAATCAAATGCATAATGGTAAGGTTTGGGCTTCTAGTGTGCCCAATCACCCAAATAGTGAACGTTGTAACCAATAGGTGATTTAGTTCACCCCCTCTCCCCTCCCACCTTTCAGAGTCCCCAATGTCTATTATTTCCATCCTAATATCCACATGTACCCATTGTTTAGCTCCCACTTATATGCAGTATTTGATTTTCTGTTTCTGAGTTATTTCACTTGGTAGTCACCTTCTGCTCCATCTATGTTGCTGCAAAAAACCATGATTTTATTCCTTTTTTATAGCTGCAAATGGATTACTCTCTGATACTGAAAAAAATCACAATCTGTTAAATCTTATATGAAAAGTGCAGGACTTACCTCTACCTGTGGCCTTTGGAGTTTTGTTCCTTAGACTTGCTTAGTAATCATCATGCCCAGTATTTGACTTCTATTCAATATTTAAGGTGCACACTGATATTTTTGTTTTGACATTTCTCTTGAACAACTTATCCTGACAGTTCTCCCTCTGCAACAATGCTTAAATGAATGACACCTGAGTTGGAAGGAAAATGGGTAATCAAAGTGGTTTACAGAGTTATTATTATTTGCTTTTTGCCCCATACCAGCTCTTCCATTTCACTAATTGATGTCATTTCCTAGTAACTTAAGAACAAGGAAAGCAGTGTACAGATGTGGCCATTTTAATTCCTATCAATCCTCCCACTTAAGCTTATTTTTAATTTCTTATTGTGGTTCAAGGTAGTTCAACACATGAAGCTTCTCCACCTTCTCTCTCTTACTGGCAGACTTACAGAAACAGGACTAGCCCACATCTAGATGAAGATTGCAATCACAGTCCTCTTGCCACTTTTCAGACAGCTTTCCCAAGGGTTGAGCTCAGAGAGTCAATGGCATCTTGTTGCTCCTGGCTGAAGAGAGAACCCCATGACCACACTTGGGTCCACCTCTTTCTTTCTTTCTTATCAAGTTTTTCTTCTATTTATACTATCTGGATTCTAATATTAGGTTTGCTCATATCAAAAATTAATTTACACTAGTGTGTTAAGGATTTACCATCATTTAAAAGTTTTATCTTTCCCCAATTACATCTACATTTCAAGAAAGATTTTCAGGGATATAACTTCTTAGTTTTCTGAGTCAATGTCTAATGGTGGAAATTTCAAGAAACCAATAAATAAGACAGGCTTATGGGAGTAATATTTGGGGCAAGTAGGTGTTCTGATGGCTCCCACTACCTATATCATAGTATATGTAATAGTTCTGTTTAATGAGCTCCACACCAGATACTATGCTAAATATATTGAAAATATAATCTCATTTAATCAAGCACATAACCAACCCCTTTGCCTACTTCTAAGGCTGGTGTTGACCCAGCAGCATGCACACAGTACTTATTTCTATGTCTAACTTTTATTGTCCTAGGCTACTATATTTATCTAACCTGGGTCGCTTAAGAATTACTCATTTTACAAAATTGCTTTGTGTGCTTCTTCTGACATAAACTTAAGTTTCTGTTGATTCTGAAGTGAATTATCCATGATTCCTGACTTTAAGGATTTCATTGTCCAGCAAGACAGAGAGCTATATAAATTATTACAAGGCAGATGATGGAAGTACTCAGTGCAGCTTCTCTTCTAACTCTTCCTGCATGGATGAAATTAGTGGTTTTCATGTCTACTCCTTGCCAAGTTGTTGATCTGTTTGTGACCCAAAGCTGTCTTGTCCACCTTTGTAACTCCATTTTCTAACTTAAGGATGCAAAATACATTAGATAAGTAAAGCAGGTATACTGTTCCAAATTATGGATTGAGAAATTCATACTCATAGACTTTAAAGACCTGTTCGTAAATTTTTTAAAAACTAGAAACACCAGAGATGAAGTTCAAACCTAAGACTGTTGTTACCAGGTAACATGCTCTTACCTCAAAATCTTACCTCTGTTGACATTCCTATTCAGGAATCAATCTGATAGCAATATACATGTAAGCAGGAATACTAAGCACACATACTAACAGTCATTTCTAGTCATCTACAGATCACCCAAGTGTAAATTATCTACTTTGTGACTTATCTGTTTAAAATGATTGCTATCAGAGTGGCTTCCATTTGCCCTATAATATACCTCTAAGCCTTTGCCCCTCCTTATTACTTTCACAGAAATGTAAACTACTGAGATTCTATTATTAGCCTAGATGCTACATAATTTAAACAATAAATCTGATACACATACCCATTGTCAATTGACAGAATGACACTTAAGTTTAATATAAACGACTTTTAACAGCTGCACCCCAGCATTAACACAGATAATTTAGAATTTATTGCACATATTTCATTGTAATCTATGTTCAGAGATTCCACTTTGGGTAGAGGTAAGTGAGAATATTGGTGTGTATTTTCCTCTCTGAGGCTGCCCACCTCCAAGTGGTACTTTATGATCTTACACTCTCAGAGGCTTAAAAACTCATGTAATACTAGAAGGTAAATCTTGGAAATTCTGTCCTCTCGTTTTGAATTGTCACAGGATGATGCCATTCTATGGAAAGGATTGCTGGTAACCTCCCAATAATAAAGCTCCCAGGTGAGCAACAGCATCTTTTCCAATGCAGGAAGCAAGTTCAGACTTGGTGCAAGTGGCCATTTACTCAGGAAACAATTCTCCGTGTTTTCTAGATATTATTTGTAAACATGTAAGTGCCCAGGCATGATTGCAGAAGGTCAACCAAGATGAAACTGTAAAATTTAAACACATATACACATAGAAATAATCCTTTGGTGACTTTAAACAAACAAATACAAAAAAACTACCTTTCTATGCCACTTCTTTCATCAAACTTTTCCTATTTCATCCAGATGGAGAGTGCCACAGGACACCTTAAAGGTAGTAGTCTCAACAGGCATAGTGCTACCAATAGACACAGTAGTTTCCATAAAGACTAGGAATGCTCAAAGGTTTTTGTCTCTTCAGAACAAAAAGTACATTACACTTGCCAATTAGCCTGTCCTTTTAAATCCTGAGGTTTCAATCTTATAAATAATCAGAGTTTAGAGATGAACTGTTTTTATAATTTTACCCAGAATGCAGACTTATATCAAATACCCCTATAGATACTGTCCTGAAAATGTATTTAAAGACAGGGTGCTGGTGATATGAATTAATATGGCAATTCTACTAGCCTTCTGTGTGATACAAACTGCTTTACTGAGCTACTAGAGGAGCACTTTTTCATTCAGCGCTAAGACAAACTGTTAAATATAGATAGTAGCCCAATTGGTTAATCATCATTTGTTCTCACTGAGAAAAGCCCGTTATCTCAAAACAAGCACAAGCAAATTTGGGATGGGGAGAGAGAGGGATATGATGGGGAGACTAGGAAGAAAGAGGGAAGAAAAATACTGAAAGTATGTATTCAAAATTCTTCCTAAGGCTATATATCTAGGGTGAAATAATTGCCCTTCTAATACATGGTTCGGAAGATTATACACCAAAGAAAGACTAAATAAACTTAACATACATGTACTATAATCACATGCAGCAAGTTGTATTCATTAATTGGAGAACTAAGCAAGTAGGGTGCCTGACTATTAAAAAAAGACAAGAAAGATAAGAAACATTAATCAAGAAATACATAATCTCCATTTATATCATCTGAATGCAGAAGCACCCCAAAGCTAATATTTCAGCAATATACGCTAAATCATAACTAAGGGCTTTATGTCAAAGCATGAAGCTCTTTATTTTTAATGTGGCATTTGTTCAATTTATAGAACTAATTTTTCCCCTTTTAGTGTTTGCAGAAAAGATCCAGTGGATCATTTCAGAATTTAGTATGGCTCCCACCACACTAGAGTTAAGCAAACTGACAGATTCAGCACAGTGAAGTATTCTAATGATATACCACTACTTCTAGACCCAACAACAAGATAAAAATTCAAGAACAGTCATAAAACACCAATGAGGAAATGACAGATCTTGAAGTCAGTGTGAATAATTTCTGGGATTATAAATTTACAAACGGAAGAAGATGAAGAAAAGAGAAACAGAAGCAAGGAGGAAGGGAAAGGGGAAGGTGTGTAGCTTGCCTCACCCATCTCAAACACTGAATTTAAGAGCTTTATGCACATTCGTATTTCCCACTGTCGGGAATTCAGATACAATTGTGGAAACATTAGAAACTAAGCTTCAATTGTGTTGAGAGACAAGTGTGTGCCTAGATTGGCAATTATGCTTTTTGACTTTAGCTGCAGATACCCTCATCACATGCGTAGCTGTGACATGTACAAACAGCTTCCCTCAACTTTCACTTTCCTTCCGCAGTTATGTGCTGCCTGCCTTTGCTCCTGCAGAACATCACCATTTGATGGGAAGCTCTGCAAACCTATATTTAGTGCCTGAGAAACACCCTCTTCCCCCTTTACCCTCAGGACAGCTAAGATCAGCACTTCTCTTAATAGTTTCCAGGTTTGAACTCTGGGGAACAAAGCTACCTCTGGAATTTACTTTTCCTCACAGACAAATAAAACTTGAATACTACAAATCTATCCTTTCTGATAGCACATCCAGATAGAATCTCTCTTGGATCTCTGGCCACTCCATTTCTTCTTGTCAATATTTAAATTGGAATTTAGGGTGCATCTGCTGCTACAAATCTGGAATTTTTTTGAATTAAAAAAACTGGAAAATAAAACATAATTATGCACCACTATACAAATCCAAGAGAAAAAAGCCTGCAGGATGGTCAAATACAATGTTCCTGTTGGCATGTCTGGTCTGGTGCACCTTTGCACCACTGTGCATGTAATATGCCCACCGGGTGTGTCATTGCCCTCTCTAGAGATTACACATTCCTTGGCAGCAGAAGGCAAGCACAGAGGCTAAAACAAGGCATACTAAATTAAGACATCAGTGGCTTCTTTACATATAGGATCTGAATTCATTTTTCTTAACTTTGCTTATTATTGTTTAACTACCAACACTTTGTAGATATGCCTTTTCATCCCAGAACTAGAAGAGAAACAGATAAGGGAGCCAACTCCACAACTATTTCCATCCCACTGACTTTGAGCTCTACATGTTCCTGAAAATAGGCAGAGATTGGGAGCAGGTTACTTCCATGCTGACTGGCAAGCTAGTTTAAATGTGAAATAATATGTCAGGCATTAAGAAGACCCAAGAAGCACAAAACACTCAGCTAAGCAGACATACTCTTTGCACCGAAGGTAACTTCTCTGTACATATATTGGTAGGCTGAATTTATCTCTGAAGCTAAGCTAGGTATGCAGAAAAGGGAAACTAGATAGCCGAACAACTATTACTTGGTAAACTGAACTTGGAGCAATTATAAACAAGAAGAAGAAAACTTAGATTTTAATGTACCTTAAGTTGTAGCTTGAAACAACATAGTAATCACACTGAAGTCAGTGCAGCTTTCTAGATTAAAGCAGATCTTTGGAAAAAAAATCTTTTCTGTAACTTGAATCTCTGTACCTGCATGTTTTATTTTCAACACAGCACTTTGGGAAAGAGTTTTTGAAAGCATCAGAAGTCATTAATAATGCTATGTAATGAAAGATGGGTCATAAATTAGAATTTATAAGTTTGCCATTTTTGTCTTTAAAAATCATATCAGAAATATGATTTCTCTAATGATCTCATTTACTGAAAGGAATCCAATTGCAGACAAAGGATATTTCTTCTAGAAGCAAGAGATGTATAGCTTGAGAAATATTGATTTACAGTGAAAACTTAGAATCACATTAAACATTGTTCTCCTGGAAATATAAGATTAATTATTGACAAACACCTTTATGTCACTTTCAGGCTCAATATCTAGAGGTTCAAGTTCTGTTTCTTGGTGACCTTCCACATCAATAGCTATGCAACTTTGCAGGTGGCTTCCGTTTTAGGTTTTTATTTATTTTGGTTTACATTTTGCCACCTTCAAATAAAGCACAAGGTCATTCCTACCTACACTGTTTCACAAAGGTTACCTAGCACACACTATAAGCACATGGCCCTATGAGCCAAATATAGCACATAGCTATGTTTGTTTTGGCTCCGACAGTGTTTAAAATGTGTGATTTTTTTTTTTTTTTAGCTATGGATATATTTTCCAGTTCACAATAATTCTTACCATTTCCTATTATTTTTATTTTTACCCACATATCTGCAATAACTTCTTAATCCTTACAAGTGTCAGAGTTGGCAAGTCATAGCCTAGAACCTGGGTTTCACCTGATGCAAGAAATAGTCCTTATTCCATACTGTGTCTATTCCACTGGTTTACCTGATTCAGTTTATTTATTTGTTTGTTTATGAGTTGGAGTCTCACTCTGTTGCCCAGACTGGAGTGCAGTGACACTCTCCTAGCCACTGCAAACTTGACCTGCTGTGCTCCGGGGATCCTTCCACCTCAGTCTTCCAAGTAGCCGGAACTACAGACGTGCGCTACCATGCCCGGCTAATTTTTTATTTATTGTAGAGACAGGCCTCACCAACTTCCCCAGGCAGGTCTGGAACCCACAGGCTCAGGCAATCCACTCGCCTCAGCCTCCCAAAGTGCTGGGATTACAGGCTGAGCCACTGAGCCCAGCCTACTGATTCAGTTTAAATATCCACAGGCATTCATTCATTAGTGTTTATTGAGCAGCTTCAATATGCCAGGTAATGTCCTGTGCACTAGTGACACAGCAGATTCTTCGTGCAGCTTGCATTCATGTTGAGGATGGGAGGAAACATCAACAATAAATAAATACATTTTCGGTGGTGATAAATATTATGTAAAGAAACATAAAGCAGAGGAATGAGATAGAGTATGACAGGAGGTGCTATTTTCAACAGGTTATCAGGAAACATTCTCCCTGACAATGTGGTATCCTAGCAGACACCTGAATAAAGTGACAGAATGAACAATGCAGATATCTGGAGGAAGAGCTTTCCAAGCAAGCTCAGGCCTCCTCTTAAAGGAAGCCCCATCTTTACAATGGTAAGAGCTTTTCCTTCTAACACACTCTAGATTTCCTGAGCCGAAAATAGAAGAAAATTGCTAGTGGTTTCCTACTTAATTCCGTCAGTGTTTTCTACACTCGGTTTTTCAAACCAAGTGGAAAATAAATCAGTAATTTTCAAATGCTTCTTTCACTATTACAACTTGATGCTTCTCTTATCACTGAAACAATGATAACAGAATCTTGCTACTCTGAAAGAAAATGTCTTGGAAAAAAACTGCTTATGGAAAACCGTCTCACCAAAAATCCCAGGTTACTTCAAATAGTAACAGTGATTAACAAGCATTGGCATATTTATAAAAAAAAAAAATCCTCTTGTATTTTTTAAATAATAGAATAAATGAACATTCTGTCTATTTTTAAAAAGAGTAAGTAATCATTGCAAATGAGCAATTAAAGAAGCATAGTTTTTGTTTTTTAAAGTAACAATTACTTTAGAATTTCAAAGAGATCTGGGGGATTATTTTCATCAATTCCTTTGTTTGGACAACAAGTAAAACTAAAACCCTGAGGGGTTAAATGGTTCAAGGACAAGAGTCATTTATTATAGTCAAGGCTCCTAATTTTTAAACTTGAGCTCTCACATCATATACAGCACATTGTACTTATGAACCTAAAAAACTTCTGTTGACACTTCTTGTTTCCCATGTCATGGGCTAACACTAAATGACTACAAAGAGTACAATATTTTCTTAGTGTAGTCACCATTGCCCCCACTCCACCTTGGGTCTCAGCTACAGACACATGAAAGCATATTCTAACCGGAAAGCTAATTTTCTTCATATTAACATAGCTGTACCTCTCTATGTTCAACTCCCTGAATCCCAGTTTATGATTATGAAGGGCTAGATTAATGCAGTGCCTTCACAAATGCTTTAAGAAGGCATTAGTGGGGTCTGCTGGATCAAAAGTTTGATGTACGAGAAAAACACTCATTGGGGTAGAGTCGAAACCCTCTTCTGGATCTCTGCAGATGGCAACTAAGGGAAATAGGAACCCAAACATCTGCCAACCGGTCAAACTTATGCAGAATCACTGGACTGATAAATCCATTCTGATCCCCAGTCTTGTGTATGTTTATTATACCATTTTACCATTGTAAGAATATTCACTGGTGATTTCTTTGCTCATCTTACTTTTAAGTGAAAAACATCTCTATGAATTAATATATTAAAATATATTAATTGAACTTCTGTTATGAAAGCAGCAATACATAAATCATTCCAAATAGTACTTCAAATTGATTTGGCATTCAAGAATAACATGAAATAATTTAGACACAAATTTTTTTTATACCTAAAATGAAATTGTTGATCATTAAAAATTTCTAACACCATGTTATTATAATATGCTATATATATTGTTGGCAACATAATAGCATGCTATTACTTTTTGGAACATGCCCATTAATTCCATCAATTGTGCAAATCGTGACTTTAAATTTCTATATTATAAATTAATGGAAATATATCAGTTGTGGATCTTGGTACAGGTTAAGTTTAGTTTGATGAACATGTATTAAGCACTTACTCTATACTAAGACTAGAGAATTAAAATACAAATAACTGATCCCTAAACTGAAGGAGTTTAGCTTTAATTTAGAGTTTCAGTCAGATTTCAGGAATCTGATAATATACTACTCATTTATTTTTATATTGTAGCAAAATATCATTCATTTCCAATGAATCCAGCGACAAAGGCCCCATGCGTCAGGCATATGTTGTAAACCTGTTTAATCTCAGTCACTTGAAGAAAGTGAAACATGCTAAGTTCTGAGGAAACATTTGGAAGGAAGGTGTTAGCTTACACATATTAAGCCTTCAATAAAATTCTGGCAATTGAACAAATGTAACTCAATTCTTTTGTTCCAACTTGGGGTCCAAAGAAGACATCTCTAAAATGAAAACTCTCCAGGGGTATCAGGAATCTCCATGATGGCTCTCCCTGACACGTCATACCACCAGACTCCATGCTATGATAGTGGCAGGGGAGGCTGGCACTCCAGTGCAGTAGAAGAGACAAGGAAGGGAACAAGATTACATGACATTTTTGGAAGCAGTGAAGTCACAAGTGCCTGGCACTTGCATAGAAAAGACATTTGAAATCAGACATTGCTCATTTGAAAATGATTTGAACATAGATTTTGCAAATATTCATTGGATTCACATTTAAACATTTTAGTGCACACCTTTTGTCTTCTGGAAAACTTGAGAAATACAATTTGAGATATGATTTATTCTCAAAATTGAATTATCAGAAAAAACAATCAGCTTTTTTTCAATTTCTAAACAGAACATCTAAAACATTTACAGGAATCTTAGGTTAAATAAACAAAGCCTAGTTTTAAATATATTTTTTAAAACTAAGAAAGCCAAAAACCTAAGAAAGTTACAGAATAGTATCTTAAATTGAAAGATAGAGTGGATAAAAGAAGAAATATCCAGTAATGTTCTCTTTCTCCAAAGAAGTTTCTTTTAAAGAATTTGTGGCTTGGGGAAAGGAGCAAAATGTATCACTCCCAAATAACTGCTTCATTTAAAAAAAAAAAATCTATATATCTTATTAGCAACATTTATGATGAATCTGGTTCTATTCCATTTATAATCAAACCTAAAGGAAATAAATATACTATAAAAGCTATATAATTTTAAATAAATCTAATAAAGGCCTATAGTTTCTGAACTGTAGCAAATACTCTGAAATTTTAGGTCAATGACATTAATATTCAATTAAAGTCTATAATAAGGAGATATGACCTAAATGCAGCTTGCACAGACACCAGGTGTTAGAACATTCATAGACCAAAATTCAAATATAATATAAAATAATATTCAAAATATCAATATAAATATGAACTAATAGAAAATAATAAAACTTTTTGGAGTTAAGAGTCTAACAACTTGATTCAAAATTGAAGAAATGGAAGCCTAGGTTATTTCTTTAGTTAAATTTTACACAATTACATAGTTTGCTAATGGAATAAAATTTAGCTACTTCTAATTAGGATACTGAGTTTTTAAGTAATAGTGATATGCTGACTAGGCTATACCTTATTCAAAAATAAGAATATTTATTTAGGTTTTCCTAATAAGAGGTGGTTTTTGTTTGTTTGTACAAAATAGGTATCAGCAGTTAAGGCAAGAGCAAGAGCAAAAAAAACAAGGAAAGGGAAAAGCATAGAAAAATGTAATTCACTTCAGTGTTTTGACTAGTGCTGGGCCTCTTAAAAATTTAGCAACTGTCACTCAATTCAGACATTTCATCCTTGATGCCTAATTTTGTTAGAGACTGATGATCAGTTAGTGGAAAATCCTCATTGTTGATCAAGACAGGATTTTTGGGGGAGTATAAGTTTTATAAATCTAGTAGACATTGTAGAAGATAAGCTAATTTTGATATGGGTAGATTGAATTAAAGCCTACAGAGGTTAGCATTCTGAAAGGAAAATGAATTACCCTATTTTGGAGGCTGTATACAGTTGGCAGCCCTGAAATTTGTAGCCACAACAAAGAATGCAATGTACAAGGGAAAAAAAAAATCAGGATGTTAGATAGCATCTACCAAAACAGCCCTATTTCAATTGACGCTGCTTCAGCCTCTCTCTGACCCCACTGTTACCCTCAAATCCCACTCAGCTTCCATGCCGAGTTTTTTATTCTGCCGCTGTTTTCTCTCCACATAGTTTCTTTCCAAACCAACATCCATGTTCCACTCATCAACCACTGCTTTAGAAAGCTTCAGGCTGGATGGCCAGGCATGAAGTGCTGGCAGGTGGTGTAGCTGTTAGCCAGCCTTGTGTATCACAAGAGATCTGATGCTATCAAATTCCTTTTCCCCCAAAGACTAAAGAGAGCAAGCCTTTGTGAGCATGCAGGAGGGGGATGAAAACAGTTTGTCTCCTGAGCAGCCAGCCTTTGTCATATTACAAATGAAATCACTTCGGAAATTTAGAGAATTAATATCATAATGAAGACGGGAGTACCCATTAGGGTGGTCTAATGTTGCTCTGGAGAAATGTGATGGATGCCCAGTGGCTGCAAGCCCTTATTTGCAGAGAGTCACCTCTGCAGTTGCCATTATTAGGAAGATGTCTGAAGCAGAGGATCAGACACAACCATTGCAAGATGAGATAGTGTTTGACTGGTTTCCAGGGAACCGAAGGATACAAGCTTAGTTGTACCTGTCACTATGGCTCCCAGCGTTTTTCCCCCTTAATGTCTTTTTTAGCTGTAGGAAGTTTCTCTTTAAAGATTCAGTGCTTTCCTAATGGCATAAAGTGAGTAATGGAGAGCATACAAAAATGTTATATCGATAACAAATGAATTCAGTCTATTTTAAGACGTGTGCCAGCCCTAAAGAATGATTTTATTTAGCTTCGGTATTGTCTTGAAAATAAATTTAGCCAAACATTCTGAAGTGAACACACTACTGGCACCCCCATGTTCATTTTCCCTTCTAGGTAAAACATCCCTGGATTTTCGTTGCAATATATGTGTCTACCCAAAATACAGTATGCATTTGATGCTCTTTGCTGTGATAAACCTAGAAAACTGTACTTCCAGGAATTATTGTAAAATGTAATTGAATCATTATTTCTGGTACTCAAATACTATTCTGTTGTACTTCTTTTCTGTGACGTTCATACACATAATAGGAAATGGGAGTCTTCTAAAAGACTCCATTCAACTTCAGACTAGATAGAATGGAAGGAGAATTTCCCTAAGAAAATTTTGGAGGAGTGCAGAGAAAGGGAAAGGCTATGTATTGCCTGGAAAGTAAGATTATATCTACTTTTTCTCCACTTCGCAACTAGTCTTTTTGTTGCTCAGATTTGAATTTAAACAATTTGTATTTCTTGTTCTTGTATCTGCCATCAATTAAGTAGCGTTCTTTCTCTGCAATATTTTTCCCATATCTGTCCCTTTTCAAGACAGGCTTAAAGGGCAGTTTATTCTCTTGATGAGTTTAAATATAATTTTTCTATTTGAGACAACTATAAAGATATGTTCACCCAGATTTTGAAAATCTTGGTCAATTACAAATGGAAACAACTCAGGAATTATTCCCAATACTTTTCCCAACAAGAACAAAAACAATATAGTAAAACTTATTAATCAATTAGAGAGCAAATTTGAACTATGACAGGATTTGGTCTGGTGAATATCCAGGTTCTTTCTGTTGAGCTGCTTTTAATTCCCTATTATCTTCTGTATTCAAAAACCTTTAAAGACAGCCAACCTAAAGGACCAATTAAATCTCTCCCATCCAAAATGATGAAGTGCAATCAGGGTTCACTAAAAAGCTGGTCAAACTACTATATGGGTTGTCTCTGGTCCTTTTTGAAGGTAACACAATGAATTTCACTCATAAAGCCTTATTACCTTTCTAAGACAGGAAATTCTCATTCTCCAAACACAAAAACTTGCTGACTATCTATATGTATACTTTGCATATTCATTTTGGTACTTTATTAAATTTCAAATTTGCATTTCATCACATATCATATTACTTTTTAACTTTATCAGGAATCCAAGTTATTTTTCCTCACCTAGATTTTAGTCTCCCTAAGAGAAATGGATATATATCTTTGTAGCACCTAATCCAGTGTGAAGTATAAAGCGAGGACTCCATAAATATATCCTAAGTAGAATCAAGCTGATGTAGCAAGTAAATGATAGGAATTTTCTAAAACTCAATAAAGACTAACAAATCCTTGTGTGGAAAGGAATGCATGTGGCCAGTCCTTTGTATCATTTTTAATCTTCTCCCAAACTGACATATACACATTTCAATAATAAAGAAATCCATCCTCCCTTAAAGCAAATAAAAGAGTCCTAATGAAAGTAATGTACCCCACTAGCATTCAGACCCTGAGAACAACAAATGTGATCTTGGACAGAGAAGAATCTAATGAAAACAATCACATTAAACATAGCTCTTCTGTGCTCAGTGCTCAATAAGTGAGCAGCAGGCTCTCTCTGTCTGGCTTACAGAAAACAGGAGGTAGCAGTTTGCAAGGAGCAGCGTTTTAATGTGATTGGACTATAACAGACAATCTATTTACAGCATGCTCTGGGGAGCTTATAAACAAATGTTGAGTAATTTCAGCCAGCAGTAATTACCCTTGCAGCTGACAAGGATAGCATGAGACTTTCTCCTTCACCTTCAGCCCAGTCCAGAAGGCAGTGTACACAATGCCACTTCTAATTATTTCTGCATTTCTATGGCTAAAGACCAAAGTGTGTTATTAGAGAACATTTTAGAAGCTTTTTAAAAGCTTATTTATTAGGACAATTAAAAGTCATCACTATGACAGCAAATAAAATGTTC
The DNA here is from genome assembly GCA_027257055.1 of Cephalopachus bancanus. NCBI lineage: Eukaryota > Metazoa > Chordata > Mammalia > Primates > Tarsiidae > Cephalopachus > Cephalopachus bancanus. The sequence continues at coordinate 12,273,349 of JAPVLO010000035.1, forward strand.
CATTCTCAGGAATGCAGCATCAAATGAGCTTCTGCCCACTTACCTTTAAGGCAATGTGGACTTGTGCTATCTATTGTTAAGAGCTGAGACCAAAGCTTGGCAATAAAAAGAAATAATATCTGGAATGCATTTGGTTTAAGATGTGCCTTTTTCTTTTTACAATTTTCAAGCAATCTAGAGCAGGTAACTGAAGTTATTTCTCAAAAGGCACAGAGTTTGAAGCGGTGTGTTGCTTGATTACAGACGCTGATAGAGATAAAGTGCATGTGGTCAAACTCTCTCTCTCTCTCTCTCTACCTCTCACAAGAGACATGGGATTACCCTGGCTAGTTAAAGGATCTTATCTGGAGAGGTCACTAATATTGCATCATTTTGACATAAGAAAGATGTTAAAAATTCAAAGATCTAAAAATAAACCTTCAGCAGATAAGCTTCTAATGGAATGCTGAAGGAGTAAAACAATTATGCAGAGCAATCACCCTGAGCGTTTGTAATTAACAATCAAATTACTTCCCAGAAGTGTCCAACAAGAGAACTTTTGTTGAACATTTCTATACGTGCCAAACTACCCCAAAGTAATTGAGGAAATCAGTGAACTGTGGTGTGTGTCGGTTCTCAAACACCATGGCCAGTTTGGCGTTCACTGAGATTCTGTCCGCCTCAGTAAGTTCAGTTCAGATCCTGACTATAGGAATTGACAGCAAATATCTAATCCCACAAAGTATATTATTTACATTTTTTGATACGTTACGTTACATTACATTCTGTCATGCTGCATTTCATCACCAACAGATAGAATGTTGCATAACCTCATATGACATGATGACAGGTCTCATTCATTCCTTCTCTCTCTCTCTCTCTCTTGCTCGCTCACTCTCTCGCTCTCACTCTCCCTCTCTTGCTCTCTCTCTCTCTCTCACTGTCACTTTCATTCTTGTTCTCTCTCTCTCTCTCTCTGTCTCTCTCTTTCTCTCTCTCTCTCTCTCACTCTCTCTCTCTCTCTCTCTCTCTCTCTCTCTCTCTCTCTCACACACACACACAGACACACACATACACACTATCCACAAAACTTTTAGATCAGAAGATGAGTGTAAGTAAATGTTTTGGATTTTAGCCCTGAAAAGATCCTAAAGCCTGCCAGTGGTGACATTTACAATTTCACCAAAGCCATGGTCCTTTAATGACAATGACATCAAATTGTTCTGCACAGCTTATTCAATGTCTGTTTTGCCAGCTGTTTGTAAATATTTTTAAACATGTCATTATGATGTACGGTGGACCACAAAAGCACATGTTCTGTAACATAAAACAACAATATGCTGCAAATTAGCCTTCTTGAAAAAGACACCCCAAAAACAAATTACAAAGTTGAACAACACACCATTAGATGTATGTCGCTGCTATTGCTCTGCACTCATTTCTGAAATGCTGTTGGCAGAGGGACAATCATTTGTCCTTGTTCTTGAGACTGGCAGGTGTCACTTTGGTCAGTGTGGGATGTGAGTGACAGATATTTTACAGCTGAAGAAATGAGAATGCAGAAATTCAAGAGTACCTCTGGGATTCGCCTGGTCATTTGTGGGCAACGTGAAGGCAGGGCAGGCTCCTGAGCTAAAGCAGGGCTGCTTGTTGCTGCAACCACTGCGGGCAGCTGCCGAATCACGGCATTTTAAACACTACATCTATTAACAAGAGTGTGTTTCTGCTTTGATGGAAGCATGCAGAAAGCTGCTCTAAGCTGCCCGCTGTATACTAAACTGCTCTAATTGCTTTCCTATGCTTCATACAAAAATCTGGTAAATGCTGAATTCAGTAGAAAATTGCTTACAGATTTAGCATTTTTGAATATACAGGTTTTCTTACGCATTCTACCAAAAAGCTGGAAGTTTATTTTCCTTCTTTACCCTAAAGTGACAAATTATTTTCATTTTACAAAAAAAAGAAAGAAAGAAAGAAAGAAGTCAGAAAAACTTCTCCTTGGGAGATATTCAAGTAACGCTAATAGGATATAATAAAATAGAATGCAATGCAGGAAAAAAAATAAGAGCATTTATCTTTTCTACTTAGACATAAATAGGAACTTTTTTTGTTCTAGCCTAATTTTAATATAGTTAAAGAGCTATTAAAGATTTAAGTTGTAATGTAAAACAGCTATAAAGCCTCAAACATATTTAAACTATATTTTAAATATGCTTTTTAGATTTACTTTCCTCTGTGAGATAAAAGAGAGATAAAACTTTAACAAATACAATTGTTCAAATACGTTGATATGTAAATTGTAGTGTGCTTAAGGGTTATAAGAAAAACTGATTAAAACCAAGAAAAAATCCAAAGATTTTTACAAACAAATGTTCTCTAAAATTCACAGACATATGTTGAAAATGGAAAGACACAAATTACTTCTTTGTAAAATACAATGCAAAGATATTAACACACGTGTGTTTTTAGTACTTTTTGTGGTGTTAAGATGACAAAGAAATAAATTTATCTTGTTTTAGGACTGAGTCATCCCTGACATTTACATATTGTAAGCACAGCATTTGAATTTTCTTTTTTTTAAGATTATAATATTATACTAAGACATACTCTTGTTCATTGAACTTGTAAAACTCATGGGTGTTCACTCCAATTAAATTGACATAGGAGGGATACATTTTGTAAAAAAAAAAAAAAAAAAAAAAATCAAAGCTTTCCAGTGTGATTGCTTAAAAGAACAATTATACACAATGATATACAAGTAATATGAATAAGATGTTTTAGTTACAAGGATAGTTACCTCTGCTTTCATTTTCTATTAATTTCCTCTAGATCACTGCCAAAATATTACCTTGCAAAAATAAAATGAAAACCATATGTTGATTAGGAAAAACATGTATTGTCACAGCACATTTCAACATTCCACTGAAAGAGTTAACACTGAAACCTTCTCCAAAGAGAAAGAAGATCTGTCGATTCAGATTGATATTAGAATATGTTGTTTAATGTCATTTGCCAAATGATGTTTCAATTTTTAAATAATTACTTATGTTAAATAAATTGAAACATGCATGCAAGCAGCATGATATCAAATTAGTACTTTACTGTAATTTTAAGAAAAGGAATAGGATTTCTCCTCGAATGGAATAAAACCTCTCCACAAAAACCAATAACATACTGAAAAACATACAGTCACAATTACTTTTCTCCCTACTTAGTAATGCAAAGATAAATTGTTCTTCTTTGGAAATCAAATATTTTCCTAACCGCTGTGTTTCTTTAATTAAACTGTATTCTTTATAGTGATCAAATATAATTAGCAGTAACAAGTATTTAATGAAAACAAACTGCTACTCCCAAACCTTCACTACATGTTTTGTTTAAATCCCACAGATGCTCCAAGGATTACTGTATCTCCATAACAAGTAAAAAAGCTTGTCCCTCCCCACTCTGCCCACCCCTATTTGCCAGGAGCATTTAAACCAACAATAAAAACAACAAAAACTTCTGTAATTCCAAGGACTTTAGTTCACAGTCAAATCCTGCTCCTCAGCTCAAGGCATCACTTCCAAAGAAGCTTAATACTTAGCCCTTCAAATATTCTACAGACTTGTTCTTCAAAAATCCCACTTGATATCATCACATAATAAAGCATTACCCTAGTATCTTTGATTATTAGTAAGTGACCAAAAAAAGAAGAAAAGTGCCCATGCTGGACTCATTGACAGCTAGGTGATATAGCAAGTCTTCTGTAATTAATTGTGAGTGAAAGGGGGTTTGGTTTTGCAGCCTCGTAAAACTTTTCCCACATGGCTGAACCCACGGTCAGGAGATGTTAGGCAACATTAACTGCCTGCACATTTCTGCAAGGCTCTAGAGGAACAGCTAGGCACTGGGGCTCCAATCCTGAGAACCCTGGGACATAAGACATCAGCGTCTACCTTTCATCTTAGCTGAGATTTGGAGTGGGTTCAGACCACAGAGGCTCCTTAATTCTCACTAATTCATTTGCTTTCCTGATTCACTTGGCTTGGGATAACCTGAGAATGATAATGAACCTGTGAGGGGAGCTCTTAGTCCCTTGCCTTTGAATGTGCTTGGCATGGATCGAGGGCTTTCTCTGAATCTTGCAAGAGGAAAAGAATCTTATTAGTGCTGATTGCTAGTCATGAGGTTTCCTCTGAAAATTGCTCTTGTGTTTTAACTCTTGCTTGCTTTTTGCAGAGCAGAGTAGTGGGGAGAAAAAAGTTATGTTATTTATACAAACAACATATGTATCTAGAAGGTAGGGTGATATTTTAGGGGTGTGATTTAAACCAAATCTTAGCAGCTAGCTTTTTCTTGGCCTCTACAAAGTAATCTCAGTGTTTCTCATTCTTCTGCAACTGATGCTGTTTGTTTTTTTCATCTCCCATAAATAAACACACTACTGTACCAGAGGGGTGGAGTTTTACAAAGAAACACCCAAAGCCTTCTTTTTTTAAAAAAAAAAAATCATTTTCAGACTTAATTTACACAAGAGTTGTCAAGGTCACAGATATTTCCTGTGATTTTGGAGTTCTGTTGAATTGGCGCTTTTGCCTTTACAATTAGTGTGTTGTGGACTTTTAACTTCTACCTAGGTGAGAATTTGTGCTTGAGATGAAAAAGTCGATAAAAGAACTGGGCAAAGTGGTATGTTTTAGTGAAGCAATAAAAAGGGCAATTTGGGTCTACTAGTCTATCTGAAAATGATCCTTCTTCAGATTTTGAGATACTAAACTACTGACCAAATGATGTCCTTGTTTCATTGTAACTGTGCTTGCTTTCACATGTTCTGTCCCACAGACCCTTCCATGCACATGCTAACTGAAGTCATATGCAGCAGCTGCAATGCAATAGATACATGCACCAAGGGGTGGCAGGGAGCTTGACTCAAAAATTAGAAAGGGACCTTGGTGGCAGGGCAAAGTGCTAACACATTCTGGTACTTTACAAAAGGTGTAAGACTTCTGATGTCAGTGCTTATCCACTATATAGGGACTCCCCTATCAAGATTTAAAATTTCCTCCACAATAGAGTGACCAGAGTAAACCATGACATTCATATGTAATGCAAATTTGTAGTATAAGTAGTGAGGCACAAACCTAAGCCATAAGTCATCCCACATTTTGAATATGTAAAAAACCATTTATCTGATTCAACTCATGAGGATTTTAAAGATGACAAAACTGAGGACTAGACTATTTGGAGGCTTGTTCACAGCCAGATAACTGTTTAGTGATAGAACTAAGAAGAGAACTCAATATTCAGACTCCAAGCCCAGTACTCTGGCTGAGACACTGTATAAAGCATGCTAGAATTTCCATACAAACTATTTTGACATTTCAGTGCATATGTTCAAGGGTTTAATGCTAATGGAAAATATTTCAAGTGGTAATCGATTCTAAGTTACACTACTGCTCCTCTCCATTGACTTCCTATGGCCTGACACTTATTTCCTCTGTTTCAATTTTGACTTTCCAAAAACACCCCCATTTATTTCTTTCCAGCCAGATAATGTCTCTACTTGTTAAATAAGCTGACATCAGAAATCAAACATTCACCCATTTCCCTTTCTCCATAATCCACACTATGCTCCTGTCCTCCCTTTTCTCAGCATTGGGACTATTCTTATTTCTGTCCAACACTGAGAAAATCTTTACTAGAATAACAATTTATTTCTAATTCTATGAAATTACTTGTTTGGTATAACTTCACGTCTGTGATATAAAGATATGCAATTTGAAAAATATTTATGAAAAACACCTCAATGCTTCCATCATGGAAACATGGTCATTTAAAACAAAATAGTGAATAAGAATGTAGGATTGACAGATGACAAATCTGAACTTAAATCCCTAGCTCCAATAGTTAACCATGACCTCAAGCAGAGTATTTAATCTCCTTAAGTCTCAATTTTCTTTTTTGGAATACATGAGACATGTAAAGTCTTGCCACAATGCCTAGCACATAATAAGCTCTCAATAAATGCTAGCTTTTATTTTTATTATTATTATTATTAGCAATATAGTTACTCTGCTGGGATAAATAAAAGATGGATGTATGAAGCATTGCAAAGCTAAAGTAACTATGGAGTGAATGGACTCAAGGGTAATCCTAGAGAAAAAGGAAAGAAATAAAGGTGAAATGTTACTTCAAGGATTCCATCTTGAGAACCTGAAAGTGATGACATTGCTCTCACACTCTAAAGGTATGAATCTTGAGAGCAGGTTCCAGTGAAGTGGCTTTGATAATTGTGGATCTGTGTCAGGTGAGGGCAACAGAGAGCTATCCAGGCAGGCCATGTTGAAGGCCTGAAAAACCATGAACTTGGCTATCAATCCCTATGGGAAGAAACTTAGCCAGTTTGAACTGACGAAAGCGCTAAGAATGGATCCAAACTAGGACCTAGAGTCTCTGTTAGGCCCAGAAGAAAGAGTAGAAGCTGAACAAGCCAACTCATTAAGCAAGAAAAAAGGAGGACAGTATAAAGTAAAGCTAGAGTGTGATAGGACAGATATCTGCAGTCAGAGCTATTGAGATCCCTAGAAAAACAATGCCCATGGATCCCTTGTAAAGCAGCTGTCTAGAGCTTCCTAGATAATCCAGGCAGCTGCCTTGGCTTTTGTGAAGGCCATGATGACTCTGGCCTTTAATATGAAGTAGCAACAGAAGTATTTAGTAGAAATAACCAACTGAGAGAAAAGATGACCAAAACTTAGCAGAAAATTCAGGAAAGTCAAGGAAACTAAGGTCTATTGAGCATCCACTATGTATTGTACATTTTCACTTAATTCTGTCTATCCTATGCATTAGGAATTATTACTCTTACTTTGAGATGTAGAAACTGAGCTTATAAGAAATTAAGAAATTTATCAAGATCACATCGCTCATAAACGGAATAACTATATAGAAATAGAATGGATATCTGCCTGCTATCAGAGCTCTTTCCATCTTTTCCTGCTGCTCAGAATTAAAGTCATGAGGACATATGAGTTCTCCAAGGGAACAAAAAAAATAGAAAAGAGTCAAGAAGTCAAGTAAGTGCTTAATGCTGTAGTGATTTCAAGAATTAGTACTGATAACACAATTTTGGACTTGGTAATTAGGAAGACACTAGTAACCTCAGGAAAACAAGTGATGAGTATGGGAGCTGGAAGGAGGACTATCAGTGAGAAGTGGTGAGAGAATGGTGGCTGAAATTATAAATCGTCCTTTGGAGAAACTTGCCATTAAAAGAATTGTAACTCTGACCAGTACCAAAAGCTAGAGACATGTTTTTCTTTTGTTATAGACGTCATGAAAATATTTGTGGACAGTGATGATGGAGTTACTAGAAATTAATATATATTTAGGAGAAATGGAATAATTACAAAACACAGTTAAGTAAGAGGGGACGATAACTAAGACTGGATAGATTTTTTGGAAGTGATAAGACGGATAAAAGAATAGAGACATCCACAAGTTAGAGTGTGACAGGAAGTAAGAAAATCTGTGTCAGATAGTAAGAGTCAAGTAGGAGACGAAAGTGTCTGATGTAAATAAAATCTCCTGAAGTAGAACTTCAAGTGTAGTGAATGAATAAATGAGTGACACAGAAGAAAATCTAGAAGCACACTTTGGTTAGTGTCAAAGCAAAGGGATTCACCGAATAGACTAGATTTCACAATTAAGTGAATTCAGAATACTGAACAACCCCAGTGTGTTTTGAATGCTGCTGGGTCTGAGCTGGTATAAGCTGACCCTTCTAGGTTCACTAATGTTCCAGCTAATAAATGGATCCTATCGCAGCCCCTGTGGGAGACAGACATGCTAATTATATAAGTAACATCAGTCTTGCATCTCCAAGATGTGGTATTTAATACTTTGCATTGAAACCAGGACAGTTAAAAACTCTATAACTGCCTTTCCGTCCCCTACACACAGAGTAAGTGGCCAGTTCATCCCTTCATAGGCAGAATATAGCAAACATCATCTTTGTGCCTAAACTCCACTACTAAAACAAAAGCCTATTGGTAAATCTAAATTTATTAGGGAAAAAATGAAATTTTACAGAACTCACATTGTAAGCTTTTAAAATATCTTGATAGGAATCAATAGTAAATTTGATAATTCCCTTTAGGGGTAGGAAAATCTGGGTAAGGTATAATAAGCCTAGGAATTAAAAAGATGAGATGGTGTGGATAGAATGGAGAGTGGGCATCTGTTTCCTTTTTCTGGCAGCTTTAAAAATCTATGGCAAATTAACTTCCCTTTATTGATAGAGTAATGTCTAACAACTCCGTCAACATTTAAAGTGCATACTTGAAGAAGATAAGAACAAAAAAGACCTTTTATCAGTCTATGACATAAAGTTGCTTGAATTCTAAAATTCAAATCCAATTTTTAAGGGAAAAAAATATTTTGAAGTATTTATCCCATTTACCCAGATACAATTTAGATTTCTGAAGGTTCTGTTGGCCCAAAGTTCTAGATATTCATGAATTCAGAATATTTTACAAACACCTCTATAGAGGCACATGTTGATTTAGGAAGTGTCCACATGACAGTAAAACAACCAATCAATTCAGTGAAAAAAATCAATTGATTCAATAAAAACATCAAACAGGCTGTTTGCTGTCATGAAGATCAAACTTACTGTTTGACAGAACTTTTACTTTTTAATCAATGGTATTGATGTCCGTAAACACTATCTTAAGTTTACCACCCCATGTTCACCGTACAAAAGAGGACCAAGTTGCTAATCGTTAAGTAATTTCAGCAAGAGAGCAGATAGGAAAACCTGAACTTCAGGCCAAAATTTCAGCTTCCACTTTACAGCTCTTTCAAAGTCTAATGTTTTTCTTATTAATCTCCTTCTGAAAGATATTCATTTTGTAATATGGTATCATTACAACACACTATATACCGACAATGCTGTCATCATACTGAGTAGCATCTTATGTGTTTATCCTTAAAAGAAAGTGGTAGATTTTAGGCTTCCTTTCTTTATATGCATCATTCATCTTTCTTGGTTGATATCTCTGGAATTTGTAACATATCCATCATTATCTAACTGCCAACTGTTTTCAGAGGAACTGTTGCTTTAAGCTCATTATTTCTTCTGATTGGAGAATCTGCAGAGCCTCTTTCTACAACTCACAGCAGCCAGCATGGTACGTGTGTGTACAGATGAATGGTCAGGTTAGTCCTTCAGAGTCTCTTTGTACCCAGCTTTGCCCCAGAACTGCAGCGCGTAATGAGCAGCAAATGCATACTCATATGCCTTAAAAGTGTACAATGAAAACCATAAAAAATTTGCCAAAATAAAGACCACATTCATAAATAAGCTGTTAGTATAACCACATAGTTCCACGGAGTTTTCTACTTACCTAAGGGTTTGGGGATTATCATGACTCTCTTATAATTAGTTTTCCAAAAACTTCCTTGAAATCAAGCACAGTTGATTGGGCAGCTGCCTTTCAAGAGGAGTTACCTAAGCTACACTTCAGGAGATTTCAAACTAAGTCTGAGAGTGGGTGATGAAAGCACCAACATGCAGATTGTGGGGAAAGTCAGCGAAGACTCTGTGACTGCTATTAGTTTAAAGGGTTGTGCAAGCACATCCACAAGGCACTGAGATACAATCAGAAAACAAGATGTGTGTCACCGTCTCTTTCTATAACTCATTATTTTAACAACTAAGTTAACAAGTAGAGATGCTCCAGAGTTTCAGAATTTTAAAGATTGAATAATACTTGAAAATACTGAAACTGAAATTTCCCATCTTTGTGCTGATCTCGAAAGTCTATCTGGGGGCATGAGATAATGGGGTATGGATCAGCAAATAATTGCTGGGCAACCAAAATATTTTGCTTTTTCCTTTATCATAGGTCAAAGCAAATATACATATACTCCACCATGATCAGATCTGATTTTGTACGTTAAGTACTGTTATTGTTTTTGTGAAAGCGAAGAAAAGCCAAGAGGATTAGTTATCTCAGCTGTAGATATCTGAGTTACAGAAACACAGCTGGAAAGTCATGGTCTCCTCCCCTTCCACAGTCTTTCCTATGGCTAAAATCAGCACGACTCCATTGAGGTCTAAAAGACAAAGATGTATTGTCACTGACTCCTGCCATGCTGACACTCAAGTGTGCCACCTTTAGTGATCTAGAGTCATTTGGGATCTTCAAGTATTGATAACAATTACTTATGCTCACATGAGTGGATTAAACTCATTGCTATCATGAGCAATATAATCCTCACCATATGATTTAAACAAGATTATTAAGAAATCTGATATATAAAATAAACAAAGGCATCACACTCTATGCCATAGGACATTAAAGTATCAGAGAGGACAATCAGAAAATAACTATTTTTAAGCTCCCAGCAGGAGCATATGCTGCTGCTGCTAATGGTTACATACATCTCTGAATTGAAAGATGGAAGCTGCTCCAATATTTTAGATTTTGTCACAATATATCATTCTATTTTAAAAATAGATCAGTGGAAGATGCTCTTCCTTTGAAGCTATTTCTGTACTGCTTTATACGCAAATTTTTTTGTGAATTCTATTTATCCTTTGACCAATTCTTTTTTAAGTCTAAAAGTAAGAATTGTCCCAATTTTCCAGTTCCTATGAAAGAAAAAACAAGCTGTAGTAGTTCAGCTACTTTATGTCATTTTTCTATGAAATTAAAAGACCTAGACTAACTAAAGGGTTTGATTGTAAAAAACGCTACTGATCAAACATCTTATTTAGATGACAAACAAAGCAATGAGCAGTTGCAGTTGAAAGTATGTTGGAAAAAGTCTTACAAGTATGAATCATTAAGATGATATTTACTGTTCATATTTTTAATTAAAAATTTGATTGATATCATTGAAGATTTGCATTCATATGCATTTGTAAGAAATCATACAGAAAGATCTCCTACTTTCCTAAACATTTTGGCCAGTTTTCCCCAATGGCAACATTTGCAAGACTATAATATAATGTCACAATTATGATATTAATATTGATGCACTCTACCTATCTTATTCATATTTCCCCAGGCTTACTTGCGTGTGTGTCATTTTATGTTGTAAAGTTTTCATATTCCAATATTAGGAACCATTCTTATTAAATTTTATCAGAGTATGTGATGGGTAGGTGCCATTTAATGCTTGATGTGAAGCTAACTATCTCCCTGCTTCTGTAAAATTAGGTAGTTAACATGTTTGATTAAATTTGATTCCAAGAAATGATTTGCCACAACAGTGACAGTGGCATAGTCTAAGACCAAAGCAGATGTTAAACAAGAAGGCATAAAACTTACAAGCAACATGGCTTACTTCCCCTCCAAGAAACTGTGTGCTTTGAAGAACACTAAAAACTATATGAGACAGTCCTTTAAGTTCACTCCTGTGTGTGGCAATGGGTTTATTTTTGTCATTATTTTTATTGAGTGCCCTCTGGGTATAGAGTTCTATATGAGTGAAAGGAAATACAGTTTTATGGTTAGAGACATACCAGTAGGACCCAAAGTCCTGAATTCTTGACTGAATCCTATTGAAAATCTCCTAAATATAATCCCCAAATGGCAACCTTTCATTTTCTCATTCAGTTTGTTCATGCATGAGTTACAAACTCTGGAGTGTGATGAAACACCAAGTATTGACACAGTAAAATTGAAAAGAATGATTTAGTTTAGTTTTTTCCTTAGTTTTTGGAAGAACATCTTGTCCTCAATCACAACAGTTTTATAACCCAACATTAAAGTATTTACTATCTACCAAGTTATGCAAAGCCCAGAACATGTACTACCTAGTTTAATTACTATCATACCCCAAAGAAATGTTGGCGTTAGAAACTATTATTTCTTCTATTTTACAGATGACAAGACTGAAGCTTAGGTAATTTAATTTACCCAAGGCCGTGCAACCTGGTAAATGTCAAATCTGGATCTAGAATTATAGTTTCCTACCCAATACCCATGCCTTGCTCTTACCTGCTAAATGATAATGCTCTCTTTCTATGGTCCATATATTCTCTTCTACATTGAATCAAAAAGAAAAATAACCTCGAGGATCTATGGCCCTGTTCTGTGGCCAGTCATTGAGATTTCCCTATATTACAGAAGTGCTACCCAGAGACCTGAGAGAACTAATACTATGGAAAGAAACCCCCTAACCACCATTCACACTCCTACTCAGAACAGTAGGAGATGTTTAAAAAAGAACAAAACAAACAAACAACAACAACCAAAAAAAACTCATGAAGATGAAGTTCCTGAGGAATAATTCAGAGCCCACTATTTTGAAGCAGAGTAACAGTTCTAGTTCCAGTTTAAACACACACACACACACACACATGCGTGTGCGTGCACACACACACACACATACACACAAACAAAAGCCTAGTGGGAGGTAAGTCGTTTGCACGCCACTTGATAACCAGCAGCAAGAATTAAAGTATAGTCTTTTACCAGGAAAAGACAAGAGGGTAATAGAACAGTAGGCACATAAGTATCCTATACTTCAATCCAGAAACACTGAATTTATGAGTCCTCAGAGACCTTTTAAAAGCTGGAAGAAGAATCCGGGCTGGTAGTCTTCAGAGGATACTGTGCAGAGAACAAAGCCCTGATGGCATCAAATCAAGGGACCAACCCCCCTAAGAGGTTGTAATAAATCTCAGGAGAGACACCCACAGCACCAAATGGATCTCTCTGGGTACACACATAAAAATATCTTCATTCCTAAACCATCAAAATTCCTGCCTAAAGAACTTTCATTATAAAAGAAGGTAAGTACACTTCTGTCAGACTCACGGACTGGCTGCCTGCAGCCTACAATACTGAGAGCAAGGATTCCATGCAGTGCAGAATGTTTGATGAGTAACTCAGCAGCAAACTGAACCTCGTGGTCAGAACCTGCTGGTGTGCACGCCCCATCGTACAGAGAGACAGATGGAGGTGATGGAGCTGGGGATGGTTTTCAGTGCAGACAGGGTGCTAGAAAGGTGGCTTGTTAATAACACTGCTGCTCCAAGCAACTTCTTGTCAGCAGTCAAAGTTTCAGGATCATGGACTTGTGGCTTCTTGAAAATTGCTGCAGGACTGACATAATTCCTATTGTAATTCCTGGTGTAGTTCCAATAAAAAATAAGAAAAGTTTTATAACACTCCAAAGGGCTATGGTAAGGCCAGTGGTGTGAAGTGACTGACATTTGATGAAATTTTACTTGTGGTCCACAGAATTCATGCTACTCCAAGAATCAGATTTTTAGAGTTTATAGTCATATTAACCATGCCTTTTTTCTTTAATTTTCAGTAAAAGCAAGCAATCCCAAAACATTTTCTTTTTGATATCTTTTTCTAAAAACATTTTTCATGGATGCTGGAAAATAATTTTTGGTTTAAGAACAACCAAGCATGTAGCTTATCATAGGAGGATTTCATTTTCAGCCAAGGTACCAGGCCAGAGCACTGAAATTTCTACACAAGGTCAGGTGATCTTTACTAAAAATATGATTAATGCAAAACCAAATAGGAAGATTAATTTGAACATTGTTGGAATTTGACAATGTAATTACACACTAGCTTTCTTCCTTCACACTGTCACAGATTATACTCCTACCAAATGATGATATTCTTTTCTTTTCAAAAAATGCAAATCATAATAAACATTTTAAATGCCTTCCTGAGATAAGCCATAATGAATAAATGTCTTCTTACGACATTTCATACTGAGAAGTTTCAGAATTGACAATAAAAATGACAATAATTTGCAACTATTTTATTGATCCTATTAAATGGACAAAACTAAGAGTCTCAACAATTATTCAAAGGAACTTCCTTTTGTCAAAAATTAGATGTTGGTGTGCACGTATCGATAAATTGTAAATTTCATAATTTTTACTATTGGAAACTACTTCATACTTTCCCTTTGTTTGCTCTCCCACCCCTGCTTTCTACTATTATGAACTCTAAAAAAATGGGTGGTAACAGAATACTAGGTAGAAGTCCATGTATATGCTTAAGGAACAGAAAAACTTTAGCATCCTAATGCTTGAGATTGTGTAAAACAACAATAAGCCCTTATAGTTTTGGCAGAAGTTTCATATAAGCCAACCACATGTTATCATGTAAATATATTGTTCCAACCAAATGAGTCAGTCACTTGAAAATAATATTGTATATTACATTTCTGTTACCTTCATGCTGTTAAAAAAAAAAGTGGTGGGGAGCTCAGAGAGGGTGTATACTACATAAGTTGAAAAATCACTCCCAAAAATGCTGCCAATTGAATTAGACAGTTACTATGAACTAAACTGTGAGATGAAATTAAAAGTCACAATGTCCATATATGGGTTTTTGCTTACTTGAAGACTGCCTCAGCTTAGAAGAGGTTAACTACAGCAGACCCAGTAGAATATGGTTGCTATTAAATCTAGGGAAGGAAGACATCTATCTGATTTGATTACTGAAAGTATATCTTTCCTATCTGTTTTTCCCTCTTTTAAAAATCAATAGTGATTCAAAAGACCTGAGTTCAAGTCTTATTTTTATCACATGATACATGAGTAACATTGAATTTGTTTTTTGTTTCATGAACTCTAGTAGTTTTAGAAATCTCACTTTTTTTATTTTGTATTTTTTTTTTAAGTCAAGATCTCATTCTGTCACCCAGACTGAAGTGCAGTGGTGCAATTATGGTTCACGGCTGCCTCAACCTCCTGGACTCAGTCTCACACTCCTAAGTAGCTGGAACTACAGGTGTGTGCCACCATGCTCTGCTAATATTTTCTTTTACTTTTTGTAGAGGTGAGGACTTGCTATGTTGCCCAAGATGGTCTCAAACTCCTTAGTTCAAGCAATCCTTCCTCCTTGGCCTCCCAAAGTGCTGGGATTACGGATATGAGCCACCTCACCACCCAGCAGTCTCATTTTTAAAATCTTGAGATCATTAGAAAGAGAATGTGAGATGATGGAAATTACATGTATTTGAAATCTGTAAAGCACTATGTATATACAAATTTCTTATTGCCATTAATATCAAAACTTAGGGTTAAGACATTTGCTCCTAGAAAAGGCTCTTGTGTGCATAAATTTACATTATAATAGTAGCACTTTATTCTGTTACTATCAATGAAGATAGTTCATTAGAACCTGTAAAATCACTCATAAGTGGACCCTGAACAATTATCATACTATACGAAAGGAATCAACAGTAGTGGAACACTGCCAGGGGAAGGAGGTATACCTTATCAATGAGGATACCGGATCTCAAACCAGGTGAAGTGGGGATCAAATTGAGGTCCAAACTTTACCTACACAATGACCATTTGTATACCTAACCCTGAATTGTATGTCACATCTTTAAAACTAAGAAAAAGAACTTGTAGAAATGATTCAGTGTTATTAAAGTAATATTGCTAGAACACTTCCTATGAACTGCTATTATAGTGGAAAGCAAGCATATAGATGGTATTTAATCACCATGTTTCATGTATTAGAAAATATCATTATCCCCATTTTACAGAATAAAGTACCAATGTTCTGAGAGGCTAGCATTTGCTCAAAAGTACTTCACTAGCAGATTTTAACAGAAAATGTCTACAACTGAAGGTTCCACCAAAAAGAAACAAAAATTATACTAGATACCCAAAGTCAGGTCCCATGTGCTAACCAACACAGGAGTAATAAGAAAACAATGGACGATCATATTTTAAAACTCGTTCTGCCCTACTTTAGGTATAGGATATATGAAACATTGCTCCCAGCCCTAGCTCTCCTTAAAAATTAATGCTGGTACACAAAGCCATTTCCTAGGAACTGGATAGGATTACTGGAAAAAAAAAGTATCCTCCATAAACTGTAGTAATGCTCCATGCTAGACATTTGCTGGTCACTGCAGTCAGAGTCTGAGGGCTTTACATTGCGTGCTTTGGAAGCACAGGGCTTGCAATCAAAAGTTAAAAAAAAAAAAAACCCAAAACCTTAAGTAAATACAGCCTACTAGGGTATTTTATCAAGCTGTAAGACAAATAGACTTCTTTTTGAAAAGAAAAAACATTGACATATTTTTCCCTTTCACTTAATCTTTGGTCGCCTTTCAGGTGGTGGGGGACGGGGTGAAGTCAGAAGTGAGAGCAAAGTGATGAAGGGAAGCAGCCGGAGTCTGTCTCTCAAATACTGTGCTAATCTGCTCCCTGCTGCCAGTCCTGCCACTCAGCAGAATCCAGGGGACTGGAACAAGTGTGACAGAGAGCAAGGAAAGGGAGAAGAAAAAGAAGAGAGAAGGAAGAAACTGATGTGTAGTTGTGGGAAAAGGCAACAACAAAACCTGGCCTGTAGCAGCAGAATTTTCAGCATACTCCCAAAAATTGGAATTTAGTTATGTTTCAGTTCAATATCAATCTCTTTTTATGTTGGTATATATGTATGTATTTGTCTAGCATTCATCTATCTTCCAATTGGCTAATATTTATCAATTATAGGTGACTTTTCATTTTTAAAAAGTATTTAAACATTTCTTCCCATACTAGTTAGGTACACATCCATAAACATGCAATAGGCACATTCACTGACACACAATCCAGATGATAAATGAATCAGATAAATCTATTTATAAATAGTTATTGATCCACTGCTCTCTGTAGTGTTGCCATTTCACACAGTAGAGCCAAATGATCTATTTTGCTTCTGGACCTTTGATTTCGCTGAAAGATGACTAAAATGGTATGTAGCTAGAAGTTAGCCCATCAGGTC
The DNA here is from genome assembly GCA_027257055.1 of Cephalopachus bancanus. Taxonomy (NCBI): domain Eukaryota; kingdom Metazoa; phylum Chordata; class Mammalia; order Primates; family Tarsiidae; genus Cephalopachus; species Cephalopachus bancanus. The sequence continues at coordinate 12,290,085 of JAPVLO010000035.1, forward strand.
TTTATCCTAAGGACCAAAAAGAAACAAATAGGAGATAAGCACCTAAGTGGGATAGAATCATACTCTCCTATAAGTAGAGAATGCTCATTCTCAGTTAACCCGCAAGGCTCCTTTCTGGGATAAATCATCACATAGGAATCTTAACTATGGAAGAACAGCCCAGCAGGTAACATGCAGTTAGTAAGCTGCCAGTTTATTGACAGCTAGTGTGGTGGATTTCATATTCTATGGGGATGTCAGCTTCCAGAGAATTCAAACAGAAGTCCTAGTGAAGGCAAACTCCAAGACAGTAATTTTGCCTGTCAGGAATGCTATGCCAGATGGATTTAGCAGGAGCCTGACACATACAGACGCTAAAGGACATTTTGAAAGGACAGGAAAATCATCCAGTATTCCTTTTCCAGTCATTTACAGCCATTCCCATCATCAGAAACTACAGCCTTAAAATCAGGAAGGTCTTAGCACTAGAACAAAGGGTCACAGGAATAGAAATTTCCATGTTGTAGGGGCAGTCTTTACTCACTTCAAATTTGCTATCTTCATTTTTAACCAGAATTCTCCCATTCCTTTAAATGCTCCTTATTGCAGGCAAATGAACTCTACCTAAGCTCATGACATATTCCATCGTGGATTTTTATGTAATGTATAGATTTCTAAAAACTGCTTTTGTCTAAAAGTGGCTAGAAAAGAACAAGAAAAGCTTTCCAAATAAGAAGAAAAGGAGTAATTGCCCTATAAAAAAACCTATGTCCACCCCACAAATACACAAAATTTCCTTTTTTTTTAGTGCTTGATCTTATTTGAGAGTATTTAAAGTGTTTGGTTGCAAAAAAAAAAAGGCAATTATTAGTTGAAACGTGGTAAAGAGCCTTACTTCCCTAGAGTTACTATTGACTTGAAGCTTTTACTTTACAAGGCTTAGCAAATAAGAACACCTTCTTAAATAGCACTAAATTACATTTTGTCTTCCTTCATACATTGTCATATAGATGCCAGCTTAGCAGAGTGATTTTTCTAGACCAAGTTCTGCAAACATGATCTAACTACCTGAACATGGAGATCATTTTCTAATAGTAAAACTACAGTATAATGCCTGTAGTTGTTAGAAGGCATTGCCAATATATCTATAAAGGGTTTTTTTTTTCTGTTAGGTTCTAAGTAGATAAAAGAATAGGTAGACTATTGACAGAGATAGACATATAATTAGATATAGTGATGAATATTCCTTATGTTTTACATTCTTTTAGGGTATAAAAGTTCTATATTTGAATCTGGAACTAGCAAGTGAGACTGTAACATCATCCACGAACACCAGCAACATTCCACCAGCACCTTTGCAACTGTGTACTCTGACATTTCTTATAATGCATCAACAATATCATATATATTTATTCAAATCTTGCTTAGAATTTGAACCTCTGGAGGATAATAAACATTTCCCCAAGATAGCTAGAGGGAGATGTGAAAAGAAAAAGTCATATTGCTTTAGGAATTCCATAGAGCAGTCCAACTTTAGAGCAGAGGTAGTCTCATCTTGTTACAGTCTAAGCAACCAACGCCTAAAATGTCCAGTTTGCCGAGCACTATCTTTGCATTTACCTAGTATCAATATTTCTTCAAGTACTTATTTTTAATGATTGCTCCATTGTTCTTTGCTGGGTGGAGTCAGTCATAGTTTGCAAATTCCTACAGGTCAGAGAATACATTAGTTTAACCCTGTCTTATCCCCATGTCATCTTTCAATTTTGTGTTTGAAGAATGAGCACTTAACAAATAATGCTATTTAGGGATCAGTAAAATACTTTACTATGATTTTGCGGAATATTCTATTATTCAGTCTTAGCTAAGTACCAATACTGCTAAGTCCTCTTTTTATTTATCTTAAACTGGTCATTTTTCCCCATTTTCCATAGCAATCCAAACCCTTGCATAAATAAAACACTTAGCAAAATGCCTGCCAATAGCAAGGGCCCAATATATGGTAACTGGTCTTTTGGGACTGTATCCAGTTCATAGGCTTCAGATTCTGTCATTTCTATATTATAAATTGACTGTATCATTCTTTGCTATTTGAACTTAGGCAAGTCACTTAATCTGCCTAGAGATATTACATTTTTTGTAGCCTTTACTATGAACTAATGCATGTGAAGCACTTAGCATAGTTCTCACCATATGACACAAACTCAAAAAAAAAATTACTACCCTCTCAATTGCTTTTGTCAGGTCATCTGACATTGACACTCCCTTTGGAGACTTCTGGAACCTTTTCCCTTTTCTGGTACAACCTGGGCTCTTTGCTCTCTCCTTTTGCCTCTGTGTCCACCCATTGTTATTCTTCTGTACACATTCTCCTTCCTCCCCTGACTCTTTAAAGTTTCTGATCTAAGAATATTTTTCCTTTTATAATATATTCTAGACTTAGACCATCTCATTTACTCTCAAAGGTTTGCATTTCTACCTCATCACTTCAGTGTATGACCTTGCCTCATAATTCTCAGAGGAAAAAAAAGAAGCAATAAGACAGGAATGCTTCATCTTCCCACTATCAAATCTCTAAACCCACCTGTTTCTGCCTTGTCCTCGTTGTTTCGCTTCTTTTACAACATAGGTTGCATACTTCCCACAAAACAGTCAATTCCTCCACCTTTAATTCAGATCTCATCCGCTTTAGCCTTGTCCAAGACTTTGTTAGATATGCTTTCATCTCTTTTCCACTTAACCTCTCCTTTCCTACTAACTTCTTCCCCTAGGCATTCAGTATGTTTAACAGTTCCTGTATGTAAAACCAAATACAACAATATGAACACCTTCACTTTCCCCACATCTCCTGTCAAGCTACTGCCTTAATTCTTTTCTCTCCTTTACAATAAAGCTTCTGGAAAGCATTGTCCATCTGTATATCTTCTCCACTTTCTCATTTCCAATCACTCTTCAAGGCAATCCTCTGACTTTGAACCTTACCATATCAAAACTATTTTCATTAGGGTCAACTATGATACCTATGCTGTTATAGATTATGGGTATTCTGTATTCATCTTTCTTAAAGGAATTATGTAAAATACTGGTCTATATTGTTTGTCTTCCATGACACCAGACTCTCTTGGTCTACCTCATACTCTTCTAGCTAATTCCCCTTGTTTAAAAAAAAATTTTTTTTTTTTAGCTGGGTTCGGTGGCTCAGCCTGTAATCCCGCGCCTTTGGGAGGCTGAGGTGAGTGGATTGCCTGAGCCCGCAGGTTCGAGACCCACCTGGGCAGCAAGACCTCATCTCTACAATAAATCAAAAAAATCAGCCGGGCATGGTAGTGCATGCCTGTAATTCCAGCTACTTGGAAGGCTGAGGTGGAAGGATTGCCGGAGCCCAGCAGGTCGAGGCTGCAGTGGCCAGGAGCAGCCACTGCACTCCAGTCTGGGCGACAGAGTGAGACTCCAACTCAAAAAAAAAAAAAAAATTTTTTAGCGACAGGGTCTTATTTTGTTGTCCAGGCTGGAGTATGAGTGGCACAACTGTTGCTCACTGCAGCCTCAAACTCCTGGCCTCAAGCAGTCCTCCTATGTCAGTCTCCCAAAGTACTGGGATTATAGGTATAAACTAGCATGCCTGCCCTCGTCTAGAAAATTCTAAGTCCATTTTGACTAGAATCATCTTGTCTTCTACCCTACCTCTGAATATTAATGTTCATCAAGTCTTGGTTCAGACATTTCTTCTCATTCTTCCATCTTGTCATAACCATCTTACCAATTGACATGGTTTTCAATACCTTCTGCATACAATACCTTATATGTATGTACATATATTTCTAAACATATATCTCTATAACTGCCCACACCCTACATTCTGAGTTTCAGAAACTTGATTAAGTTACGTGCATAATTCCCATTGGAATTACCATAGGCATTGTAAATGTATGTCTTTAAAAATTGAACTCTAAATGTTCTTAAACTTTCCCAGTCAGTGACAATGGCATTTCCAACTACTTGGTTGAAATTGAAAATAGTCCACTCAATTGTTCTTACAAGAGAGTCATCTAGCATTCCTCTTTCTCTTTCGTTTTCCATCTACGATTCATCACGAAGTCTTTCAACTCTGCCTCTGCTTTTCTTCTTCACTAACACCATGCTAATCTAATCCCTATTATTGCTCCATGGTATTACTGATATAGTTTCTTAACCAAAGGATTTATTTTTCTGACTCCTATTATCCATTACTTTCCAATAGTCACAATAAAATCTAAATCTTACCATGTCACTTCTCTGCCTAAAATTCATCTATGAATCGTCACTGTTTAAAAATAAATTCTGAAATCTTTAGCATGACATAAAAAGCTTTGGATATGCTTTTTACAGTCTGGTCTCTGACTTCCCTTACAATTTTGTCAGAGCTTGTTTCCCTTTAATTCTCTAATCTTCAGCCATACTCATCTTCTTTATTCTATGAATACTGGCAAGCTTTCTTTAATCTCAGCATTTCCACATATGCTGTTCCCTCTACCTGGAATATATGACCAGCACACTCAACTCAGATAACTCCTTATTCTTAAGGTAACTGCTTAACTTAAACATTTTCAGGAAAAACTTTTCCAAGTCACACAGCTGAAGTCAGATCTCTATTCTAATGCCTAAACGTACCATTGATGCTTCTTTTCATGTAACTAATAACCATACAAGTTATACTCAACTTATATCAGAGGTCCTTGACCCCAGGGCCATGGACTGGTACCCATCTGTGGCCTGTTAGGCCACACAGCAGGTGGTGAGCAGCAGGCAAGCCAATGAAGCTTCATCTGTATTTACAGCCACTCCCCATTGCTCACATTACAGTCTGATTTCTGTCTCCTGTTAGATGAACAGCGATGTTAGATTCTCGTTGGAACATGAACCCTATTGTAAACTGCATATGCGAGGGATCTAGGTTGCACACTCCATATGAGAATCTAATGTCTGATGATCTGAGATGGAGCTAAGGCGGTGATGCTAGCACTGGGGAATGGCTGCAAATACAGATTAACATTAGCAGTAAGGTTTGACTGCACATCCCCCCTGCCATCCATGGAAAAATTATCTACCACAAAACCAGTCTCTAATGCCAAAAATGCTGGGGACCACTGACTTATCTGACTTAACATCTGTTTCCCATGATAAACTCCATGAAGGCAGAGACCATGACTGACCATGACTGTTTACTTGCCATTCATACTTTCATCATCATTCTCCAACATCCACTGAATGGTCACCCAATCTTCATTATTTCAACAAGCCATTGCCTCCTCTACATTGGATAGATTGAGAAATAGCATAGCAATTAGAAGTATGGACTCTGTAGCCATCATGCATGGGTAAAAACCTGACTCTATTGCTGCCTAGCTGTATGATTATTTTCAAATTGCTAATATGCCTCCCTTATGCCTCAGTATAAAAGGTAGATAATAATGATAACTACATCTGTCACTAAGATGAGGGTTAAAAGAGTTAATATACATTACACAAGTAGAACAGTATTTGCACATAGTAAGCACTCAATAAATGTTAGCTAACATTATTACATCATTAAAATTAATTTTCTAAATATTCAGAATAAATCCTGTCACTCCCTGTCCATGCCTCCCCATTGCTAAAAAAAAAATAATAATACTCCTTTTTAAGGTAGCTAGCAATCTGGACTCCACCTACCTTTATCATTATTCAGTTTACTCTTCCTCAACTACTGAACTCAAAACATAGTAAATTAATTCATTGTTCCCAAGTCACAACATGAGCTTTCATGCTTTCATCTAAGCCTTCGATTATGCTGTCCTTTCAACTTGGAATGCTACTTCATATCTCAAACACTTGTACATTCAAACCCAAGATAATTTTCATGAGACCCACCCATGAGTCAGAATTAGCTACTCTTCCTTGTGTTTCTATAACACTTGTGTCTCTATTTAACACTTGCTTTAGTTTATCTTTCACTATAGTTAATTGCATACATTTCTATCATCTTGCCCCACTCTCTCATCAACCAGTGATGCAATTAGCTACCATATTGGTAGCACTCATATCTTAAACACCTTTGTCTATCACACAATATCTAGCAATAGTATCTGGCAAATAAACCAGTCAATGGCAGACTCTCAACAATTATTTGTTGACTTTAATTGGAAAAGAACTGCATAGTTTAAGGTTATGACAAAAATAAGACCCTTTTCAGAGACACTATCTAGTTGACATAATGATAAAAAAGTATTTATTTTTCCCAAATGCTTAATTATATCTTAAATCAGCAGGAAAAAAGCATTTTTTAAAGCAGCCTATTATTTTCTATTTTAAAATATAATCTTACTTTATGAGTATCTAGGTTATCAGTAAACTATTTCACTACAATAAAAGCCAGGAATGTGATAGTAACCAATTAAACATTATCTATTTAAAGATTGGCAAACAAATAATCTGAAGCTAATCCCCCCCAATATAAAAGAATGTGTTATTCACTTCCCTACATGATCTGTCTGTTTACCAAATTTCAGAACAGTGAGAGGCTTGAATTTTTCTTTTAACAGTCAAATTATTAACCTTAGGAAATGCAATATCTTCAGGGGATAGTAATGGAATCCTGAACAAAAACTTAAAATTGCCTAGAGATGTAATGTCAGTTAACTAGAAGTTTTTATTTCCCCTCCACACTGCAATCTGGCCTCTATATGGAGCAGGATTCTTTGTCTTTTTGGCAGACTCTTTGGCTGAACTCAGATCTAAGCATTCAGTGTTCCTTTAAAACAGTTCAACGAGGCCAGGAAAGAAAATTGTGCTGACCAACACACCTATTCCAAGACCTAGGATGCTTGATTTTTAAACCCAATATTAGTCCAGTCAGGGTATCTCATGGCTAGGATCTCATCTCATTATTTTTTCAATTCATATTGGATTCACTGTTAAGCTATTTTCAGTCATGCACATTGACCTAGATTCTCCCACAGTGTAAGCTACTCCCCAGGAGTATGCTAGGTACTTGAGGAAACTGCATTAACACTTTCAGGAATGCTATAATAGCTGGTTTCCTGGTGCCTGAAAAGAGTTGCCTTGCAGGATATTAAATAATACCTTCCCATACAGAAGTGGATTTATACAACTGCTGTAGGTATCGGCTGTGCAAACCAGAAAGTAAGAGAAACTGGTTTACCAAATAGAAGACAAGCAAATATTTAGATAATAGATCTTTTAAAATCTTCTAATAGAAATTACAGTGCACAATTATCAGCTAGGTTCTAATTATAGAAAGGTCTTTGACCCAATACCAAGGTTAGTACAAAATTAAAGTCCTATTTTGAAGATTAAATGATGACATCCCCCGGAGGCTCCTTTTTGCAGTGTCTGCCATCAAATCTAACTCAACATTCTTCTGAAATCCTTTCCAGGTAATACTTTACTTTCTCCAATTGAACCTTAAAGGAGGTATCTCTTTAACCACATTGTTAATTAGTAGAGAAATCTAACTCGAACTAGCTTCCCAAGAGTAGCCAATTGTTAGCGCTTACAATGAAAACTTTAGGAATAGATGTTTGAAAAATGATTAAATCCAGGGGATCAAATTCTACCATCCAACTTATTTAATCTCTCCAGTATCCAGGTTCACTCTTTCTCTGTCTCACTATTTCTCAGCTTTTCTTTCTTCTGTGTTTGGTTTTCTTCACCGGGGACTTTCTTCGTTAAGGTGGCACTCGAACTTTCCCGGGAATACCAGCTCAGCAAATCTGCAGAAAAATAGTGTTTCAGTAAAAGTCTCAGCAATGAACTTCATTGAACTGGCTTGTTTTGTTGTGGTGGTGGTGGCGGTGATTTTGCTTCTGTTTTGCTTTCCTTCAACCTCTCACTCATCCAGTCATCTCTACGTTGGATAGACTGAGAGACAGTAAAGTATAGTGGTTAGGAACACGCACTAGGGAACCGTCATGCCTGGATAAAAGCCTGACTCTTAGCCGGGCTCGGTGGGTCAGCCTGTAATCCCGCGCCTTTGGGAGGCTGAGGTGAGTGGATTGCCTGAGCCCAAGGGTTCGAGACCCGCCTGGGCAGCGAGACCTCATCTCTACAATAAATCAAAAAAAAAAAAAAATCAGCCGGGCGTGGTAGCGCATGCCTGTAATTCCGGCTACTCGGAAGGCTGAGGCGGAAGGATCGCCGGAGCCCAGCAGGTCGAGGCTGCGGTGGCCGGGAGCGGCCACTGCACTCCAGTCTGGGCGACAGAGTGAGACTTCAACTCAAAAAAAAAAAAAAAACAACAAAAACCTGACTCTTCCTGTCTGTGTGGCTACCATCCATTCCTGAATAAATATATGTAACCAGAGGTTTCAATGCCCATATTGATGAGATCTGCATTATGTCCCCACCCCTGGGCAGGAAAAGGTGGAAGCAAGGTCAGTTCCTCCTGGTTTGATATCAGTGAAGGGAAAAAAATAAAGAACTGTTATAAGAGAATTAGCAGGCATAAACTACCAATGTCTACTAAATTACTACAAGAAAAATATCTAACATACGTCTGGCAGTTAAATACAAAGCAAAGGCTAACACAGATGTGGGAAGTACCCACACCACTGCTTTTCTCACATTGCACTGTTGTTACTTGTTTACAAGCATGTCTCCCTCAATAAACCTGGAGTCTCTGAAGGTCAAGGGATGATTCCAGCGGGTAAGGAGTAACTGGTAAACAGAGAGATTTTGTAAATGTTTACTGAATATGGAGAAAATGACTCCAACTTTGAGCAAAAGACTTTCATCAATACATTCGAAAATGTATTTGCACATTTCATTTTACTCCAGAAAACACACAGTTATAGTTAGAGGGAGACTATACAATTTAGTAAGATTTAACGTCCCCATTGTCTAAAAAAAAAAAAAAATGTTGAAGATTGATACCACTCTCTTTGAGGTTTACTACCCATTAAAGTACTTTTTAAAAAAATACTGGTGAGAGGACTATGGAGATGAATTAGAACTTGAATTAAGCTAAGGTTGTTGATGGTTCAAATTTATTACCATCAAAAAAGCTGTTTACTTGTTTCTTTGAAATATGCCAGTGGGTTTAACCCTGTCCCTAAGCTAAAATTTGTTCTCCTTTCTTCACAAGAATCTCTACAAACCAGGAACAGAGTTGTACACAAAGGTCCACGACTACCTTTGTGCTTGCAGTTTTTGTGTAGTCCAATTTTTATGCCTTTAAAATAAATTCACTATCTGGGATTATCAATTCATCTTACAACTTAACTTCTTTTAATAAATGACCAAACAGAAGCTTCAATAAATATCTGGCTAAAAAGAGGCAAAACAGAAGCAAAATGCTCTCTCATAGTGGTGTATAAAGTCTTCTAATCCTTGGAAGAGGTTACTTGCTAAATGTCTAAAAGAGTTAATGATCTTCCAAAAGGGAATAAAGATCAAACCCAGTGTCCTCCAAGCAGCACTAATGGCCCAGTACACTAAATCTTATGCTCTTCTCAAAGCGATTTCAGTCTTTTTCTTTACCCTATTGAAAGCAAAATTTTACCCCTTTATAAGGGACAAAAGAGGAAACTACTTTTAGATTACATTAAAACCATATGCTGCCCAGGAAATTCAGCATTAGCAGGCAGTAAATTACACTTTGAATCTGCCTGTTGTTTCTGGGTGTTGCCACAAACATATTACAGTACGTGATACCACTGAGTGGCTACACACCTCGTGTATGCCATTTGGAAAACATGTGTTGCATTAGTGGTGGACTTCAGTTTCAGCTGTCTTCCCCTCTGCTCCCCACAAGCTGGTTTAGATCATAACACATAATTTCATAAGTATGAATAATAACTACTTTAGAGCAAATTAATTTAGATTCTACCCCTCCCTCCATTTTGCAAGGTAAAATAAAAGAGATTTTTTCAGCCTAACTCCCACTTCCCATTAAAGTTGTGTATATAAATAAGCCAGGTTATCTTTTTCTTTGTGAGAAATGCTGTTTTATCTAACAGTCGCTTTGCTAGTAGTTCAGTGCTCCACTACTCTAAATTAGGACACTTTATCTTAAGGCTTCATAATCTTACGAGACTATAATTGGAAAGTTTATAAAAAAAAAATCCTGCTTTGTAAGCTTGGCAGCTGAGATAGAAGGAGGGAATGAGAAGGGCTACAGCAGAATTACACCATCACTGCTACCCTGACTCCGCTTGACAGAGCCGTTTAATATTTTGACAAGACAAAATATAAAGCAGCATTTTATTCTGTAGAGACTTCACTAGACACAAGCATGGAAGTGCTTGTGATCAATAAAGTTTGCGGTGGAGAGTGATTTATTTACAGCAGGGTATTATGTAGAGAAAGAGCTGTGATATTTCCACAGGCTTTGACGGCATAATGGGCCCCTCTCAATCCTTACATGGAAGGGTTAGATTGTCATGGTTGCTCAGGCAGTATTCAAAACGTTATCTGATCAGCCTTAAAGACTTCAAAACGAGACAGATGATTAGTTACCCTAAACGATCCTCATCATGCAGAAATTGATGATTTAATATAGTCAATGACAGACGATTCCATTTGTACTAGATAAAGTGTCTGCGGTTTGTATCAATCATAATAGAGTTATTATTGAGCATAAAAGAAAAGCATGTTTAATATCATTAATTCCAGATATGTCGCTTTCCACATCTGGCATTCATCCATAGACCAGAACCACTCCAGGCTATCATTCCTGCCTCTGTGCTGGCGACTCCAGTGTTTTTTGTAATTTCAAAATGTTTTTCAGCACCTCCAGCTAGGCGCAATAACAGTTTACAGATTACCTATGTCATCACGTTTTGACAAACTTCTCAATCTGATGTGACCTTCATCTTTAGCCATCTGCTTGCCTTTGTTTCTGCTCTTTTTTGATAAACCTCCACAGCTTAAAGCTGTAGTAGTTTGTTCCATACACTGTACTTCTAGGTCAACATTTCACCTGTGTAAATCCAGAAACACAGACTGCAGTGTAAAGATGGTGACCTGGGTTCAGGTCCCCAGGTACCTGACCCACCCTCACCCCCTTAGTTATATTTTTCATCATTCATGTCAAATGCATTTTGATTGTACGGACGGGGAAGCACAACCAGAAAAAAGAGGGCACAAGTTGCCACTGGAATGAGGGAAGGGGGAGAAAAGGATAACCAGTAAAGATGAGAAGTTGGAAAGAGTGGGAAAAAATGTAATTTCGACATGTCTTATCTGCATATAACAATGGGAAAGGCACGTTAATAATGGAGGAAGAAGAGACACAAAGTTTCTGGGGTACCACATTATAGTTACCTAAAGTAAATGCTGTTTCTTCTTTATTTTGAAAACTATTTTCCAAGTGACGTGTTGAAACTACAAAAAAAGCCCAAGCCTCAAATACTGAATGTCCAACTTTTTTGGGGAAAAAAAAACTCTCTCAGAAAAAAGAGAAAGAAGTGTCTCTAATTTAAATTAGTTTTACTGCCAGGCTCGGTGGCTCAGCCTGTAATCCTGCGCCTTTGGGAGGCTGAGGTGAGTGGATTGCCTGAGCCCGCGGGTTCGAGACCCGCCTGTGCAACTTGGCGAGACCTCATCTCTACAATAAATCAAAAAATCATCCGGGCGTGGTAGCGCATGCCTGTAATTCTGGCTACTTGGAAGGCTGAGGCGGAAGGATCGCCGGAGCCCAGCAGGTCGAGGCTGCGGTGGCCGGGAGCGGCCACTGCACTCCAGTCTGGGCGACAGAGTGAGACTCCAACTCAAAAAAATAAATAAATAAATTAAATAAATAGATTGGTTTTACTCACAAATGTTTGTGCTGCACTCTAGGTTGTAACACACTGGTGGTTTCTTTTCTTTTTTTTAAGTGAGAATGGATTTGATGACAATATTTTTAATATACTTATTCAACAAATATTTAGTGAGTACCTACTATGTACTTGGGCACTAAAAGTACAACAGTGAACAAAACAGAAATTCCAGCCCACATAATGTTTATATTATTATGTTGATTACTCATATAAAAGGAATTGTGCGAAGTTAGATCATTATAAGTGAACATTTTTAAAAATTAAGAACAAGATCAAAATAACAGACCTCAGGAAGTATCAGCAAAAACCAAGATCTTTCTCTTCTTTAAGAGGTGTTAGGTATTAGTTACCGTTGCAGAAAATGTCACATCTCCTGGATGCATTTAGTTCAGGTAAATGCTTATCAACACTAATATGTTTGTTTCTCTCTTCTTATTTTGTTTGGTGGGATAGAATAAAAGAGATTAATACCACTTCAGGGGCAAAAGGCAAGTTTTCAACTTCAGTTCTAATTGTCTCATCATGTTACCTTAGTTATCATTGCTTCAACATGATTGGTAATCAAAGACAAAGCCCAAAATTTCACTCTTTGTTGATTATGAGGCAAGTGACAAATAATGTGTGTAAACATATAGCTTTCCAATTATTTTGTTGAAAGTATTGATGATATTTAAGTAAGAATTAAAGTATTTAGGAGAATTATTTAATACATTAACCAAATCAGATATAAGAACACAACTCTTATGAGGTGACTTCTATAATAGAAAAACATTCAGAGTCAGATTTCTAGTGTTCTAGGCCCAGTTCCAACAATTCCTATGAACAAACTCTCTGAACCTCTGGTTTCTTATTTCAAAGGAGAAGGCATCTGTCTTACCTGTTGCACAAGGTTATATTAAGATTAATTTTTTAAAGTATTTTGCAACAAACCATAAGATATGATTTAATAAAATCCCATTTCATGAGAAAGATCAAAAAAACTTAGATTTACTCAAACTCAGTCTGTTTAATAACAGAACCAAGATTAAGTTATTGTTCTCAATTTCCTGTCCCGTGATCTTTCTTCTACTTCATGAGATAATGTAGTAAAAATGCTTTGAAAACTATGCATAAAAGATATAGCATTATATAATGATAAAGCAAAATGATGTGATCTTCCACATCTGAGTTTTTACATTTCTCAAAAAAGTACTACTGAATATCTCACAATTTCTTCCAATAATTAAGAAATTTAAGTACGAAATATTAGATTTCTGATAACAGTGATTTCACAACTTATATAAAATGTATGCATGCGAAGACTAATTGAAGTCTATCAATGATCATCATATTAATAGATCATACCAAGTTTAACACTTAGTTCTCAATCTAGTAATTTACTCAACTGCTAATATAAACATAATATTGGTTGAGCCATAAAAATATTAAATTATGGTTGTTTTATTTTATTCCCATGACTAAAGTTAAGTTTTAAATATCTTTTTTTGATTATATAATATTCTCAAAGCAGACAGTAGACAGCAGTAAACAAATACACCATTATTTGGGAAAGACTTTCTATTCATTGATGGGTTTAGCCTTGACACTAAAATGTATACAGAGAAAGTGTCAGTCAACTTTTGACATGCAAAATGTTTGTGTCAGACTCACACAGGGCAGGTTCAAAAAGCAAGTGACCATAAAGTCACTTAATGCTAAAAATCAAAAGCCTTCTGAATCATAGTCTAAAAAGAATTTCTTTGGTTCTGTTTAAGTTCATTATTGATTATGCTTCAACCATTAATTAATTCATGTGTCTTTAACATATTTTAAATGGCCATAAATACCAGTCTGTCGAAAAATGATTGTGCTGACAATTACTATTTACATTCAATTTTAACCAGGCAATTGTATATTCACAAGTAAAAGAAAAAAGTGAAATCTATATGGTAAAGCAGAGGCTGTAATTCCCAATTTCAGTTCACAAATCTAACTATATCCATCATGAGCTTAGTCAGCTGACATAGAAACTTAGAACAAAAATTGTGGAAGAAGTAATTTTGATGCATAGGGAGAAAGATCTAAAATGTTTTCCAGTGGTTTTCAATTTTCCACATTGGAACAATAATCATAAACAACAAATAATGTTCTACATGGAAATAATAAAGAATGCTGGTTTGGATAATTTTTATTATTTTTCACTAAAGAAAGGAATGCTTATCTAAAATGTCTTAAGTTTTTTATCGGTAGTTAAAAGCCAGTAACAAACTTGAGGCTTTAATCTTTAGCAATTTTTCTTGGCATATACTCTTTTCTAAAGCTTGTTATTTTATCAATAAATTTTTTGTGTGTCTGCATGTAAACTATGACTTAAAATGCTCTGCATTCTCACTTTCTTCTCATTTCAATATCTTGTTTATGATACCCCTTCCTCATGGAATTCCTTTCCTATTCCTCTTCTTCTATCTAAATACAGCAGTACCTTCAAGTCTCAAATTAAATTTAAATTAAACCACAAATATTTCCGTGAATGCTTCAGGCTCATTTATCTTGCATTTTTTTCTTAATTTCAAAAGCAAATATAGTCTGCACTACATCATCCAGAAACATTCATTCACTAAACGATATGTAGTGCCTGGTTTGTGCCAGACATTATATTAGGCACCAAGACTTCTAAGAGTATAACACACGAGAGTGTTGTTTTACCTTATCTTGAAAGAGATTAAAAAGCAAATAACAAAACAAAAACAAAAACAAAAAACCAGTGCATTTACTTTGAACCAGAAGAAGTGAATTAAAATATATATACACAGAGAGAGAGAGAGAGAGAGAGAGAGAGAGAGAGAACCAGGTATGTTGGCTCATGTTTGTAATCCAGCACTTTGGGATGCCTAAGTGAGAGGACTACCTGAGCTCAGGGGTTAAAGACCAACCTGAGCTGATTGGTGAGAATTAGTTTCTACAACAAATCAAAAAATTAGCCGGGCATGGTGGCACATGCCTATAGCTCCAGCTACTTGGAAGGCTGAGGTGGAAGGATCTCCTAAGTCCAGCAGGTAGAGGCTGCGGTGGCCATGAGTGTACCACTGCACTGCAGCCTGGGTGACAGAGTAAGACACTGACTCAAAAATAAAATAATATATATACATAATCTCATTTAATCATTATGGTCTCTCGGTGAGGTAAAATTATCATTTCTATTTCAGGTAACAAAACTGAGGTATTAGAAGTTTGGGTTACTCCTCAAAGATTTCAGAGACAGTATTTCTTCCTAATCATTCTGGATTTATACACCTCCTCTTCATAATTACATTACTGTCTCAGTGCTTTGAGAATTTGTGCATCTTCTTTTAAACGTTTTCTATTCTTTGACTTGCTGAAGAAAAAGTATATACTCACTAAGAAATTTATTGACTAATTGCAGATCATGAGTAAAATTCAACTCAGTATAAACCTAGATGGATTTTTTTCCAAATATCATACAACACAGTTGAAATAATTTTCTGTATTATAAGTAATGATACTAAAATCCAGTTTAATAGTTTAATTAAGACTCTCATAAGGTTGAAGCAAAAATGATGCAGGTAAGAAAACTGAACAAAAACAAGTTAACTAAAACTAGTTTTTTTTTTCCTTTGTGATAAAGCTATACAAGTGTACAACTATAAGATCATTTTGGACCTACACAGATCTAAGAGGTCAAATTTAGATATCCTATTATACCTATATTCCAAAAGATCAGAAAATTTTCAACCTATCAAGCAATGTGCATTCTAAGTATAATAGCAACTTAAGAGTATGTATGCACGGCATCTTATAGAAAACCACACAGTCCCCAAAGGCAAAATTTCTCCTTCAGGTCTCTGTGAATAATCTGGACTCCAACATTATATTTCTTTAAACAAACAAAAAAAAACTTACTTAACTTTCAAAAGAAAAGCAAATCTAAAATGTGGCTCATTATCCTTTAATAGCACATTATATGTCTATATTCACTCAAAAACATACATATTGTTAGTAAGCACACATATCAGAAGCCTTTTGAATGTTACAATACTATTATAGAAATTCAAAGTTAAAATTTATAAAGGAAAGAAAAACGGTGGATATGAAATCTCCAACTAATAAATATAGTTATGAAATGTTTCCACAAATAAAGTCATATTCTTGGAAATTATATTTTTATTCCTGCTGGATGCTTGCATTTCTCAGGATTAAATATTTGAGTTTTATACTGAAAATAAATTTTACATCTCTAAAACATTAGTTAAAGCAAAAATTAAAAGTAAGAAAATTAGAAGGACAAAGAAGTTATATTATTAACTATCTATGTAGCTATTTTTAATTGCATATTACAAATACCATTTTAAAATATTCAATCTCAAGTTGTTTTACCTATTCCCAGACTCAGTACCCTACAGATCTAGTTCTCTACTTTGACTCTAAATGATCAAGTTCTATGGCAGAAAATTTACATATTCCACCCTGGGCTTTCCCTTTAGCTATGTGGTTATAGTGACTGCAGTGAAGTTCTAGGATTCAAGATGCCTAACTTCAACTTCTGACTCTACCTCTCATTATCTGTGGGACTTAGCATGGGTTACCAAATTTCTCTGGATCTCAGGTCCCTTCTCTTAAAATAAAGCCAAGTAATTCACGTATTATAAACTTGCCATAAATATCAAATGAAATAATGTACATTTAATACAATGCCTGGCACATAAATAATGGTAAAGAAATATTAGCTATTCTTACTACTATTATTAGCCAATAAGAGCTTATCACACAAACCAATGTGCTGTTAGAGTTTAAATTCTTCAATAGCAAGGGTATGTCATAACTAGCTTTGTGTTCTTGATACATTGAGTATGTATTGAATGACAGGCTCAATGGATGAATGAGCAAAGCAACAAATGTAAATATATATACAAGACAACCAAAGATATATGACAAAATTATCAATCAATTAAGTAAATCTAGTCAACTTATCATTTAAATGAAAACAATCATCAAACTATTTAATTGATTTGATTGAATTGAAATTAGTGGACTCATTCTATTCAGCGTGGCAGAGCCTGAACTAATATTTAAAGGAATAGAAACAAAAATCCAATTGTAAAAGAAGAATGTGGTATATAAATAATAAGTAAAGTAAAGATAAGTATATAGAGGTTGAAGAAAAAGATGAATAGAATATTATACATCATGAGAGTAGGGATATTGGAGAATATAGCCAAAGGAAGTTTAGGCAAAAATGTGAGGTAGAGAAGGCAAAGAATTAAAAAATACAAACTCAATGGCTTTTATAAAAATGTTAGGAAGGTAAATATGCTGCCTTGGAAAAATTATACCAAACATTCCAAATCCAAGCAGAAACAAAAACTGAAGTAGCCATGTACTTGTTCCTGGAAAAGACTCCCTTCATTTCAAGCATTATTGAAATTGTATTATGCATTAAACACACACACACACACACACACACACACACACACACACACACACACACACTTCTTGGTTGCTCTCATTAAAATTTAAAAATCACTTTTAAAAATACTGAAACCATAAGACTCAACGGTATAGACAAATAATACATTGACAACAACAACAAGTCTAACAAATATATCTTAAAACAATCTCTGTATCTAAAATACTAAGAATTAGCAACAGACTAAAGTCCCCTGTTCCTAATTATAGTTCCTGGCAAAGATCTGATTGTAGTGACAACTACCACTCACTTATTGTATTAATTATTCCAAGGTCATCTGTGCAATGGCCCACTATCACAGATAATTCCATTTCTATGAATTTGTTTCTTGTCACAGTCACATCAGATGAAAAGAAAAAAGAGTTAACAGTCAGCACTTAGGGGTAGTTGAAGTGGCAGAAGGTTCGGTTCCTTTAGAACAATTACTCTGGCTTGACGTTGTGTGATTGTAAGGTAAAATACTGTCTTACCTGAAAAAGCCTTTGTCTATAGCCAAAAGGAAATAGGATGTCTATTCTTGAAAGTGAAATATGGATCTGCAATTTTATGACAAAATATACCATTAGTCATCAAATATATTCTGAGCATATTTTTTAAATTATTTTTGTTCTGTCTTATAAAAGATATTATATACTCTGCCCTCTATGTTTTCTCTCCCACCCCCCAAAACACACAATTCATACACGTGCCAAAATGATGTTCTACAGTTGGCATCTGTTATCCTGGTGCGATTGAATCTGCAATGTGTTTGAAGGAAAGTTGTCACATTCTTCACACTGAATGGCATGAGTGAATCACCAACAGTATGGTCTGGAATGTAGCCAGTCTATCAGTATTGAAGTACCACTTATCACAACACAATTCCATCAAGATGGATATATGTAGAAAATAGATACTAACAAGACACCTAAACAACTGTTGAATAGTGAGAAGACTGAAGTGAAAAAGGTAGAAGAAATGCTTTAAAGAGTCACCAGAAAATAGCATCTAGGAGCACACCCTGAATACCCAGAACTTGGTAATATAAATCTTTCTGAACTAAGTTTTCAAGTCAACATGGGGAGAGAAGGGCAAATAGTGAGTGTACTTGAGGAGGGACCCACAAGTACAAAGGAAAATCTCTATGGTAATTTCAAGTCTCAAATTCTACCCTGATATCAATCTCCCAAGCATCCTGCTCTCAATTACTGTTAATGCTATCCTCTGTGATAAAAGTAAGCAATATGTGGCATCATATCTGACCAAATTACCATTAATCATGATTATTTTGAGTTAAAGCACTAGTAAGTGTAACTGTAGAAAAGATTAAACAAAATGAATTTGGAAATTTTTTTTTTTTTTTTTTTTTTGAGTTGGAGTCTTACTCTGACGCCCAGACTCGTGTGCAGTGGCCACTCCCGGCCACCACAGCCTCGACCTGCTGGGCTCTGGCAATCCTTCCGCCTCAGCCTTCCAAGTAGCCGGAATTACAGGCATGCGCTACCACGCCCAGCTGATTTTTTGATTTATTGTAGAGATGAGGTCTCGCTGCCCAGGTGGGTCTCGAACCTGTGGGCTCAGGCAATCCACTCACCTCAGCCTCCCAAAGGCGCGGGATTACAGGCTGAGCCACCGAGCCCAGCTGAATTTGGAAATTTAAATAGTAGGCATAAAAGATTTTTTTTTCAAATGGTTTGTTCCTCTAATAAACAAGAACAAATTAGTTAGATTCTGGATTTAATCTATCTTCCAAGAATGCAATGCTATCTCATAAACTTGATGGATTCAGAAAACCTCTATATCAGGTTATATAGTAGAGCTCATAATCATCCTTACTTGAACTCAAACCACTCAGTGTCCCCACTGAGTATTCCTCCTTTCCTCTCTATCTCAAAAAACTCACGGCATCAACTGGCAGTCCCTCATCAAGTAAATGGTGCTGGGAAAACTGGCTGACCACATGCAGAAGATTGAAACAGGACCCCTATCTATCCCCATACACAAAAATTAACTCCAAATGAATCAGAGACCTAAATGTAAAACCTCAAACCATAAGAACCTTAGAAAATGAAGGACATACCCTCATGGAAATTGAAACTGTCATCCAATTCCTGAACAAAACTCGAAACCCACAGGCCATAAGGGATAAGATAGACAAGTGGGACCTCATTAAACTGTCAAGCTTCTGCAAAGTCAAAGAAACCATCAAGAGAGCAGGAAGACAGCCTACAGACTGGGAAAAAGTATTTGCCAACACCAGGTCCGACAAAGGCTTAACATCTTGGATCTGCAAGGAACTCAAACGTGCTGAAAAGAAAAAAACAAACAACCCCATTATAAAATGGGCAAAAGAAATGAACAGACATTTCACAAAGGAAGACATCCGAGCAGCCACATGAAGAAATGCTCAACCTCACTAATCATCAGGGAGATGCAAATTAAAACCACACTGAGATACCACCTAACTCCAGTCAGAATGGCAATTATCAATAATTCAAAAAATAATAGCTGTTGGAGAGGGTATGGCGAAAGGGAGAACTCCTACACCGTTGGTGGGAGTGTAAGCTAGTGCAACCTCTGTGAAAAGCAGTGTGGCGATTCCTAAAAGCTCTAAACATCAACCTCCCATATGACCCTGCAACCTCCCTACTGGGAATATACCCTGAAGAACTCAAATCACTCTATAAAAAAGATACCTACACACGAATGTTTATCACAGCATTGTTCACAATAGCAAGAACTTGGAACCAACCACACTGTCCATCAAAAGAGGATTTGATTTAAAAAATGTGGTACATATACATGATGGAATACTATGCAGCCATAAAAAAGAACAAAATCATGAATTTTGCAGCAACCTGGATGGAGCTAGAGTCTATAATATTGAGTGACCTCTCACAGAAACAAAGATCTGAGTATCACATATTCTCACTCATATAGTGGACCTTGATCATCCAACGCACTACCATAAGAAAATGACTGACAGTGGTGGGAAACTATGGGGAGGGGATGGGACTAATGGTAGCAAACATCTGTCTGGAGACAGGGAGACAGCTGTTATCAACAAGGGGGTCTGAATGAAGCATATTTGTATACCTAACCCTTAACTGTACCCTGCAATATCAAAATAAAAAATATTGATAATATAAAAAAAAGAATACAGGCAAACTGTTATTATGCAGATTCGTCCATAAAAAAAAAAAGATGCTGAACTCATACCACAAATAGCTTTTAAGCTATTATTGACCCCTCCCATCACTCAAGAACAAAAATTCTTATTGTGACAAATGCCACAAAACTATGTAAGTCTACAGACTCTGGGCATTTTCAACACTAATTTGGTGTTCTCCACAATAAATTCCAAAATTCATCACTGAAATTTCAGTTTACTTTTTGTGTTTCTCAATGTTCAACGATGTCTATATATACCTTATTATGTTCCTCTGCCTACAACACCCCTGCATTCTGTCATTTTGTCATACATTTCTTTTTGTGCTGTGCCATTTTCCTCAGCAGAAGATCTGTACATTAATTAATTGCCTATCTCTGTGATTATACTTTCAATTGGTATGTCAGTTTTATGAGTAAAGAAACCAAATCTGTCTTTTTGATTATTGCTTCTCCAGTACCTATGCCTATGCACCTTTGTTTTGGACTACAATAACAAATACCATAGACTGGGTAACTTATAAACAACAGAAATGTATCTCTCACAGTTCTGGAGGTTGGAAGTTTGAGATCAGGGTGCCAATATGCCCAAGCTCTAGTAAGGGCCCTCTTCCAGGTTGCAGACTGACAGCTTCTCCTTATATCCGCACATGGGTGGAGGGTGGGGGAAGCAAGCTATCTCTTTGGTCTTTGCTAACAAGGGCACTAATCCCATTCATGAGGACTCCACTCTCATAACTTAATTTTCTCCCACAGGTCCAACCTCCAAATACCACCACATTGGGGATTAGATTTCAACATTTGAATCTGGAAGAGGCACAAACATCTAGTTTATAACACCTGCATAATAGGTATATTCAATGTATTTGTACAATAAATGAATGGTTAAACCCTACCATAAAATGTCCTGGAATACATATTTTTGTCTAAATCCAAAAAATGCAAAAATTACATTATCTTGTTTACACAAAGCATCTAATTCTACATAAAATCTACTCTTTAAAGTACACAAGTTTAAAATCATTTTAAAAGCATTTTTAGCCTTTTTGCGTGTGGTGGCGAGCGCAGAGAGGGGCGCCATAAAGGCCTCGGGCACATCGAGGGAGTACGAGGCGGTAGGACGATGCCTGCCCACCCCCAAGTGCCACACGCCCCCACTGTACCGCCTGCGCATCTTCTCCCCCAACCATGTGGTCACCAAGTCCCGCTTCTGGTACTTTGTGTCCCAGCTGAAGATGAAGTAGTCCTAGGGGGAGATCTTCTACTGCGGGCAGGTGTTCGAGAAGTCCCCGCTGCAAGTGAACTTCTGCATCTGACTGCGCTACGACTCGCGCAGCGGCACCCACAGCATGTACCACGAGTACCACGACCTGACCACCGCCGGTGCCGTCACCCAGTGCTACCAAGACATGGGTGCCCGGCACCGCTCTATCCATACCCACTCTATCCAAATCACTCTATCCAAATCATGAAGGTAGAGGAGATTGCAGCAAGGGAATGCACCGGCCGGCGCTCAAGCAGTTCCACGACTTCAAGATCAAGTTCCCTTTGCCCCATCATGTCCTGCGTCGCCAGCACAAACCGGCTTCACCATCAAGAGGCCCAACACCTTCTTCTAGGGCCTCCCGGCCCCCAATAAGCCCCAGAACACCCGGAAGAAAAAAAATTTTATACCTATATTCTGATTCATTATGCCCCAAGTACTAATAATTACCCTCATCTCAGTTTCCCTGACTTTAATCTTAATGATCATAAAATCCAGAAGGCCAAAATATGTACTAATGATCTCTGCCAATCACTATGACAAAAGATACTAATGGGGGACTTAGGTCTTTTGGAAATCATATTTGTGAGATCATCCAGTATAAAAGTGATGTGTGCGTGTGCTGTGCTGTGTATATAGCCAGAAGGTATAGACACAGGCATGTAGAAAGCATTCTAGTGAACCAGAACTAGGTCTGCAGTCTGTGGCTGGAAAAGTTGGAAGAAGTCTAAGGCAGACAAGAACATGGCTGACCTTTCACACATATTAATACAAATGTTTGTTCATGTTGTACTCTATGCTGCATCAAAAATTAATAAAATGAGTGTTCATTTATTTATTTTCAGTTTATTTATACCTCTTACCTCACTAATAGGCTATCACAAACAGCATTTCTAAGTAGGAAACTCTAATGGGTTTAGAAGCACAGAATTGTATGATTAAAATAGAAAGATGCTGTGTGTGTGTGACATACTCACTTATCCTAATGAATGTATCAATGACAGCTTTGTGGAGGAGTTATTGTTTCCTAAAATCAGCACTCTCCAACTATATTGATGAGAACCATTCTTTGGTACTTTGTGGAAAACAATATGTGCCGAAGCTATATCACAGGGATAATGTTAATTGGCTTTTAAATGACAAGATGATTTGCAGCTAAAACACAAAACTAAAACACAAACACTATCTGCCTTGGTGAGATTTCTACTTTTAATCTTGATAGTTAAGGAATTAAGTTTGCAGTTTTCCTTTGCTCAGCGCCAAGCACACACATACACACACAAACAGCCTCACACCCCCAATTTCCATAATCTTTTAAAACCAAAGTCGTAGGTCAGGCTAGTTCAATGCCTGCAGAAAGAATTCTGAGTGACATTTAAGTCAACCTTGGAAATAGCCAGTCATCTCCTTGCTTGGAATGAATACCAAAGAATGTCAATTTCACTTATTTTTAAGTACCAATGCGGGCACTGAAAAGAGAACAAGTTGATCATGTTTTGTTTTGTTGTTTTTTTGCTGTTGTTGCTATTTCTTTTTTTGGAGACTTATTTTGAGTTTTAGTTGTATTCAGCTTATTTGCAAGCTGATTTGGAGACTAAGCCCAATATCTAGTATTTATTTTTCTTAGTTTATAAATTCCTGCTGATATCTGATAACAGAGAAGGCTCTACAACCTTAGAAGTCAGTTTCTTGAAGTGTTGAAAAAATTGACTTTTTATTAACTCTTAATAATTAATCATTCATTTCCATATGTTAGTCTTAGGTGCCCAAATAAACCATCAATTTTTGGGGGATAGGGGAAAATATTACTCTGTGTTCCCACTTGACATAGATTTAAGCACATATTTAATCCATAAACACATGCTGAACATATACTAATATCTGTAAGGAACCAAGATAGTGATTTAAGATAGGAAAATGAATAAGATGAGATCTCTGTCCACAAAAGTTTCATGAGAGAGACAGAAAAAGCAATAATTAAAATACAATGTGATGGAATCTATACCACATTCATGAAAAGAGTTCAAGATATCTGTACAGAGAGAGCTGACTAACAACAGCTGTAACCTTTTATCAAGGGTTGCAGTTAGCTCATGTGGACCTTTCAGGGAGACTGCCCCACATCTACTTGTCAAATAGCTGGGTTCAACCAGAAACTGGAAAGTAAGGAAGCCCACTGTGGTAGTCCATTCAGATCCATTTCCCAGAGAACAAAACAAAGTGGTTAAAGGGAAAAATGTAGATCTTCAAACATAAATGAAAGATATCCAACACAGATGTAGACTAAAGGGTATAAGTTTGGTTTTGACATGACAAATACAATGTATTTATAGGATATTTAAGCATGGATAGAAATTCAGGTTCTGAAGTTCAGGAGAAAGGTCTGTGATACATGAATTTGGACTCTATCAATCTACAGGTTATTTTATATATATACAGAATATATAAAATAACTAAGGAGGGGTAGAAAAATAAAAGAGCCCCCCCAAAAAGAATCCTCCATAAATCCAATACTTAAAATGTGCTAAGGAAATAGAGCAGGAGTCCCCAACCCTGTGGTCTTTTAGGGGCTGGGCCACACAGCAAGAGGTGTGTAGTGGATAAGCCAGAGAAGCTTCATCTGTATTTACAGCCACTCCACATTGCTTGCGTCACTGCCTGAGTTCCACCTCCTGTCATATCAGTAACAGCATTAGATGCTCATAGAAGTTCAAACCTTATTGTGAACTGCACATGTGAGGGATCTAGGTTGCACACTCCTTATGAGAATCTAATGCCTGATGATCTGAGATGGGGCTGAGGCAGTGATGCTAGCACTGGGGAGCGACTGTAAATACAGATTAATATTAGCTGTAAGTTTTGACTATATAGAGACCATAATAAATCAATTACTTGAAGACTCATATCAAAACCCTGTCATTGAATGGCAAGTTTGTACAGCTGCATCTGATGGCAGATCTTAATTCAGAATCCGAAACTTATTTTATTCCATGTGTGGCCCACGCATTATTTTATTTACCACCTCCATTCATGCCCTTTTTTTTTCTTTTGTTTTAGAAAGCAAGATTTATTGAGAAGACAGAAAAGCTCCCACAGTGAGAGAGGACCTGAGGAGGTTGTCCTCTTTTTTTTTTTTAATGGTGAGTTGTAAATGATTTCATTATATATTACAATGTAATAATAGTAGAAATAAAGTGCACAATAAATGTTATGCACTTGAATCATCTAGAAAACATTCTCCTCCTGCCCCTGGTCCATGGAAAAATTGTCTTCCGTAAAAGCAGTCCCTGATGACAAAAGGGTTGGGGACCACTGAAATAGAGTATATGAATAATATAAAAGACAGCATTGGCTAGGTGAGAAAAGAAACAGAACCTATCATGAAGCACTTGGAAGAAATGGTAAAAGGGTTAAATGCAATGAAAAGTTAAAATAAAATAAGTATCAAAAAAGATCCATTCAATTCAGTGATGAGGAGATAGCTGATAATCTTGGTGAAAATAATTTGCATAGAGAAGTGGACATATAAGCTGATACAATGGAATAAACGATTGCAGACATTGCTGAGTCTTTTATTTTTCTTCTTTTAATTTTTATTTTAAAATTGTGGGGTACAATTTAGGGTTAGGTATACAAGTATTTAATTGCTGAGTCTTAATGACCCCTAAGGCTAATGCTGCCTTGGAAGGTACAATCCCAATGCAGCAAGAGAGAAGAGAGGAAAGGAGCAAAAAGCAGACAAGGGGGAAAGTAAGTATGAAGAGGTGCATTTTGAGCGGACTACAGATTCATGAGAAAATATAGCCCGCTACGGTGTCTGGATTGACCATTTGGAGCTACCCACAATGTGGAATGACAGGGGGAAAAAGAAAGAGAAATCTGTCTACTGGATTTCTAACAGCCCACACCACACCCACTGTCTCGCATTGGTCAAAGTATATCTGAAGGAGTGCTTAATTCCTCCTGACTCCCAAGTTGTAGTGCATAGCGCTGCATCTGAGTCCTGACAGGGGAAAAGAGCCACAGCCTTTGTAGATCAAGTTAGCTCAGACATTTGTGAAACACGTGTGACTCCTTTCTGGGCAAGTGTGATCTAGGCCATGCCAAAGCACAGCCCTTATCCTATGGGGAGTGCACAACAGCTAAGAGCTGAGGAGACAGCGTGAATGTGGATCCTCTCCATTAAGCAAACACCTGAAGACCTAGAAGTCAGCAGGGCCCAAATACATCTGGGGAAGTGCATGGATTGAATTGAAGATAGGCAGGAAGTAAATTCTGATGGCATGGACATTTTCATGGAACGTGACCAAAAAAATGTAAACAGAATTTCAGGAGAGGGGAATGACATGGTAGAAAAAGCACAGACTCTAGAGCAAGATTGCTTCGGTTTAGACTGCTGCTGCTCAACTTCTTCCTGCCTGTGTGAACTATCACAATTCATTTAACCTTTTTGTGCCTCAGTGTCCTTATCCATTAAATGTGTATATCATATTATCTATTTCATAAGGATGTTATGAGTTACTGTATATAAAACATTTAGAATTGTCTTCTGAACATACTAGGCACTATTTTAATGTTTGATAGGAGTCAAAGGATGATTCTGGTTTTGTTTCATAAACAATTTAACATCCTTTTATGCTAAGAAAAAAAAGAATGTAAAGGGAGAGACTAAAAATATATGAGAGATAAAAAGTGTTGGTTGCCGGGCTCGGTGGCTCAGCCTGTAATCCCGCGCCTTTGGGAGGCTGAGGTGAGTGGATTGCCTGAGCCCGCGGGTTCGAGACCCGCCTGGGCAGCGAGACCTCATCTCTACAATAAATCAAAAAATCAGCCGGGCGTGGTAGCGCATGCCTGTAATTCCAGCTACTTGGAAGGCTGAGGCGGAAGGATCGCCGGAGCCCAGCAGGTCGAGGCTGCGGTGGCCGGGAGCGGCCACTGCATTCCAGTCTGGGCGACAGAGTGAGACTCCAACTCAAAAAAAAAAAAAAAAAAGTGTTGGTGATAAAATGATCACAAAGGATAGGATTTATTGATCAGTGAAGGAAGTAGTATAAAATAGGCACTTGCTAATTGTGTTCTTGTTTTTTGATCACAAAAAAGTATTAGATCAACTAAAGTAATGCAGGGCTTGTGCAAACAATAATATTTGTAGTATTTACTTATCTAAATTTTAGCATATGTAATAATGAAATTCACTGTATCTATACATATAAGAACTCTAAATAATTATTTGTTTAATGAATAAATAAGTGATTGGATGAAAGTTAATAATACTGTTCTGTCCAATCAGTTGCTACCTCTAACGTCATCAATAATACAGGATGTTATGTCTTAAACTCTTACATTAAGCCAAAGCACGGGAGGCAGCGTATTCTTAGAGCTCAGGCTCATAGCCAATATAGTCTGGAATGAATTTTACAGTATCTGATGAGCCTGAATTGAGTAATAAGCACTCGTGTATCTGTCATATTACAATCTTTTCCTGAGGTTGCTATGTTCCCCCGTATTTATGCCTAGGCTTCTGCCTTGTTTCCTTTTCACCATTGTAGTTTCCTTCCAGAAGTATCATTTAGCCCTAAACTCCAGTCCATGTACTTGAATCTTTGGGTCCCTGCCTCTTTTGTCAGAGTAAGAAATGCTAGACTTGGTCCCTTGACCCTATCCAATGACCTGATCCCCTCTCCCAATCACTGACAACAACAAAACATAACACTGTTCCCATATGATTGAGCACAGTCACTGCCTCAGTTTCTTTCTAGATGGATAATGGATGATACCAGCCCACAATATCTCAGGTTCCTTTGGAAACTATAGTGGACCATTGGATTCCTCTCCCAAAGACTAGCACTACACTGTTGGTGGGAGTACAAACTAGTTCAACCTCTATGGAAAACAGTGTGACAATTTTTTTTTAAATTTGAATCGAAGTCTCACTCTGTTGCTGAGGTTAGAGTTCAGTGGCACACTCACTGCCACCTGCTCTGGTGATCCTTCTGCCTCAGCCTTCTAACTAGTTGGAACAGCAGGCTAGTGCCACCACACCCAGGTAATTTTTTTAATTTATTGTAGAGACGAGGTCTCGCCAACTTGCCCAGGTTGGTCTTGAACCCCTGTGCTCAGGTAATCTTCTCAGTCTCCCGAAGTGATGGAATTAGAACTGTGAGCCACTGTGCCCAGCTGCAATTTTTAAAGAACTAGAAATTGACCTTCCATATGACCCAGCAATCCCTACTCCTGGAGGAACTCAAATCATTCTACAAAAAAGATACTTGCACTCACATGTTTATTGCAGCACTATCCACAGTAACAAAAACATGGAACCAACCCTACTGCCCATGGAAAGTGAACTGGACAAAGAAAATGTGGTACATACACACAATGAAGTAGTAGCAACCATAAAGAAGGGCAAAATTATGGACTTTGAAGCAACTTGGATGGATTTAGAGTCCATTATACTCAGTGATCTATCACAGAAACAAGTAACTGAACACTACATGTTCTCACTCATAAGTGGGTCCTGAACATTTATCACAATACTACAAAAGAGGGATTGGCAATAGTGCGACACTGTGGGGGGTGCAATGGGGGCACCTAACATCACTAAGGGTACAGGATCCTAAACCAGGGGAAGTGAGGACCAATTGGAGGCCCAAACATCACCTGCACATAGACCACTTAGGTAGCTAATCCTGACTTGTACTCCACATCTTTACAATGAAATAAAGGAAAAAAAGAAAGAAAGAAATTGAATAATTTCTCCTAGGCTGTGATCTTTGCAGATTCCTCTCCTATCTTCCTTTTCTTCCCCACTTTTGTAATGGAAATTCCAAAATACCTGATGACCAAGCCCACATATCAGTCAAGGAAAGACCACATATACAACAGTGGTAGTCCCATAAGATCCTAAAACAGAATTTTTACTGTACATTTTCTCTTGTGATTCACAAATGTGTTGCATTGTGTTACAATTGCTTACAGTATTCAGTACAGTAACAGGTGGACAGTTTTATAGCCTAGGAGCAACAGGCTATACTATATTGCCTAGGTGTGTAATAGGTTATACCGTCTAGATTTGTGTAAGCACACTCTATGATGTTCACACACAATGACAGAATGATCTAATGATGCATTTCTCAGAATGTGCCCCTGTTGTTAATTGATACATGACTGTATTCAATGAACAACATTTTGTGTTTTTTTTGTTTTTTTGAGTTGGAGTCTCACTCTGTTGCCCAGGCTGGAGTGCAATGGCACGCTTCCGGCCATTGCAGCCTAAATCTGCTGGGCTCCGGGGATCCTTCCGCCTCAGCCTTCCAAGTAGCTGGAACTACAGGCACGCACTACCACGCCAGATGAGGTCTTGCCCAGGTGGGTCTCGAACCCACGGGCTCAGGCAATTCACTCACCTTGGCCTCCCAAAGCGCGGGATTACAGGCTGAGCCACCTAGCCCGGTGATGAACAACATTTTTAAAACCTCACAATTCTTCCTTTAATATTTAATTGAACAATGCCAAGTTCTCAAGTTCTTGCTGAAGACAGTTCTGATTCCAAAGGTAGTTTAATATGTTGGAAAGAACAAGGGCTTTGCAGCCAACAGCCATGAGTTCAAATCCCATCTGTGAAAATTACTTTGTGTCACTTTGGGCAAGTTACTTTGTTTCTCTGAGACTCCACTTCTCCATTACAAAAACAGGGTTAATACAAACAGAGGTTTGTTTGAGGGATAAGTGAGATAACATATCTAAAGCACTCAGTCCAGCGCCTGGAAATCAGGGAAAGATAATTCCCTCCCTTTTCATTCCTTTCCTCTGGTAAAATGAACTAAAGATCAAACAGACTTCAGAATCAATCACAATCAGTTCTATTCCTGAAGACATCTTAAAATTTTTATAAGCCACTCCAATATCAGAAATATGACTCACAAGCCTTAATTGTCTACATTTTACCCGATGTGTGGATTAAGCAAATTTGAGCAATTTCATAAATTGGAAGCATATAAAGGCATTTTTAAAACAGGAGATTATTTATTTATTTACTTACTTTGCAGCCCCTGGTCATTTTGAGTGTACAATCATTCTTATTGTTATGGTATAATTTTGCAGTTGTAAATTTTAGACATATAAATAGAAAGCGTCCTTTAAACTTGAGGAGTTTTGTACTTGCTTTTCCTGAAGTTAGATTATGTTCAAACAAATTATCCAAAAGTCTAAAGCCTCAATATTGTTTTTCTCGGATGCATCCAAATGTTCAAGGGCCTTCTCGGATTACCTGAAAATTTATATGCATTTCTTCAAATTATCACTGTACAAATGGTGTGTCGTATACCTAGAAAATGAAATAAATCCATCCACTACTTTGTCCATCAAGACAAAGAAAAAAATTGGATAATTTCTCCCAGGCTGTGATCTTTGCGGATACCTCTATCTTCCTTTTCTTCCCCACTTTTGTAATGGAAATTCCAACATACCTGATGACCAAACCCACTGCAGCTAAAGCATGCCCATTCAAACAATGATTTTTTTTCTTATTTCAGAGAAAAGAAGAAAACTACAGATTATGGCATTTCCAGCAACTCTGTCAGATATCTCTTTATTAAATTTGTGTCATTCAGGTCTGTAATCCCTGCACTTTGGGAAGCTAAGGCAAAAGGATTGCTTGAGCCCAAGAAGTTCAAGACCAATCTGGATAACATAGTGAGACCTCGTCTCTACAAAAACAAACGGATTTGTGTCATCACCCAGGCATCAAATGCATGACTCCAACTCTTAGTTTTGATATTTGCTTCTGCTCACATGACTGTATTAAAATATAACAATAAATTTCTTTGACATACCACCTATTGATAAAGGCAGTATATACTCCTCCTCTTGGGCTCTCTAACTATTTGACCCATAAGTGACATTATACTAGTTTTCAGGTAAAGAACTTAAGAAACTGACAGCTTCCACTACCTGATTTTCTTGGGATATTTGCTCTTGAAAACATGCTGTGAGGAAACCCAAGGTGTCTCATGGAGAAGCGTACATCCAGAGGAACGAATAGCTAGCATCAACTTGCCAGCCACGTAAGTGAATCATCTTAGATGTGGATCTCTAGCCCCATTTGAGCAGTCCCACGTATTCCTTCTGAGCCCTGCCAAAACTTCAGATTCATGGGTAAAATAAACAATTGCTACTCTTTTAAGGTACTAAGTTTTGGTACCTTGGTGTGTGATGCTGGAATACATAACTGGAATAGTCCTCAATGGTTAGATTTCATATTTAAATAACATTTGAATATAATTGATGGGCCATGCACATTTATGCTGAAAAGGGTAATGGCCTCAGATTGTCTACACAGTATCCATCTCCTTTGCCATTACCTCTCTGATTTGATCTATATCTTTCTCTTTTTTCCTATATTCCTAATGTGTTATCTCTTCAGAGCTCCTCATATTTACAAAGAATGCACTTCACTTCAAGCCTTTGCATTGCTGTCTGTCTGCCTGAAATTCTTTTCTCACAGTATTCTCTCAGATCATCTACTTCTAATCTTTGCTAAAATATCACTATCTCAATGAGGACTTCTTAATAAATTGTAAATAAATCTTTGTTTACCTTGCTATAATTTTCTTCATAATATTCCTTAACTATTTGTTATCTGTCTATCAGTAGAATGTAAGATCAATAAAAACAGGTATTTTTCATCTTGGGTTTCAGCAACATAATATTTGGAATTCAATAAATATTTGATTACTGATCACAAAATATATAGAGATGAGCTATTGCTAAATGATATACTTAGCAATATGTTCTTGGAAAGGAATATGATACCATCATCTTGATAAGTGAGCTATGACATAATCAGAGGTTTAGCCGGGCGTGGTAGCATGCGCCTGTAGTTCCAGCTACTTGGAGGGCTGAGGCGGAAGGATCGCCGGAGCCCAGCAGGTCGAGGCGACAGAGTGAGACTCCAACTCAAAAGAAAGAAAGAAAGAAAGAAATAATCAGAGGTCAATAGTGTGAGGTTGGGGGGAAAGAAAGTTTAAAAGTACCAAGTCCTATAGTTTAGGGTGGTACCTAGAGACGTATAATTTGGAACCCAGCAGCCAAGCTATGTCACTACAGATCACCCATATACCCAGCTATGTTATCTCTTTGTAAATAGAGGATTTTCTGTATGTAAAGTGTATCACAACTAGCTGAACTTGAGAATTGTATTTTCTAAGCATTCTTTATAGGAAAAAACTTATTACAGTAAGTGTTTAAAATTTTTAGACTCAGTTACATAGCACATAACTGAGAAATTGTTTTACACATACACAGTTGTGCCCATATATAGGAAAGTTTCTAATTTAAAAAGTTTGTAAATAGAGAATTTTCAGTATATAAAGTGTAGCTGAATTTGTGTATTGTATTTTCTAAGCATTCTTGATAGGCAAAAATCTATTACAGTAAGTGTTTAAATCTTTCAGACTGTGAGTTACATAACACATAGCTGAGAAATTGTATTACATATACACAGTGACGTCAGCACACTCAATCCAAGAAACAAAATATTTCCAGCTCTCCAGTATTTTACATGTTCCTTTCCAAGTATACCCCTTTCTATACAATGAGAAGTAACTGCTGCCCAGTTCTAATGGTTACCTAAACTTTCTTTTATAGTTTCAGTACTCAATTATGCTTCCATAAGAAGTATAGTTTAATTTTGTCAATTTTTGAACTTTGTGTAATTTGAAATAATCAGTTTGCATACTTTTGTGTCTGGCTTCTCTTGCCTAGCATTGTTTTCAGTGTCATTCATGTTGCAGGTAGTCATAGTTCATTCCTTTTCATAGTTAAATCCTATTTTATTATCCTAAAATATGTATAATAAAATATTTCCTTATACATGTTTTATACAAAATATATATTTCATTATACAATATATAATTTACATATTATAAAATATGCCACAATTTATTCTTCCAGTAATGAACATTCTAATTCTTTTGAGTTCTGCTCTTTTATAAACTCTGCTAAGAACATTCTTGTTATGTATCCCGGGGCACACAAGTATTCAGTACTTTCAGGAAGAATCTAGGACTAGAACTGCTGGATCTTAGGAATGAATGTCTTCAAGTTCACAGAATAATACCAACTTTTCCTAAAGTGGCTGTATCAATTGTGATCCCCACCAGCAATATATATGAGTTTAGTTGCCCCTTATGTTTATCAATTCTTGTTTTGTTTTTTTGTTTTGACCCCTTCCTTCCTTTTCTTCAACTCTCTCTACCTCTCTGTTTTTGCTCTTTCCAGCTTTTGAAGAGAAAATTATAATTTTATTGCAGTAATATTTATCAATCTGTTCCTTTATGGTTATTGTGCATGTGTATGTTTTATAAGAAACCTTTAACAGCCTGAGGAGAAGAAGATAGTATTCTATGTGGTCCCCTAAAATATTTTTGGTTTGGCCTTTCACATTTAGGTCTACAATCTTCTTTAATTAACTTCTGAGTGTGAGTAAGAGATCCAATTTCATGTTTTTTCCAAATGTATACCCATGTGTTCTAGTTCTGTCTTACAGCCTTTCTCTACCACCTTGTAGCACCATCTTTACTACAAATCAAAGGTTTATATGAATCTGTTTCTGAATTCTATTTTGCTCTCAATATTGTGAAACTCAACTATTTATCAAATCCTGCACTAAAAGTGAAGTTTAATTCCTATATCTTTATAGTAAGTCTTGACATTTAATAGAATGTATGATCCCAAGGATCAGCTACATAATCTGTAGCATCCACCACAAAATAAGATTGTGGGGCTTCTTGTTCAGAAAACATTAAGAACTTCAAGATGACAACAGCAAAGCAAAACTTCAAAATAAGAGCAGCAAAACATGGAATCCTTCTAAATGCAGGAACCCGCACAATTACACAAATCACATGCCCATGGAGCCAGCATTGCTTCCACCCTAAATTTTAGTGTCTATGAATAAAGTTTTATTGAAATAAAGTTATGATCCTTCTTTAAAATATTATCTATGGCACCCTTTGCACTACAACAGCAGATTGAGTAATTACAACAGAGACTATGGTCACAAGTCTAAAATATTTACCATCTGGCCCTGTAAAAAAGATAGTCTATCCCTGCTTAAGATTCTAAATATAGTTTTAGAGGAAGCAAGGAGAATTTATGGAGGAAATAGAAGCTGAACTTTGTAACTGAATGATGAGCAGGATTTGAATATGTTAAGATTAGGGGAAATATCTCCTAGAAGTGAGAAAAACATGAAAAATTATTGAGATCAGGAATAAATATAGGGAAATCAGGTCAGTGAAAAGAATGACCTACTAACACAGAGCATCTACTTTGAAAAATAATATAAGATTTTAGAACTAGGAAGTATCCAGAAAACTCTGGAAAATAGATTCTAATTTTTAAGAATTTTTTGCAAGATGAAGTAAACCATGTTTAAATACATTTTATCATGAGACATCTGTAAAATATACGATTTTCATTTTGAAGGACAGTCTGGAACATGGTGAAAAATGAGGCAAACTTATTACCCCTGTTCATTATTATAAATCACCATTTTGGCTTCGATTATGTTTTCCCTTAGTTACACCTGGCATCTAAAATAATCTTATACACACATACGCCTCTCTGTATAACCTATCAATTACTTTTCCTTCTGTTTTATCACTATTAACCCAGAATAACGACTTATTTAATATTTTCTTTAACTCAGATCATGTGCTCCTTAAACAAAATAGCTGATTTATGACCCTCCTATATGGCACCATTTGAAGGGGCTACTATTTACCCCCCAACAATAGGCAACTTGATTACACTTCAACTTTATTGGGAAATCTGACTCATCTCACTGGGTTTGAAGTCCTCATACACAAACTAAACTATTTCATTCTTTCGTCTACACACTGATAAGTCAGTCAAGATGCTATTGCTACTATGTGCCAAAGTTGTTTGGAAGTCATACCACAAAGTAGGAACACTTGTGTTTAGTGCCATCCCAGCATCCTATATGCTTACTCTCTCATAACACGACAACTAGGCTTTTCCCAGCCTCCAGGTTTGGATCTCTGTCAAGTATATATATTTTTCACCTTCTTCCTTCCTGTGTCAGTCTTCTCTAACTTGCTCGTGACTAATGGCAAATTCATGTGTTAGGTCCTGAAGAGATCTAAATTTTAAATGGGGATTTCTGAAAAAAGCCAATGATTTCAAATGAAAAGGAATACATTTTAAGGATACATTTCACACAATGCAGTGGAATTGATACTTGTAAGCAGGGTTCTTTCTAGCAATCTTAAAAAAATAAATCAGACCATGTAGGTAACTGTCATCCCTTTTTACCTTGATATCATAACCTATATAGCAGTCAATGTCCATTCCATATCTAGAGGTAGAGCTGTTGTCCAAGGAACCCCTCAGGAGCTTAAGGGCTTAGAGGCTGAGTGGGCCCCTGAGACCAGTCTGAAGTCACACCACTAAGGCTATTAAGGCAACCCCCTACCTACTGGAATATACTTTTCACTCAAAAAGAAATATTTATAGGGTTTGTAGAAACCTCTGGGCTCCATAAAATAAAGGATTTGCATGAAATACCCACTTCAACTAAATTCTCTCACAGTTCATAGGAGATATTCACTTGCTGAAGTTCAGTACTTAGCTGAAGAGTTTAATTATTCATTTGGTTCTGAGCTGCATGAGGAAAGCAAGATAGGCTCAGCTGAGCAAGTCAGACCCTGAGCAAGGCAAGAAGCCCACATCTGCTGTCTCCAGGTCTTTTCATATTTTTATAAGCCCAAATGCCATCAAAGTACCCGCTGCAATTCATGGT
Source organism: Cephalopachus bancanus (assembly GCA_027257055.1). Classification (NCBI taxonomy): domain Eukaryota; kingdom Metazoa; phylum Chordata; class Mammalia; order Primates; family Tarsiidae; genus Cephalopachus; species Cephalopachus bancanus. The sequence goes on from JAPVLO010000035.1 coordinate 12,325,562, forward strand.
GTAGGGTCCATGTGAAAGTCTGAAGGTCTATCATTTCATCATTAACAGTTGTTGCCCATAGATTCAAATTCAGGAAATGGGAGCAGTGGAGGAGGGAGGAATTTTTAATTTTTACTCTGCTTGTTTTGTAACCTTAGAAATATTATGAAGATAGCGTAACCACAACCCTCCATAGCTCAGATGTGCCACTAGCTCTCCTTGTTTACAGAGAGTCTCAACACTAGTCTCAGCTTTGTCTAAAATACAGGCCTCATGTGTTCCATAAGTACTATTTGATAATGATTATCACTTCCCAGTCACCAATTTTAGTTTTTCTGTTACTATGAAGTTATTAATATTTGGTACCAGATGGCACATTCAAAATAACTTGGATGGAAGTTGCTATTGAAATGGTAATGACTGTTTAGTTCTTTCTGAAGAACCAACTCATGAAACCGTAACTCAGGTTTAAAAGTCAGAGAGCAATTGAAGCACTCTGGAGGAAGTAAGAAGAACACAAATTCTTGGCCTGATGATGTAAGGGGACTAAGGAGCTTCATTTCTACCATTTGTGTACAAAAGACCCAACATCAACCAGGATTTAGCTATCTAGATATACAGATATAAACACCAGTTCCTAATTATTGATTTTAAAACTAAACATTCCCATGAAGAAATGTTACAATAAATAAAAATGTTATAACAAAGTGCCTCTTCAATTTTGGTTCTCAGACCACAGCATAAGTATCATTTGGGACCTTGTTAGAAATGCAAATTCTGGGACCCCAATCCAGACCTCTTTAATCAGAATATCTGGAGTTGGCACAGTAGTTTTGGTCCTAAGAAGTTCTCCAGATAACTTATGCACACTAATATTTGACAAGTACCATTAATGCACTGGTATCATGTATGACATTGGGATCTCAAATACAAATGCTTGTAGGATCTAAGTCAGACATAATACAAAGGTCACTTTGCTGGGCTGAGACCTGTGGTGAACACTTATGTTCTATTTAAAGGATGTGCAGCTTTGGCTGATGTTGCCAGGTAGGGATGCGACTCCTTATTGTCAGATTTTCCAACATTTCGGGAAAGCTCCCAAATCTAAAATTTCAAGTAAAAATTCCATTTTTTTTTTAATTTCAACAAATCTCAGGACAAATCAAAGCTCTGTGGTAAGGGTGTCTGGCATATTTGAGAAAAAGACCAGAAGTCAGAGTGGCAGTTCCATGTGAGATGAGGAAGAGATTGAGCAGAAAAAGTAGAAGATGAAATTGGAGAGATAAAGACCAGAAGATGTAGGGTCTTGTAGGCATTGAAAGTGTTTGGATTTTTTTTTTTCTGAATAAAATAGGAATGCAGGGGAGGGCATTGAATAGAGAAATGTTAAACTAATTCATATTTAAAAGGATCGCTTTCACTACTGTTTTTAGAGGCAAAACGAAGACCAGAAATAAATCACCAGTATCTCATCCAATAATGCTCTATAATATAATTGTACACATGAAAAATTCAATCATCCAGTGTTAGAGGTAGATCTTAGTATTAGTTCTGGATAGAAATCAGTAATATAATGGGTTCCCGGCAAGTGTCTCTCTAGTCTATAGTGAGCACCTCCAATGATAAACTATTTCAGGAGAGACAATTCTATTTTCAGATTCCTCTAATACTTAGAATTAAACCCCAGCCTCCTTTTCTTTTTTTCTATCCATGCTTCCAGTATTGTTCTAGAATTCAGAACTAGGATAAGTCCATCTTCCACATGGCCATGCTCTATTTTTCACTTGAGTTCATTCAACTTTTCAATAAAATATGGTTTTATGTTCTCTCTCAAAAAGTTCCCTTTAAAGTAAATGCCAAAATTTAAGTACAAATTTCCAGTAAGAGTGGATCATTGCAGAATGAACCAGAACTATTATATCCTTTAGTCAGGTTACTTACTTTTTGCCTTGTCACACTATTTATTCCTATAGTTTGCTGTTTAATCAAACTCTTAAGTATTTTCATGATTATGTAAAGTCACATTTCTACATAATTCAGAAATTATACAACTGGTCTTTCTAACCCGAGTGGAAGATTCTACATTTATTCTAGTTTCATTTGGTTTTATTATAGCAATGCTGCCAGCGATTAATCTATTTTTATGTGATTGGTGCCTAATATATTTATATTCCTACTACTCTTGTTATCTGCAATTTAAGTAAATATGTACTTTATGTCCTCAAGTCATTCATATAAGTGTTAAATAGGACAAGGACCAATGACTTTGGGAAATTATCTAACCTCATCTAGTCACACTACCTTCTTGTATCCATGACAGACATTAAAAATTGATCATGGAACTCTTTTCTACAGAACTCATTTCTGATTTTGAAATTTTTCTCAACACAGCATTCTATGTAGCCACTACTAACCAGTGATATTTGGCACTTGAGATGGAGATGATCTGACATGCTGAGCCCTGTATAAAGCACAGTATCATGCTTCAGAACCATGTCTACTAGTTACTGTAGTATTAAACTTACTTTAAAGTATGTACTGTTGACTCTTTTCTTGTCAAATTAAAAATCACTAAAAACTAATTGACTTTTAAAATTTCATAGAACATGTTTTGTTTCTCCGATTGTTAAAATTTTTTAAAATTAAAGATTCATTAATTCTCACCTGGATCATTTCTAAGCTGATGCCATTTCCTCAAGCTTTCCCCTGCTCCAAACCATTCTCCACATTGCCAGCAATTGCCTATTTTTATCCATTCATTCCTTTCAGTTCATAAATATGTTTTATGTTTGTCCTATATGACAGATATAGTGGTAGACAAATGGATTATAAACTCGAGAAACACATCAACCCTATTTTCAGGGGATCTACAATCTAGAGAGAGAGGAAGACAAATAAACTATTTATTACAATGCAACATGGAACAAACAATGATAATGAAATATCCAACGTGGTAACAAGACCATCTATTCTAGTTCAAAGTAGATGGAGTTCAGAAAGAGCTCCCTCGAGTTACTGAGTGGGGCCTTATGAGTAGAGATAGGTGGATATGGAAAGACTGAGAAAAGCATAGAGGTAAGATAAGGTAAGAAATGATAAGGATTGGTAAGACAGGCAGAAGAGGTAGCAGGGGACAAATTTTGATAGGCATGGGACAGAAAATGGAAAGTCTGGGTGACTAACTTAAACTATGTCTTTTGGGTAATGGAAAGCAATAGAAGGGAATGACATACTTAGGTTTGAATTTCAAGCTGATCACTGAAAACTGTGTTGATGATTTATTTGGAGAAGCCATGACTATAAACAAGGAAACTACCTCACAGGTTATTTCAGTAGACCAGGTAAAAAAACGTCTCTGATCTAAAACAGTGGTAGTAGAGTGGTAAAGAAACAGAAGGGTTAGAAAATTTAGAAAGTGAAATATACTGTTAAAACTTGTTGATTGATTAGATGTTGAGATGCAAATATAGAAGCATAAAGAACAGTTATTTTTTTTCTTGAGCAACAGTACAGATGGTGTAGTCATCAACTGAGAAAGAGAATATTGGGAAGGAGCAGAAACCAATTTAGAGCATGTTTAGTTTAATGTGTTTAGGGACCATCTAAGTGATGTCTTGCAAACAGATATTTTAAGTCTGAAGTGCAAAGAAGAGGTCAGGACTAAAGATTGTATTGTTAGTTCTCCACATGGCCTAGGATATAGACAAACCTAGTCTGCAATTCCAAATCTGCTCCTCACTCTACATACTTCCAACTACAATCACTAGGCTCCTAATCTTGTCAACACATTTTATTCCACAGTCTTGCTCCCATGTTTCTGATGCTCCTATGCTGTACTGTGTATCAGTAGTGTGATTCTTTTTATTGCTGAAAAATATTTTATTGTGTAGCTATTTCATTTTTTGTTAATGTATATACTATATTTTGTTTATCCATTCACCAGTTGATGGACAATTAGATTGTTTCTAGTTTAAGGGTATCATCAATAATGCGATAAAAAACAAACATAAGTATTTGCATAGAAATAATGCTATAATGAACAAACATAAGTATTTGTGTGGAAACGTTTTCATTTTTCTAGGATAGATATCTAAGGGTGAAATTGTTGGACTGTATGATGTTATGTTTAATTTTTAAAGAAATTGTTTTTCCATTTTCTATTCCCATCTGAGGCTTCCAATTTAGCCACATATTCACCAATACTTGGTATTGTCATTATTTTTTACAGCCATTTTGGTGGGTTTGTAGAGGTATCACATTATGGTTTTAATGTGCAATTCTTTAATGACCAAAGATGTAAAGTATTTTTCATGTACTTATTAGCCATTCATAGATCTTCTTTGGAGAAGTACAAACTAAAATCTTTTGTCTATTGTTAATTAGTTATCAATTGCTTCATTTGGAAAAAAAGCTGTTCCAAACAGTGACTTAGAACCAACAAGATAAAATATTTATCTCCTACAGTTTTTAGGGGTCAAGATTCAGTAGCATCTTAACTTAGTGTTTCTGACTCAGAGTCTCTCATGAGATTGCAGTTAAGATGCCAATCATCTGAAGGCTTGACTGGGGCTTCCAAGATGTTTCATTCACAGGACTGTCAGCTGATCATCTCATAATGTGATAGCTAACTTCCCTAAGAATGATAAACCCAAGAAAGAAAGCAAGATACAAGCCTTATCTTATTTTATAGTTTAGCCTTAGAAGTGACATACTATCACTTCTGCTGTGAAACAATGTGGGAGGATACTTCACAAGGGAATATCAAAAAAAGAGATCATTAGAGGTTATTTGGAGACTGGCTACCACAACTATGCTTTAATTGGGTTGTCTTCTTATGAGTTGTAAGAATTCTTTATATTCTCAGGCTACAAGTCCTTTATCAGATATGTAATTTGAAAATATTTTTTTCCTAGCCTAGGCTCATCTTTTCATTTTCTTAATGGTGTCTTCTAAAGAGCAAAAGTTTTAAATTTTGATGAAGTACTATTCATCATTTTTTTAAAACTAGGAAACCTGCACTTGGTGGTTTATCTAGGAAATCCTTACTTACAGCTCCTAAAGATTTTCTCTGACAATTTCTTCTAAGAGTTTTACAATTCTAGCTATTACATTTAGGTCTATAATCCATTTTGAGTTAATTTTTATGTATAGTGTGAGACAATCACCTAAGTTCATTTATTTTACTTATGAACATTCAATTTTCCTAGAGCCATTTCTTGAAAAGGCTTTGTTTTCCCTTAAATTGACTTATCAACTTTATTAAACATCAATTAATTATATATATAAGGGTTTATTTCTGGTCTTTTAGTTCTGTTCCACTGTTTCATTGATGCTATGCCAAACCCACACCAATCTTGATCACTGTAGCTTTATAATCAGGTTTGAAATCAGGTAATATAAGGTTTCCAACTTTTTTTTCTTTCTCAAAAATTTTTTTGACTCTTCTAAGTCCTTTGAATTTCCTCATAAATTTTGGAATTAGTTGGCCAATTTCTAAAAATGGTATAACGTTTGAATATTCCTAATATTTAGTTCTAATTCCCTTTTGATATCTCTAGGGTTCATAGTTATAGTCCCCTTTTCTTTCATAATTTAGCTAATTTAGATCTTCTTTCTTTTTTTGTTCTGGTCACCTTACCTAAAAGTTTGTCTATTTTGTTGACCTTTTCAAAAAACCATTCTTTGGTTTCAGTAATTTTCTGTTATCATTTTTGAATTTTCTATTTTTTTCCATTTATTTCTGTTCTGGTTTTTATTATTTTATTTCTGATTATTGCTTTGTGTTCAAATTACTCTCCTTTTTCTACTTCTTTCTAAAGTGAAGGACTAAGCTGGGCATGGTGGCTCAGCCTGTAATTCCAGCACTTTGAGAGGCCGAGGCAAGAGGATTGCCTGAGCCCACGGGTTCAACATCAGCCTGGGGAACTTGGTGAGCCTCATCTCTACAACAAATGGCAAAAACTAGCTGGGCGTGGTGGCGTGTATCTGTAGTTCCAGCTACTTGGAAGACTGAGGCTGAAGGATTGCCTAAACCCAGCAGGTCGAGGCTATGGTGGTCGTGAGCGTGCCACTGCACTCCAGCCTGGGCAACAAAGGGTGAGATGCTAACTCAAAAAAATAAATAAAATAAAGTGGAGGGCTAAGTTATTGATTTGAGACCTTTTTAAAAATAATATAGGCATTTAAAGCTATACGTTTTCCCCTAAGCAGTGCTTTGCTGTATTACATACACTTTGATACCCTATGTTTCCATTTATTCATTTCAAAATATTTTCCAAATTTGTTTCTGATTACTTCTGTACCTATGGGTTATTTAGAAGTGTGTTAATTTTCAAATATTTGGAATTTTCCTAAAACTGCTTTTGTTGTTGTTTTCTTATCTAATTTCATTGTAGTCAGAAAACATAGTTTAAGTAAAATCTATTTTTAAAAGATAAGATTTGTTTTATGGCCCAATATATGACCTATTCTGGAAAATGTTCTGTATGCATTTGAAAAACATGTGATCATGCTTCTGTTAAAGGAAATGTTTTACTATTGTCAGGTCAGTTAGGTGGATAGAAGTGTTCAAGTCTTTAATATACTTGCTGATTTTCTGTCTGTTTGTTCCATCATTTAGGATTTATTGAGAATTTAACACCAGGTTGAAACAACTGACCATAATTTTTAAGTGATCTGTTTCTCCTTTAATTTTGTCAAAAATTACTTAATATATAAGTCTCTGTTGTTAGATTTGCTTATACTTGTAATTGTTATATATTCCTAATATTGATCTTTTTATTATTATGTTTCTCATAGTTATTTTCTTAAATTCTATTTTGTCTGATATTAATACAGTTATTAAGTTTCTTCCCATGAATTCAAGTTACTGTCTCATATCATTTCCTTTAAACCTGAATTTCCTTTAGTATTTCTTCTAAGGCAAATATGCTGACTGCAAATTCTTTTCTTCTTTCAACTTTTTCAATATGCCACTGCGTTACATTTTGCCTCCAGTTTTTCCAGTAAGAAATCAGCCATTCATCTTATTGCTGTTCTCTTGTATGCTTTCAGTACTTTATCTTTGCCTCTGAGTTTCAGTATTTGACTATGATGGGCCTGTGTATGAATCTCTTTGTCTTTATCCTGGAAACAATGAGCATCTTGAATCTGTATATTGTTTTAATCAAGTTCGAGAAGAATTTTGGTGGTTATTTTTTATATTTTTTTTCTATCCTGTCTCTTCTTTTTGTGGGACTCACATATATATTGGGATTACTTAATGTTGCTCCACAGGTCTCTGAAATGTTATTCATTTTTCTCCAATCATTTCCCTATCTTTTCTTAAGAATAAATTATCTCTGTTGATCTATCAAGTTAACTGATTCTTTCTTCTACAATTGTATATCTGCTTATGTTGTATCTGCTATTGATTTCATCTAGTAAATTTATTGCTTCCAATATTGTACTTTTCGACTCTAGAACTTTCATTTGTTTACTTTTAATATTTTAATTTCCTTATATGATGTCCTGTATCATGAGTTATCATACTTTCCTTCAATTCTTTAAACATTATTTCCTTTAATTATATGAAATATCTTTGCTTAAATTGAAAATAAAGGCCTTCTCAAGGACTGCTTTTTTTGTTTGTTTGCTTTTTCCTGAGTCACACTTGTCTATTTCTCTGCATGATTCTTCCTCTGTTGTTGCTGTTGCTATAGTTGAAAAGTGGATATTTTAGATCACAGAGTGTAGCAACACTGGATTGAGTTTTTTGTTTTTTTTTTTCCTGAGGACTGCTATTCTGGATGATTTTTGGGGGGAGGGGTTCTATTTTGTTCATTTTGGTATATAATCTGGAATTAGTCTGGAATCTGTTTCCCTCACAGGGTCTGATTACTGATAAATCTACCCTATACTTTTTAATTGTTAGCCTAGTGCCCAGTGGATCATCCTTATCTGTGTCTGTGTAGCTCAGCTCTCATCTAATGATTAGAAAGAAGTGTTCAAACACCTCAAGACAATAAGGCTTCCACCTTGTGTGTGGGTTGGGGAGCCAAGGAACTGGTTGTTTGACTTACCTGTGGCTCATTTTTCTACTTTCTATTGAATGTTTAGTAACTCCATTTCTTAAATGTTGTTCTACTCTTGTCTCCCTGCCTCAAAACCATGCCACATATTAATGTCTAAGGCCTGGCCCTATTCTTGAATTGATGGTCTCATCTTATATTCAGTCCCAGGGGCATCCTGACACTGGTTGGCTTTGACTGGATGACCACCTACTAGCTATCAATACTCTCTTCTGACACTGGGTTTCTCTCTTATATTTATCAGTTCCTGCTTTGGTTTACACCATCAGCATCTGAAATCCCCATCTGAGTGAATAAGGTCCAATAGAAAAAGGAATTTCAGAGAGAGAGGCAGCCCGTGTTTCATCTATCATGGTGTTTCTTGTGCCTGTTACAGTATTTTGTTTCTTATAACCACTCAAGACGTGTTTGCTGCATTAAATTAAGTAAAATGACTATAACTGTTTATTTGAATCATCACCTTAACAGCATGGAAAGTTTTAAATTCTCAAAAGATGTGAAGAAGTTTTGTAATTTCATTTTTTTTTTTTTTTCGAGTTGGAGTCTCACTCTGTCACCCAGGCTGGAATGTAATTACATGCTCACAGCCGCCACAGCCTCAACATGCTGGGCTCAGGCAATCCTTCCGCTTCAGCCTTCCAAGTAGCTGGAACTACAGGCATGCGCCATCACACCTGACTAATTTTTTGATTTTTATTGTAGAGATTAGGTCTTGCCAAGTTGTACAGGCTGGTCTCAAACCCATGGGCTCAGACAATCCTCTCACCTAGACCTCCCAAAGTGCTGGTATTATTACAGGCATGAGTCACCAAGCCCAGTCAGTTTTATAATTTCTAAACTAATTTTTTATGCGCTACCTTTGACCCTTGAACTGTGTAGACCCACTTGTATGTGGAACTTTTTCAATAAATACAGTCAGCCCTCTGTGTGATGGGTCCCAAATCTGAAACCAAATGTAGATGGAAAATACAGTATTCAAAAGATTTGAAAACCACGTTTATAAAGAGCCAGTTTTTCATATCTGCAGGTTTCACAGAGCTGACTGGGGGACTTAAGTATGCGTGAATTTTGGAATCCTTAGGTAGTCCAGGGGCAAGTTGCCCCTCCAATACCAAGGGACAACTGTACTTGTCAATAAGATAAAGGGAATTTAAGAGTGGTAGAAAAATTTTATCTATTCACACTTACACCAAATTTATGTGACGTATTTTTAAGTTATAAAACTAAACTGTATCTAAATAATACTGATATTAGATAAATATTAGCTAGTATTATCTGTCATCTAATACATATTAGAGATGAGTATAACTTCAGTAATTAACCATTATGGCTGCCATACTCCCTCTCAAATTTATCCACAAAATAATTATTCTTTCCTAGAAGTATATACATATTAATTAGTTCCTATAGCATTTGAGAGAGTTTTGTTTTATTCCCATCAGTAAGGTCAGAAAATGTATCCACCTTAGTTAGCAGCAAATTTAAAAATTCTGAAGGACGTTGAGTTCACAGAGAAGATTGGGCACTCCAAGGGAATGACAAAACCAGAGGTAGGAATTTTTCACAGTCTGGAAATGAAATCATGTGGGTGGGTTTGGATTTAGTGTTGAAAATGTAGGAGTGTCACATTGAAATTCAACATTTAAATGAAAAGTCTCAAGGGGTTGTGGATTTAACGACTGGTACTAAGTATGTGCATATTAATATAGAGAAATTTGCCGTCTAGAAAATTGGATTATGATTTAGTCTAAGATTTTAAAAATGCCAAAAATACCTCAACTTTGTTTGTAAACTGCTAATCAGTTTTTCAATGTTAGAGTCTAGTGATTACTTGAATATAGAAGACTTCATGAACAAATTAACAAAGGAGTTATTCAGTTTTGTAGCACAGAAATAACACACTGATATTCTCCAAAGAAATATGTTCATTTTTATTAATCTCTGATTTCTAAAAGTCCAAGCCTAAGCAAATTATATAGATATACACAAGCTAAGCTGAAGCATTTTCAGTCAATACCAAAGAAAGAAATAGTTAAATTGTGTAATCGAGTTCTATGAAATATTATTAAATTGTTCTGCATGTATTAACTAAAATGTCATTAGAAGCATAATAAACTCAAGGCAAATAATTCCAAAGTATAAATAACTCTGAAGTGTAGTAAATGTTGGTAGCAAAGTGAAATCATCTATCTGTAGACTCTAAACAAATTCTTTTTTAAATATTAAAGTAATAGTGTCTTGTTCAAATTATCTCTATATATATTTCACTGGTGAGATTAAGAGACTTAGAGAACTAGATGGTTCTTTAGTGTAACAAATTATATATCACATCTTTGACCTGAAGAAAATAAAATACTTCCAAAACATTATATGACTATTGAGAAGAATGAAGAAGCAAAAGTGGCCAAAGGTGGCATTCTTAAACCATGGGTCAGAGACTTGGGTTATTCTATTTTGTCAATAACTGACCTTGGAAATGTTAGTTGGCACTATGGGCTTCAATGTTTTCACTGGAACATGAGTTTTCTAGCATCAGATGATCTACCAGAGGTACTAAATTGGCAACCAATTGTCTAGATATGGCCAACATATATTTTGTTTAGACTGGGCTTTTAAACAAAACACTTTTTAAAACTGAAATATTTTACATAAAAATCTGGATTTCATTTTTATTTTCTGTTTTGAGACAGAGTCTCACTCTATCATCCAGGCTGGAATGCAGTTGTGAGATCATAGTTCACTACCACCTCCAACTCCTGAACTCAAGCAAACCTTTTACCTTGGCCTCCCAAAGTGCCAGGATTAAAGGCAGGAGCCATCGCACATCGTCCCTCATTTCTTTCTTGAAAAACTCAAATATCTGGCTTGACACAGAGCCTTAATTTCCACATGGAAATCAGCAGGGCATAGTGGCATGTGCCCATAGTCTTAGCTACTTGAGTGGCTGAGACAGGAGGATCACTTGAGGTTAGGAGGTCAAGGTTGCAACGAACAATGTTCATGCCACCGCACTCCAGCCTGAGCAACAGAGTAAGACTCCAATTCAAAAATAAATTATTTTTTAAAAATTTCCACAAGTTAATGTTTAGCTTGAGTTACATAGTTATTTCAGTTTTACTCTCCTCTTTACTCTTAAGTTTGCATATGCACACTCACCCAGCAGATCCCTTAAAGTTCTAAGATTTTGCAGTTCTTTAAGAACGTAATAAAGCATTGACTGGTTAGCGTCTTGTGGCAAGTATCTATTTAAAAGAGACTAAAACCAAGGATGGCAAGAGAATAGTTATGGTCTGGTAGATAGATACATTCAAGGAAAAATTGGAATATAGGATTTGTCTCATTGGGATGAACTTGGACTACCATAGAAAACCATAAGATCTCTGGAAAATGTGGGCATAGGAAAAGCATGGCATTTAGAATTTGGGCTAGGTAGTGCAAAACAAATTTTGAAATGGAATTGAGGAAGAAAAGAGTCATTTATTTTACTAAATGTCTATTTGATGCTAGACATTATACTAGTCTTTTCATGTCATTATCTACTTTGTTTATGGCTAGATAATGATAGCTTATGAGCTATCATCCCCATTATAAAGATGAAAAAAATTTAGACTCTCAAAGATTAAGTAACTTGTCCACAGTCACACAGGTAGTAACTGTCAGAAGCATAATTTGCCCTAACTCTGAAGTCATCATATTACCAGACAAGCCTTTACCTCCTAGTTTGGCCTGTAGTCAAAAAAAAATTGAGAGACCTGGACATGGGAGAGAATGAACATATCTTCATTTCATTTGCATACATATGAGTAGATTGTGCAGTTTTATTAAAGATATCCTCTCTAGCAAGTCTAAATATATAACACTTGGACACTACATCAATTACCGATTAAAATATTTCCCTGTAAATTATAGTAGTATTCTTATAATCAGTTACATTCTTATTTTTATTTTTATTTTTTGAGTTGGAGTCTCACTCTTGTTGCCCAGGTTGGAGTGCAGTGGCACACTCATGGCCACCACAGTCTCAACTTGCTGGGCTCAGGAGATCCTTCCTCCTCAGCCTTCCAAGTAGTTGGAACTACAGACGCATACCACCATGCCTGGCTAGTTTTTGTGATTTATTGTACAGACAAGGGCTCATTAAGTTGCCCAGGCTAGTCTTGAACCCGTGGACTTAGGCAATCCTCTCGCCTAGGCCTCCCAAAGTGCTGGGATTACAGACTGAGCCACTGTGCCTGGCCAGCTGCATTCTTATAAGCAGCTAGGTATATTAAGGTCATTCATTCACTTTGAAAAATTTAGATGCTGCTATTTTCAAAAAGTGAAGGAAATTCAAGACATACTTTATGGTAATTTTAAAATACTAGGAAGAATTGAGCCCATACCGAGAACTTAATTCTAAGTCTAACTTCATTCATTTGATTAATATTGATATTAATGTCCATTCAATCAAATTGTTTTCACAAAATTGACAATTATGGCAAAATGGTGCTTAAAGTATACCTTGGCAGAAACACTCACATATACAATAAAGCCCTGAAAACGCAGCTTTTCTGAATTTTTAGAGTTCTGGGGAAAAATATAATATGTACCATTATTTGCTTGATCTTTCTTTAAAAAGAGGGACTCTAATTACTTACATAAAAGATCAAAAGGAGGCAAATGTTACCTAAGAATTAAAATTTTAATTTCTGACATGTGGTTCTGTTATTTAAAGGTTCACTGTATTCCATGACCTTTGTTGTCACGGTCATCACTAATTGCAATATGATCCAGAAAAATAATCCTCAAACAGTCGGTATTTATTCAGTCATGTATATCCTTTACCATGTTATACTATTTCAGTAGTCCACATGCTCATAAATACTGGTTAAACTACATAATCAGCTGCACAAATGCCTTATACAATTAACTCTTTTCTTTATTTTAAAGATGATGAATATGATGAATATTTATTTATGTCATGATCCAAATTTAAATCTCTTTTACTTTAAAAACAAGGCCAAATAGCAAAGCCTCCCCTACTGTTTGTGCTCTATAGTATAACATCTCTTGATTACTCTGACAGAGTTCCAGTCACAGGTTGTGAGTCAGAAAGAGGATTTTCAATGTCCAGCAGCTAAATGTGTCAGCCATGACATTTCTGAAAGTTCTATTTTTATATACAGAGAGAAGGAAAAATCACTTCTTTGTATCTGTCCTTTGCAAAATTCTCAGTTTAACTCCAGCTTTAGATATGTACAATAGTGAATGCATTCTTAGTTAACATGACAAGTAACTGACATTTTTAAACTGGAATAATGCATGTAATGAAAAAATAATCTACACAAGTTTGTCCCCTCTGCATTCTTATTCCCTCTTTCACTCATAAAGCCTGTTAAAATGCAGTTGAAATAATATAAAATGCAATTCAAATGTCACTATTATCCTAATCCTTTTTTTCCTTCTATTATACAGCTTATCTGAAAATGTTGAAATGTAACTTGCTTGAGTTATAATATTATATGAATTAAGAGTCAGTATTGTTTGGAAGCTCCTTTTAATTGGTCTACAGGGAGATTTTCTGTATATATTAAAATGATTGTCTGAATTATAACGAACCTACCTTTAAACTTCTTTTGTGTTTAAATACATATTAGAGGCAAAACATTTTAATATTTCTTAGGATAGGTTTTATTGCTAAAGTTATTGGTTTGGCAATCTTGGCATAAATGGAAATTTCTGATTGGCTGTCATATCAATGTCAGTAAAACCCAGCAAGTGCATAGCTCTGACTGTTTTCCTTATTTTTATTTATAAATTCCGTTTCATAACAGCAATAAGATGCTTCAGGCCTTGCAGTTCTGGGGGATTATTGCACTTGTCAGGTGGTAAAAATCACTGGCCCCTCTGACTTGTGCCGTGGAACACCACTAGAGGCATGTAATCACTGAGAAATGCAATTCCTGGAATTTCCTAATGCTTTATTATGACATATCTAACTTTCAAAATAAATGATTTATTTTGAAGGCTGGAAGTGTCATAAGAGTATCCAACTAGTGGCTAAGGAATGGAGAAAAAAATCAAAATATAGATCATAGAAGCAGAGAGAAATGGTCAAGCAGTGGCCATCTTACAATGAGTCCTAAAGTACATGAAAATCTAGCATTAAATCTATTTTATATTAAATTGAAAGGTTGCATTATGATTGGTCAATATATATGTATGTTAATATAAATGGCCTTACCATAGTATATTAAGTTTGTTTCCTTCCTAACAAATTGACATTATAATTATATATCAAAACATGCATGATATACATTGAATGAATAAATGCATGCAAGTCACATTTGGGAAAATACAATTTTGTTACAGTGAAGGAACAACTATACACTGTTTTCTTCTATTAAAAAAAAATCCTATGTGATCTAATTAGCATAGTATACCCCCAAATTAAAAGTATTGAAAAACATACTCTTGCAATATAAACAGCTGATTTTTTAAATAAATGGAATGTAAAATTCTGACTTAAATTATACAACAATGGATAAAGTTTAAACTTGCAGATTGAATTTCTATTTCTAAATAATTGTTTGGAAGTAAGTTTCTGCTTCTATATCTTAACAATTGTTCTAAATAACAATGTAAACTGAAGGAGTTCAAATGATCTTTTCTGAGAAAGAATACCAAAGTTTTTCTTGGAAAAGGGCCAGTTTTAGGTAGGGGGTGTTTATGGCCTAGGGAGTTACTGTAGCAATAGAAAAAGATTAATAATTTGCACATGTGAGATTCTTGGAAGGCAGGATACAGCTGTAAAGAATTAACCCCTCTTGAGAGACGTAAAAACAGAGAGCAGCTGAGAGGAGACCTGTAGGGAAAGCCTAAAACCATTCAGGCTACAGATGTCCTCAAAGAGAAAGTACATGTGGGAACTGACAAGCTTTTGTCTTTGCTTATAAATGAGAAAATAACTTAAAAATTTTTTTAAGACAAAAGGAGTCAATTGTGACAAATTAAAATGTATTATTGAAATGTTAAGTAAGCATTATAATGAGTTATTTAAAGAAATCAACTGCTTTACTACAAAGCTTTGCTCATAGGATTACTTAGAATGGAACCATTCTGTTAAAGGAAGAAAGAGTGTACACCATAGATAATGCCCTATGCCTCTATTGTTCTGAAAAATCACTCTATTGTTTGACAGAAGACTCCATTTTCAGAATACATAGACCTAAATTTAAAAAGAAAAAAAAAAATCAGAATAAGTTGTAGAAGAATACATAAGAGTTCCAACTTTCATTTTAACTTAAATTTGTGATTGTTTTTTGCTTTATGGAAGGGAAGGGTGACTATTATGCTTTGATGGAAGAAACCCAACATGACTTTTTAAAAATTCTTAAAACACAGTTTTAAAGAATGAAGATATTATTGAAAACATTTTATGAAACCTCCTTGAAGTAAATCACTTTCATCATTCCAATTTTCTCTGAGCCTGAAGCAGAGAGGGGGGATAAATACATACCTGACTTAATGTATAATTTAGTACCCAGGGCTTCCATCAAAATAATATGTCAGTGGTTTTCAAAGTGTGGTCTCCGTTTCCCTAGGAGGAGGGATGGATCTCTAAGACTCTTGAGATCAGACTTATTTTCATAATAATACCAAGACATTGTTGGGTTTTTTTCACAATTATTTACTCAGGGGTATTCCATGGACTTTCCAGAGGCTACATGAATGCAATGACAACATCACTCAGGTGGCTAGTGGAAAGTGTGCTTGTGCATTCTTGTGTTTTCTGGACTTTTCTAGATAAGCTTTTGGAGTTATCAAAATTTTTAAGAGTTTATGCTAGTAAAGTGAGGCCAAAAATGTTTGAAAGATATTAAAATATAGTCACCTGCCTTACTTCACAGTAACATGCTTACCTATGTCTTTAATGTTTTCAAAGCTTTCTGCATAGGATTAAACACATTGCAGTTGATATAATCATGATTTAAGAGTATATATCTCTTGTATATATGTTTCAAACTTTGCCCTTAGCAGCAGAACCTTTAAAATCAATGAAATAAAATCCTAAGTCTCAACAGCATATAAAATAGATAAAAGTAGAGTTGCTGTCTTGGAGAGAAGGAAGCACAAATTCTGGGTGGCCTCCTGAGACTCTTCCAGAGCTTCCTTGACTGCTATTGAGACATTATGGTAACTACAATACTATGATTTTAAATATACAATTACATTTTCTATACATACCATTTTATTTTATTTGTTTGGTTTCAATAAGAGTCCTGTGAAGTATCTAATAAGATACCACACTGTATCACACTATAAAGACAAAGAAATTGAGAAGGTTGGAGATGTGAAATGAATGGTCCAAGGTCACACATTAGTAAGTGATGTGGCTAAGTCTGATTCCAATTTCTTCTCATTCTAAGCCCATAGGCCCCTTCTCTATACCATTCTGGCTCTATTCATCTTTTTAAATTGCTCATACACTGAAGCATAATTTTTATAATTATTATATATTTGGCACCTTTCTTCCCTAAAAATGGAGGGAAGAGAGAAGGGCTCTGTTATTCAGTCTGAATTTTCTATAAGAAGTCTCTTCTAAAGCCTTAACTGGGCAAACATGTCAGTGAAAATAGGATTCACCAGGAAGTCTTGTTAGAATTGTCCTCTACCAACAGAACTAAGCAAACAGATTAATGAATTAGCTAATTAATTAATAGTAGAGTGAGAATAGCAGGGGAGTCATCATATAGTAAAGGTATGCCCCGAGATGACATGATTTTTCCTCCTCTTTTTGCCCAATCCCAGTCTATGCTTCCTTTAGTGGGCATGTTATAAGAAGAAAGAGAGAAATACCAAGATTTTAAATTCTTCATATATTTTATACATAGGAATTATCATATGGAGTTTTAAAAATAATTTATTTTCACTTAAGAGTCTGCCTATTGTACACTTTTTACACATGAGCACATAAAGGCAAAAGAGTGAATAGTTTTGTAGGGTCACAAAGGCAAGAAAACAACTAAACAATGATTAACAATTTCCAAGGTCAATCTATAGTATGTTTGATTTAACCACTACACTGTATTTCTTCAATAGGTAGTTGTTAATAGACCATCTTTCCCTTTTCCATAAATTCTTCTGCTTTCCTCAACCTCCAGCATTGAAGCCTCAACTTTTATCTGTAGCTCAGTTATGTGTGTTTGGTGGGGGAACAGGACTTCAACAGCAGTATGATCTTTCTGAGGAATAGGTCAGTTTCCTACTGAGTTGGAATTTGCAACCTTCTTGGGGTTGCCTGGCCCAGATATTTTGTGTTAGACTAAACCCTGATTGTGGTCATTATTTTCAGACTTCAGTGAAACATCCACAAGCAGTTCTATCTATCTAACAGCTACATTAAAAGCTTCTGAATACCATTCCTATTAACCAGTGTATTTCTAATAATTTTTCTTTCCTGAAAATAGCATAACGCGCACATCCAGTAATGGAAGCATTTGTCAAGCTGTGTTAGTTAATAGTAACTCTAATATAAAGACTACAGAATGTTCAGGGAAAATTAACCTAACGATTTAACACAATCCTATGTTTAATTAACACAATAATGTTTTGCATGCCAACTAATTCTATTGTCTAAAACAGCATTTTATCATACAAAATAGAATAATAAAAGTTGACATTTATATGATACTCTTTATTGCTGTGGTGTACACTGTTTATCTAATGTACACAGGGCCTTTGCAAGGTGAATAAAATTTATTATCCCATTTTCAAATGATAATAGACATAGTAGTTAAGTAATGTTCCTGAAGTTATAGTCAAATCAGTGGTACTGATGAAAGTGGAGCAGAGAATTTTTATTTTCCAGTTGGATTCTTAAGCTTCTTCGTTACTTTGAAATTATTTTATGATCAGAAATGTTTCCTCTTTCCCATGGCATTGCTTACAAAATACCCACTGTGTTCTAGGGATTTTACACATGGTATCTCATTAAATCTTCACAAACCATTCTGTTAAGAAATGATTTTAGGTGAACTCACTGAAGTTCAGAGATGCTAAATAATTTGCCAGACTTAAGTATGACCAAATCAAAATTGTAGCCCCAAGTTCAAGAATCCTCCTTTCAGTACCATGCCTCAATTTCTTCTTCCATAAACTAAAAAAAAAAAGAGAGAGAGAGAATAGAAGAGGAGTAATCATATGAGTTCCATATTTCCATAATTTCTGCCAAAAATCACATATAGGAATAGCCCACAAAGGCCAATTCATCCCAAGACAATCTAACAACAATTTTTCAAAAAAAACAAAAATATAAAAATAAGCTACTAAGAAAAAAAGTGAAGAAATTAACAGCAACGCATTTCAAAGCAGAGACCAACATTTAGCAAGTAGATATTGATATCTTACTATGTCAAACATTATGCTACATCCCTGGCATCATGCAGCTTACTTCCTAGGGTGTTTCGACATAGTAATAAGAACATGTCTGAGGCGGAAGGGTCGCCGGAGCCCAGCAGGTTGAGGCTGCGGTGGCCGGGAGCGGCCACTGCACTCCAGTCTGGGTGACAGAGTGAGACTCCAACTCAAAAAAAAAAAGAACATGTGAGCAAAAGAAAGAAAAGAGTAAGGAAATGTTAAACACAAATATATGCAGAGTAGGAAAGGAGAGTCAAGTGAGTTGAGCACAGACAGCTCATAGTAACCTATAGTAAAGGTGATTCTCCAAATAAATATTTTAAGTCATGACAAATGAAAAATTGCTCATTTTCATTAATGTAGGTGAAGATATATTTTTAGAAATGACTGTTTTATCTAGCTCTTCAATTTAGAGAAAGATTCAGCCAAACAGGACCATAACAAAGCCCATTACCTCAAAAAATGGCCGGCAGTTTCCATTCCATTCTCTGATTGGTTCCTCTCTGAACAGAAGTTCGGCCCCAAGACCAGAAAAGATGGATGCTGCTCTTAGATGGCAACAGTAGCCAGTGAGGTAGGGCATTAGAAGTGACTGAATTGTGGTGATCATAAACTCATTGGGTTTATCTGCTTTTTGAAGTGTTTCATATAATTGGTCTGATTATGGTAACCCCTTTACTACCCTGAGGGTATGTGTGGAGCAGTTTTTTAGAGGTTTGGGTGGGATCTCTCACCTACTTTCCAGCCCTTTCCCTATAGTGCGGGTGCCATTCCATAAAGCAAGTTCCCGGAGAGTGGCAGGACCAGGTTTTGGTGCCGAATACTACTGTGCCTAGATGGTGAAATACCTCTGTTAACTTGCTAGTGTGACAGTACGGTTTGGAAGGGATTTGTTTCGTGTGGTATTAAAGCAATTCCCCCATTTTTAGCTGACTCCTCTTAGTAACTGGACTTGGCTGAAGTAGTCCCAAAGTAAACACATTAATTTTGCTGAAAAAGAAGGACTCTGAAGCATTTGCCTACAATACCCTCTTCAGCTAAGCACTTCCTGAGGAGGACCCAGAGGTCTGTTTATTTTTCCAACTAACAAAGGATGAGGGAAGCTCTCTGACATTTTTGCTTGGGAAAAAAAAAATCTTTGAATACTTGAATACTTTTTTTTTTAATTGGGAGTTGGAGAGAGACTTAAGCTGAACGCAGTAACACCCGTTGTTCGCCTTACTGCTGTAATTGCAGCTCAAGAGAGAGACTAAGTTGCTTACTCCTAGCTCCTAGGCCGCTTGAGGGTGGCTGTTGTTAGAGTCCCCTTGAGATAATGATTCTTCTGGGTCAGTCTGAAGAAACTGTGTGCAACAATGGCAATCCCCAGGGTGACACTCCCGAGGGGGCCTAGATTCAGCTGTCAGTCACCTTCAGCCCAAAGTCATCAAATCCATTTACACAAAAGCTGGTTATCACAAACCTTTTGAAAAGCTAAGTAAAGAGGAGATTTACCCATCCTTGAATCTTCATTCTCTTTTCTTTGAGTTCCTTATTTCTTCCATTCTATCCTTCCTTCATTTCCTAACTAGCTCTGAGAACTTCTGAGGTTTCCCCCCTCCTTTTGTTCTACCCTAGAGCTTACACTGGTTATTATCTTACAGCTGGAGCCTAAGCTTGCATATCACTCTGAAGATAAACAGAAATAAATACCTTGTACGCTTGTATGAACAATTTTAATTCCAATATTTTTGTCTCCAAAAGGATAGGATTTTCTAGGGATTGAAAAAGGATTGATTTTGGCTATTGTGTTGAGAAACTGAGGTTGTGTAGTTCTGTATTTCTTAAGAATACATTTGTGTGTGCTTATGCATTCACATATAGCTTCTTGTCATATACATATATTTTTCTTTTAAAAAACGTTTACACTAATAATGTAACTAATTTAAAAACCTGGATCAATTAGCAAAGGAAATGAGTTTCAACAACTTATAGGACTGTAAAAATTATTTTGTTATCTAAATATTACTGAATTTCAAATATAACTTTTTCTATGAGTTCCATATTTTCATAATTTTCAGGGAGAAAAGGAGAAATTCTGGTTGTGCTATAGAAATTCTGGTCTTCTCTATGTAATTGTGTCATTGTAAATTATTGCATTTAACAAATTGAAAGAGTTTTAATTAGTGAAAAATGTAAATACAATATTACATTAAAATGTAAGTTTATTTCATTGATGTGCATATGATTACTAGAATTGGACTGATAAAGTATTGCCTAGTAGATTTCCTTCAAGAAGGATCTGTTATTGTAATTAGTTTGTCAACTGTAAGAAATTTTGGTGTCATAATTAGCTATCATTATTTAATTAGCAGATACCCTAAGTTTGTTGGAGCTACATGAGGCCTGGTATGAAGGACAGTCCAGGGAAAAAAAATAAAATCTATCCTTACAGCCAAAAGACACTTTATAAAGAATGAGATTGTTGGGCTTGGTTTGGTGGCTCAAGCTAATCCCAGCACTTTGGGAGGCCGAGATGAGAGGATCGCCTGAGACGAGGGGTTCAAGACCAGTCTGGGCAACTTGGTGAGATCTTGTCTCTACAATAAACCAAGAAAAATTAGCCGGGCGTGGTGGTGGACTCCTGTAGTTACAGCTACTTGGGAGGCTGAGGTGGAAGGACCACCTGAGCCCAGCAGGTCAAGGCTGCAGTGGAGGCGTGAGTATGCCACTGCACTCTAGTCTGAGCAAGAGAGTGAGACTCCTACTCAAAAAAAAAAAAAAGGAATGAGACTGTTGTCACACAGACCATGTCACTAAAGCCAGTACTAAATAAACCAATTGCATATGATACAGCCTAAGTTCAGAGTTTTCAACCCTCACCTGCTCCCAGGTCACCATCTAGTTACCACCAACGAAACACTCAGTATTCCATTAAGAAATAGGGTTTCATTCTACATTATTTCTTCAGTATTTACTATTTCTTGCCAAGATACAACAGTGAGTGAAAGGATCTTAAGTAACTTACCATGTAGTGGAAAGAACCAAAAGCAAGTAAATATTTGAAGATGCTTCACAATAGATTTGTTACCAAGTAATTTTAAGCACCTTGAAATCTTATTTGTAAAATTGATTTGCCCATTCAGACTATATAACAGTGTCATCCATATCCCAAAAACAATGTTAGCATTCAAGAGTATAAAAATCAACAAGATGGGTCTATATCCCACAGTGCTTCATGATATTTGTTACTTAGTCCAGGCCACTGTTATCTCTTTTGAACTACTATAGCTGTCTAGACCTGCACAGATTGCCAGCGTATCTTCTTGGACTGTTTTCTAAATACTGTATTCCTTTTTCACTACGTCCCAAACACATGAGTTTCTGGTTTTTGTTATTTGCTTTCAGTTGTTGGAACATGTCATCTCTTTTCCAGCTCAGGGTCTTTAGGACGATTGTGATCCAAGTTTATAAAGTTTTATCATATGATTCACCTCTGTACTTACTTTGAGAAAAGTAATGCTTTTATGGCTGGATGTTAGCTCTAGTGGAAAATTTAGATCACTTAATCCACTAGACTCTAAAAACAATGTATAAAATGCATGAAGTAAACTTTTTGTACTGTCACTTTTCTGTGTAATAGTTTTATTCATTGATTTTTTTTTTGTATGCCATTATCACCATTACCACAGCAAATGTACATCTCAATACAGATTGTATAGAATATTTGTTTCCTCAGGCTGAGATGACAACTTACCACAAATTTGATAGCTTAAAACTAAATAAATTTATTCTCTCACTGTTCTGGAGGCCAGAAGCCTGAAATCAAGATGTCAGCCATGTTCCACCAGGGTGTCTGGGGGACAATACTTTCAATGCCTCCCACCTAGCTTTTTGTGGTTGCTGCCAGTCTTTGGCATTCCTTAGCTGGTACCACATCACTCCAGTCTTTGCCTCTGTCTTCACATTGTCCCCTCCTTTTTTGTCTTATATCTCTCCTCTGTCTGTCTCTCATAAGGATACTTTTCAATGGATTTAGGACCCATCCAGGTAAATTAGGATGATGTTCTTGTGTTAAGATTGTTCACTTAATTACATTTACAAAGACCCTCTTTTCACATAAAGTAGCATTCACAGTATCTAGGGTTTGATACAGACATGTCTTTTGGGGGGGTCATTATTCAACCCACCACATATAAGAATTTATTAATTTCATATTTCATATTTTTAAAATGTTTTGGTTTTACTGTTTAATTTTTTCAAAAATCATTTGCAATGCCTTTAGTATAGCTTGAATGACTAATGTGTATATTCAACATTACAACTATATTTAATCTGTCAGAACTTATGAGTAGGAATTTCTATAAAATACTGATGATCTGGTTCCGATACTGGAAGAGTTTTACTGAGGAAAAATATTTGGCTCACACATTGGGTGTAGGGAATCATATGTTTTTTGTCCTTTCCTCTGTAATGAAGGCTCGTTTTCATGATCTAAGAAGAGACTGAGGTAATGACTATTAAAATCAACCATATCATGTTACAATTATTTGTTTGAAGTACATGGACAAGAAATTAATCCTTTAGTAGAAGAAAAATACACTAAAGAAGCACACAAATTTCAATTAACACTAATTGGGGAAATGTAGCAAATTCAGCATTTATGATTGTCTTTTTTTTCCTGTTTTTAGTTTTATAGATGTAGGGGTACAAGAGCAGTTGTATTACATGAATACATTGCCTAGTAGTGAAGTCTGGGCTTTTAGTTTACTCATTGCCCAAATAATGTACATTGTACCTGATAGGTACATGATTGTCTTCTGTATAATTTTTGAAGGAGTCTTACATATAAAAAATTAGAAAGACTAATATATTGTTTATAACTGTATACATATACAGTAATCCTTGATATAAATCAAGCCTAGGGTTTGTTAGCTAAAATATTGACAGATTACAACTGAGTTGATTGTTTTCAAGGATATTACATTTTTCTTTTTTATTTTACCTTTTATTTCCCAAGGGGGGTGGGAGGAATCTCATTTAGCCAAAAATTGTCTTTAGGAAAAGGAAATATCTTAAATTTAGAAACTAGGGAAATATCTTAAATGTTAGAGAAGAAAACAGTGATTTAGAGAATAATATTCAGAGAGAAGGAAAATAATATTAGAAACATAAATATAGTGGAATTTAAAACAGCTTTATTATGTACAAAAAATGTACAAAAGTACTGAATAAAGCAGTAATGTACTTAAACAGAAACAAAAAAGTCACAATCTAATGCATTGTTTTATTTGAATAAAAATTAATGGACAACTCCTAGTTCTAATCCAAATCTAGAAAGCTATGGTCATCCCAACATTATTATATTAAAGCCATAGCAGTTCACAGCTTACACAAACCTTTCCATGGGTTAGCTAGGAGCTATTTGATCTACTCGGAGAGTTTCTGTGTCTCAGATTTTCAATTTTAACAATAGAAGAGTATCTGTCACCCAGGATTTTTATATTGATAATGGGAAAAAAGAATGATTGATTTTCCCATCTGGTAGCAAACCAGACATATAAAGACATATTAACTATATATATCACAGGAGTAGCGATTCACCAAATTACACTTAAGTTTCCTAATATCGTTTTTTTCATCCCTGATCTCTAAGCCTCCAAGATATGAGTTATAAATTTACTATCATGGAGTAATTAAGTCAAAGCAGAACAACATAGGAATATTCTTGGAAATAAGTTATTTGAGTTGAGAAATATTTTTTATTTAACAGGGATTGATCAACATAGATTATTCCTAAAAGAAAAAGTAGTTAAAAGTGAAAACCAGAGACTGATGAGATCAGAAAAGGAAAGCAGAAAATAGAAGAATACAACATTGTGCCCCCTTTATTCACTGCTCTGCTCTTCTGAATTTAGTTACTTGTGATCAAATGCAGACAGAAAATATTAAGTTGAAAATTCTAGAAATCAACAATTCATAAGTTTTAAATTGCATGCCATTCTGGGTAGTGTGATGAAATCTCCCACCTACCCACTCTGTTCCACCTGGAACTTGAATCACCCGTTTGTCCAATGTAGCCAATATTTGTACACTACCCACCTATTAGTCACTTAGTAGTCATCTAGGTTATGAAATCGACTTTTGCCATATAGAAATGCTTGTATTCAAGGAACTTTTATTTTGCTTAATAGCCCCAAATCACAAGAGTAGTGATAGTCTTATAATGATCCTATTTTATGCTTAGTTTGCTGTTAATCTCTCACTGTGCCTAATTTATAAATTAAACTTTATCAAAGGTATATGTATAGGAAAAAACAATACCTATAGGGTTCTATAAAATCCTCGGTTTCAGGTATCCACTGGTGGTCTTGGAACATAACCCCCTCAGATAAAGGAGGGTAGTTGTTGTGTCGTACAACATTTAACAACAGAGATACATTCCGAGAAATGTATTGTTAGACAACTTCTTCCTTGTGTAAACATCATAGATGGTATAGATGGTATAACCTACTACATACCTAGGCTATGTATTGCTCCTAGGCTACAAACCTCTACAGCATGTTACTGTGCTGAATACTATAAGCCAGTGGTCCTCAACCTTTTTGGCATCAGGGACCGATTTTGTGGAAGACAATTTTTCCACAAACCGGGGGCTGAGGAAGATGATTTAAGTGTATTACATTTATTGTGTGCTTTATTTCTACTATTATTACATTGTAATATATAATGAAATAATTATGCAACTCACCATAATCAGAATCAGTGGGAGCTCTGAGCTTGTTTTCCTACAACTAGACGGTCCCATCTGGGAGTGATGGGAGACGGTGACACCTGAAGTATGTTACTTATATCTAGTCTCTTCCATAATCTTGTTTGGTTGCTGTCACTGCAGAAACTCTGCTTCATAAAGATAAGACGTTGTACATGGAAGTAGGCTTTTCAGTGCTTTTGTGGCAACCTCAGGATATTCTGCCTTGTCTTTAATCCAGAATGTGTGTAGACTTGAAGTTGTCTCAAACATACTTTCAAGGCCACTGTCATTTGTAATCTCAAGCAGTTTGATCTTCTTTGGGCACAAAGTTGACTCACTTGGCTTATTCACAAGTGGGTTGCAGATTCATTCCTTCCCAGTTTGGGGGTCTTTTGTGGTTGAAAAGTAATGCTCAAACTCTTTTTGAGAGCTGAGCTAGGTGATCATGCACCAGCTGGGAGACAGAAGGCCCTGGCTCTGTATCTTTCAAAATCTCTGCTAATGTTTGAAACATGAAAAATTCCAATGTTCACTTGTTGCCCCCATAATTCCAGTTTGGCTTTGAATGTAGTCACTTTATTTGCTGACTTGAACTCTGCTGTCATTCTCCCATAAATTGACAGATTGAGTTGGTTGACCAAGTTGAATATGTCACACAAATGAGTCGGTTTTGCAGCTTATTCTGTGTCACTGAAATATGCTGCCAGTGGTGACTGTGTTTCTAAAAGAAGTCTCTGGAGTGACTCTCGTAACTCAAAAACCCTGACCAGAGCCTTTGGAAAGCCATCTCACTTCTGCATATAAAAGCAGATGTGTGTACTCTGCGTTCATCTCCTTACAGAGCTGCACAAACAGACATGAGTTAGGGACATGTACTTGATGTTGTTGATAACTTTAATCACACCCTGTAAAACATTGTTAAGTTCAGGTGACTTTTTTTGTCTAGCCAGCATTTCTCTATGGATGAAACAGTATGTAGATTCAAATTCAGAAGTGACCTCTTTTACCCAAGTAGTGAAACCAGAAAGCCGTCCAGTCCTGGCACCCTCTCTGTCCATGCATATACTGACTCAAAATGACAAATTCAGTTTTCCTGATATGTTTTCATGTAATGACTTGAATAGTTCTATAGCTGTGGTATTGGTAGGCAACAAAAGTGCACATAACATATCCTCATGTACATCCTCCTGAAAAATATATGGCACAAGGAACAAGCACTGTTGCCTTGTTGTCAACATCAGAGATTCATCAATCTGGATTGTGTTCTACGGAGTCTCATTAATCCTCTCTAACAATTGTGTTTCAATATCCTATGCTATTTCATCAATTTGTCTAGCTATAGTGCTAGCTGAAAAAAAAACATATGCCACCTTTTGAACTACAGCCTCTCCTAAAATTTCACAACAAATGTCCTTAGCAGCAGACACGATCAACTCTTCACCAATAGTAAAGGGCTTCTTAGCTTTAGCAATGCTGTTAGACACTAAGAATGATGCTTTCAAGCTGGACTCGGTGGCTCAGCCTGTAATCCCGGGCCTTTGGGAGGCTGAGGTGAGTGGATTGCCTGAGCCTGTGGGTTTGAGACCCGCCTGGGGAGCAAGACCTCATCTCTACAATAAATCAAAACGTCAGCTGGGTATGGTAGTGCATGCCTGTAATTCCAGCTACTTGGAAGGCTGAGGTGGAAGGATCGCCGGAGCCTAGCAGGTTGAGGCTGCGGTGGCCAGGAGTGGCCACTGCACTCCAGTCTGGGCAACAGAGTGAGTCTCCAACTCAAAAAATAAAAAAAAAAAGAATGATGCTTTCAGTGCAGACACATCGGTAGCCTTCAATAATTACCTCTGTTCTTTGTGTTCATGGCTTTTTTTCTTTTGAAAAATCCCAAAGTCTTGTTTTTTAATGTAGGGTTCTTGGTCTCCATGTGGAAAGCCATTTTGAAAGTTTCATGGCTCCATTGGAGAGCCGGTTGCCATGTATGAATATTATACAAAGCAGTCTTGGAGAATGTGAATTATCTGTTGCAATGAATCTGTAATTTAAGTAGGGTTCTTGGTATTTCTTTTAAATGCAGCTTTCCTTTGTTGGCAGTCTTAGAGTCTCCTGCTGTCTCATCTTTGGGTCTTTCCCCCTTTTTAAGGAAGCTTTCCAA
This sequence comes from Cephalopachus bancanus, assembly GCA_027257055.1. Classification (NCBI taxonomy): domain Eukaryota; kingdom Metazoa; phylum Chordata; class Mammalia; order Primates; family Tarsiidae; genus Cephalopachus; species Cephalopachus bancanus. The sequence continues at coordinate 12,352,890 of JAPVLO010000035.1, forward strand.
TAACGCTGGCTTTTTACTTGTTTTGACTAGGGTTACCTTGTGGGCTTACTAAAACTGTGACTGAGACAAGTGTGCAGTGCAGGAGAGAGGCACGGATAGAAGTGGAAAATAAAATATGGACAGACCATGTGTGGACTAAAATAAGTGTTGAATTCTGACTTAAAACCTGCCACCAGAGGCAGCTGTACAATTAAAGTACATCAACTCACTTGCCACTTACTGATAGGGTTTTGATATGAGTCTGTAAGCAACTGATTTATCATGGTCTCTGTGCATTCAAACCTCATTGCTAATGTTAATCAGTATTTGAAGCCTCCCCCCAGCTCTGGCATCACTACCTCAGCTTCACCTCAGATAATTGGGTATTAGATTCTCATAAGGAGCACACAGTCTAGATCCCTCACACAAGCAGTTCACAATAGGGTTCATGCTCTTTTGATAATCTGCCGCCACTGATCTGACAGAAAATGAGGCATATGTGGTAATGTGAGCAGTGGGAAGCAGTTATAAATGCAGATGAAGCTTCCCTTGCTTGTCCATGGCCTGGGGGTTGGCCACCCCTGCTATAGGCAATTGCAACACAAAGCTAAGTATTTGTCTTTCTAAACATATCTAAACATGGAAAAGGAACAGTAAATATATTATACTCATATAGGACTGCCATCATATATTTAGTCCATCATTGAACTAAACATCTTTATAAAGCACATGACTGTGTGTGTGTGTGTGTGTGTGTGTGTGTGTGTGTGTGTGTGCGTGTGTGTGTGTGAAATTGAGAATCTTTGGCACCAGCAAGAGTGAGTGAAAATAGAGGGCTATGTTGGAATCTATTTTGCAGGCTTAGCTGTAGGGTCTCAATCTATTATTTTATTCTTTGTAACTATTTCTAGTTATCTTTTTTTTTCCCTCACACACCAGCAACAGGATTTACTCAATGTCATTTCCAGAAGTAACACCTCAAGAAACACTTTCAGAAACAGTTTCTCAATTCCAGGCTATTGATACTTTTAACAACCAAAAAGAATTTCTGAAATAATTTCAAAGACTAAGGTTTCTAAAAATGGCAAAAACTCAATTTTTCCAAAAAGCTGTATACAGTATATATATACATTAACATGAAAAAAATAGTAAAATGAAGCATAGAGGCAAGAAAGCATCATTTACCTTTTAATGCACCTGAGTTTTGTCTTGAAATCTTGATTCTCTTTCAGTGATTCTTGGAAAAGTCAAACTGTATTGAGATTCTTTTGTAGACAGCATGGTATTTTTGTGGAAATGTAGGGTAAAGATTTTCTTTGACAAAAATTTCACTATTTATTTGGCCAATGAAGTCCATTCTCTCCCAGGTTTGCATTTGCTTTTTAAAATATTTGTTCCTAGGTACTTAATCCAGAAGGAAAAAGGAAACTCCTTGGAGAGCTTATTTAGTTATATAGTTTACATGGAATTTTAGTGTAATACTTTTCCATTTTAAAAGAATCAGATATATTGCAAATGAGGGAATCTGCTGTTCATTGAATGTATCAATGTATTATTGTGTTTATTCCCACTTTTCCACGGAAAGATGTATATAATGTAGTTTAATCATCAAGACCATCATCAACTAGAAGTACAGAAAAATCCTGTAAATATGTTAAAGTTGAAAATAAAACTCAGATCTGAGATCTTAACCATTTAAAACCTTGAAATCTCATAAACTAAGCATCATTGAGTCTGGTGCCATCTTTCATAACAGCTCTCCAGAGAAAATCTAAAAGCCAGGACACTCTAAGATGAGCTGTGGATGATTCAGTAGGTGGCACAATTTTCACTGAGTCAGTACTGAACTGATGCCCCAGCATGGTATGAGGGGGCACTGCACTGCTGGAGGTGTCGTCTAATGGATGAGGGTAAAACCAAGGTCCTGACCACCAGCAGTTATTAAAAATCCCATGGCACTTTTCAAAAGAGTAAAGATGATGTTAAACCCTGTGTCCTGGCTAATTTCCAAATTGGGCAATTATATTCTGCCTACTTAAAATTTCTCTGTAATTTTAGTTGGATAATATATTCTTCTTCTTCTGCCTTATGCTTTTGCTGTTTCCAGCTTAGAGGTGGATGCATTTCTGTGGTGAGGGAAGTGATGCTCCTTTGAAAAATGTCTTGCAAGGTCTGGGATCAGGGATGAAAGGTATAACATCCATCTATCAGAAGAGGTGCCATATTAGTTTGTTTCTCCTGTGATTAGGTTGACTATTAAAAAATTGCCAAATAAGTATCTTTTAAAAATAGCCTCGTCAGGTAGTCAGAGGTGCTATGCTTGCAAAGGTTTCCATGATGGATCTTTTAATTCTATTAAGTTGTGACTAAGAAATGAGGTTTTTCTTGAAGTGAATATATTATGTAAATATTAACAATTTTAGCATAAATTTATAGACATTTAATAGGAATAATTAAATTTTCAACATTGCCTAGCAAGGCCTATTACATTCACTCTAAAACATTAGTAACCATAACATTCTAACTTGTAACTTTTTTTTCCAAATCAATAATTGTTAAGAAAGGGTATCACTGTTAGAGAACAAATGGAAAGTGTTTCTTCAGAATTAATGCTAAAATAATCCTTGATTATCATGCTCTGAATTTAGAGGAAGCCTTTAGAAAACAATAGAACAAGACCCATAGTGGGGTATAGGCCCCCACTGTAAGGGTCTGTAAGGCCAGACCCATGCTTCATAACTATGCTTCCAACTGTATACAATCTTCGGGAATAAACCCTATCAAAGACCAATGAGAAGAAAGAGTTTAGTGTTACAAATGGTGACAGCACTCAGAAACAGTACTAAGAACCGTGGTAAATAAACGTGGCAATTCTGTTTGCATAAACATTATAGCTGCTGAATAAATAAATCACTTGAAAAGAAAATGCTATCTTTGGAATTTGGACTTGCCTTTAAAAGAAAATATTATGTTTTTAACCTTAGCTTCGACAATTACAGCAGACTTTACTGAGTAACAGTAAGAGTTCACTTTGTAATGGAAAAAGTAGTCACTCTGATCACTTTGTCTTTTTAGTATGCAGCCCAGAGGATTCAGAAAAAGATTACATTTACCATAATTAACATATATGTAAATGGAGATCATGGCTATGAATGATAAATTTTCATAGCAATTTAAACCTTGTACAAATTAATCAACCATACAGACACTTGATTAATGAAAAGCAGTGTCACTTTAAAATGTAACATGTTAATATATATTACTGTTATCGCAGATCAAAGAATCTTTAAATGTAAACCAATTAGAACAAAGTTCAATCTACATTTTTTAAATAAATGTAATTCTCATGTAATTATGATGGCTATTTGAGAAAATGTTACTCTGCTTCATATTTATTTACTAATTTTAGTGAAAAGTCTTGCAGATGAATTTTGCCTGCTTCATCATAGTTTCTAGATTCGCAAAATACAAGATTACAATATCATTAAAGGATAAGATGAATGCACAAACGAAATTATAAATTGGATAAAAAATATTTATTCACATGCCATGTTAAATTTATAAGCTTTTTTATTCCCCATTTTTTTCTTCACTGAGATACATTAAAGAAGTTAAGTACTAAATGACTGATATCTATCCAGTGTAATATTTGAGATGAGATTTATCATGCCACTTTACTAAGCACCATTTTTCATTTTTCTAGTTTGGCTAGTAATTATTGCCACACACCACGTTAACAACTTGGTACTTTATATAATTATATATTTATGACTTAATTATTAAATTATTCAATCTTGAAAACACTTTTATAACATAGAATTATTAGTTTACCCACATAGTAAGTAGTAACACTGGAATTTAGATCTTAGGCCTTTTTATTTTAAACTCTGTGTTCTTTTTTTTTTGAGTTGGAGTCTCACTCTGTCACCCAGACTGGAGTGCAGTGGCCGCTCCCAGCCACCGCAGCCTCGACCTGCTGGGCTCCGGTGATCCTTCCGCCTCAGCCTTCCAAGTAGCTGGAACTACAGGCGCGTGCTACCACGCCCAGCTAATTTTTTTGATTTATTGTAGAGATGAGGTCTCACCAAGTTGCCCAGGCGGGTCTTGAAACTTTGTGTTCTTAAATACTATGCCTTACTGCCTTCCCATGACTGTGTAAACTTTATCATCATTATTGTATATAGCCTCTTAAGCAGTTCCATTAGAGCCATAATGCTGTTGATATTGGTATAGAATCATACTTTGAAAACCACTGCTCAAGTCTCTAAAAGTTTTAAATAGCACTGCAGTATCACAAAGTTAGTGTACTGGAATTGTAACAAAACCTGGAATCTACCTCTCCCAGAGTAGATATGTGAGGAAAATAGATGAGTAAAAGATTAACAGATCTATTTCATCATTAAATGAGCATTTAATACTTGACCAGTATCTGAACTAAGTGTTCTCACACAATAGTGAACAAGATTCCTATCCACAAGAGATGTGGTGAGGGAGGTAGAAAATTAACCAGCCAATCACAATGCACTGTGGTAAGTACTACCATAGGGGTTAATTCATGATGCTGTGGGAATACATAAAAGGACCCTCAAGGACAAAAAGAAAAATTAACTTTATACTAAACTAAACTAGCTGTGTCTAATGTGAAACATCTTGGAATGCTAGGAAAGTCTATGCTACAATGGTATAGTCATTAAAGGGGTGGCTTTAAGAAAAAAGCCTTAGGTAAGCCAAGAATTGCAAGGACTACAGATACTGTGAGAAAATACATTTCTTAAGAAGTATTTTGTTATAGCAACTTCCTGTGGTATGAATGTTTGTGTCCCTCCAAAATTCATACTGGAACTTAAACTCTAATGCAATAGTATTGAGAAGTGAAGTCTTTAGGAGATTAGTGTAGACCTTCATTAATAGGATTAGTGTCCTTAAAAAGGGGGTTGAAAGAGTCCTTTTTGCCCTTCTGTCATGTAAGTACTCAGCAATAAGCCATCATCCATGAAGCAGAGAGCAAGCAAGGCTTCACCAGACACAGATCTGCTAGTGCCTTGATTTTGGACTTCTCAGCCTCTAGAACTGTAAGAAATAAATTTATATTTTTTTAAATTATCCAGTCTAAGATATTTTGTTAGAGCAGCAGGAGCAAATTGAGACATAACACTAGAAAACGAATATAGATGCCAAGATGAAAATAAAATAGTGACTTACAGGTTAGATTGGTGGTCAAATAAGACCACCAATCTGAACTAAAACCTGAATGATGCAAAGGAATCTGCCATATAAATATCCAGGGATGAGTGTTCCGGGAATGGGAAGTATCTAATGCAAGGCCCGTTTGGTCATATAATAAAATAAGCAAAAAACCAATTTGGTATATGTTCATTTTCACCATCAAAATATCATTTACTCAGGTGGGCATGGTGGCTCAGGCCTATAATCCCAGCACTTTGGGAGGCTGAAATAGGAGGATCACTTAAACCCAGGAGTTCAAGACCAATCTAGGCAACACAGTGAGACCTCATCTTTACAAAAAAATCAAAAAAATTAGTTGTGTGTGATGGCACTTGCCTATAGTTCCAGCTACTTGGGAGGCTGAGGCAGAAGGTTCACTTGAGCATGGGAGATCAAGCCATGATCATGCCACTGTACTCCAGCCTGGATGACAGAGTGAAACCCTGACTCAAAAAAAAAAAAAAATTGTTTACTCAACAACTATCTATTCATGGTTCTGTGGAAAGCATTCTGGAATGTAAACAAAAAGTGATCCATCAGGCTATTAATAATGTCAAAATAACTATTTCATTATGAATAATGCTGTGAATAGGTTGTCATTAACTATCTTGTGGCAAAATGAAGTTAAATTTCAGTTACAAATTTTTTTCCTCATTCAGTATTTATCATAACAGTTACAGATCTAAGAAATGTATTAGTCACTTGCCAAATACTCATTTTGCTCTTCAACTACTAGCATACAAACCTTAAATTCTGATTTAGTAGATTCAATGTAGAGCCTGATTCAGTAAGTTTAGGGTGGGTCCTGTGATTTTGCATTTCTAACAAGTTCTGAGGTGATTCAGGTTGTCTTCCTAAATGAGCATTTTACAGAATAGTCACTCAACCACTAAGAATATAAGATACAAAATGGCCTTAAATTTTCTAAAAAATACAAGTGAAATTATTATTATAATTTTCTCCCCCCCAGGCATTATTAACTTAAATTTCGTGTCATGACTCTTTGAAAGGCTACTCATTATATAAAATCATCTCTCTCATTTCTTAATACCATTTTTTGTTGCTATTGCATCTATTCAAGCCCTAGAATTCTTTACAGAAATATAAAATAAGAAGACAGTGCTTTATACATCACTGGAATTGGCAAACCTTTTATCATTTTATGGTGAGAGACTTCAGCAAGAGAAAGCAAGCTATAATTTAATTGGTATTAAAGTAAAAAAACATTTTATTTTATTTAGAGTGGAATAAAATCAACCAGAATGAAATTCCTTTGTTAAAATGAGGGAAAATTTCAAGAGCAAAATTCCGAGTACCTGAATATGCACAATTAGTATTAAAATTTCTGAATCAGGAAAAAAGTCTTATTTTAGATGTCTTGGTCACAGCTCTTTAAGGGTTAAGAATAATTGCAAATATAACATATAGGCTAGAAATACATGTGCACATTTTATGTATTTTAACATTTTCATTATTTTACATTTTTATATGTTTTTCATTATATGTCAAAGGGAACATTTCTAAAGTTTACATCAAATCTTAAAAAAAAAATAAGTAAACACTGGCTCAATTTAAATCCCACTTGGTGGTCCCAGTATAGTTTTTATATCACACAAAAAGCCATCATAATTTGCATCCCATCAACCATTCCCTTAGCTCTAAAGAGCTACCATGCCACTTCTAGAGTAGGTCTCTAGGGTTGAAACCTGTTCTATCACTCCTACGCTAGATCTATTTGGTAGTAAAATCAGGGTTACTAGCCTGGTGCCCCTTACCTGGGAAAAAAACTCTGTATTAACCCTGTCTTCACTCTTCTCAGAAAACCAATAATAAATTTTGCCCTTTTTACGCTGTACTCTTCAATTCCTGGCATCCCAGAAGTTGTTAGACTTGCCTTTCCAGCTTTTTTCTGGCAGTGGTAGAGCTGACATACTGTTTTAATATTCTAAATCTTTTCCAATTTATCTGCTTTGTATAGTATCTTTTCTATGGTGCCTGCTTCATTAATATCTTCCAAATTATCAACAACTATCTCAACACATTCCTACAGAATTTCGTCTTTCTCCTTGTGTTGTGTTATCTTTTTCTCTTTCTTATTTGCCTCTTTACCTGCCACCTCTTTAACCTGTAAATGGACTCTTGGACTCTTCATAACCTGTTTTCTTTGTTTGTTTGTTTGCTTGCTTTTTGTTTTTGTTTTTAAGAGTTCTTTCTAGAGTGTTGATGTTTCCAAACTTATAACTCACATCAAAGCAGTTTTGCTGACCCACCACATTTATTCTGGAAAGAATAACCTCTGCAAAATATCAACAGTATCAGTGAATTAGAGAAGTTTTATGGGATCAAAACTGGGCTATCTAATAATATTGCCTAGCTGATAGCCTTAGCATAAATTACTATTTTCAAATTCTCTGCTCAGTATCTACTTTAAATGAAGACTAGAATGATGATCATTTATTTACAATATTTCCATAAGATCCTAGTCATCTAGGTGGAATGATTTTTAGGTATAATGAATCTCTATTTGTTAGCTAATTCCTTAGGGCAGCTAGAAAATATATCTTATTAAGTTATTATCTTATATTGGTGGAAGCCAATGTTATCTTTTGCATTGCTCTGCCGCTTAAAGATCTGTCAGCTAGTATTGCTGTACTTTCTCCATCTTACTAACTATACCATTGTTGTAATGGATCTTGATGAAAGAGGCTGCCCAATCAAAGGGTTAGCATCTACTGTGGAGTAGGATGCCTTCAAGCACATTGGCAACAGCCTTTCAGAGCACTCTAGAAGAGAGTTACAAAATTCATTTTTAATATATTCTTACAAGTGGAACACAATCTCCAGAAATTGTGTTGATCAAAACTTACAATAAATGTATAGATTCCTGGCATTCATCTTTTTCTAAATATAGACTAGTAAGGTCGTGATCCATACTTTACTTCTCTAACATGGCTACAGTTTTAAACTCAATGGGAAAGCCTCTAAAACCCTAATACAACAACCTTATTTTCAGCCAGGAAATTCTAGAAGTCTATGTTAGTACTATTAGGAAGGACATAGCTGAAGATATCATGTTAGACCCTTTGCATCAATTTACACCAAATAGTTTAACACTGTGTGTGTAAATATATATACATAAATATATGTATAAAATTATCCTATGAATGGCAATGCTTCATTATTTATAGATTTTCTAATGAATAGTGCAGTTGATAAAAATACATAATTAATTGGCATCTTCATCTTAAGGATCTACCAGAAAGCTAGTTTCATACTAATGCAGAGGCTTAAGCTGTGACTGTTAAATCAGATTAGCAAAAGATTCTCTTAAGTCGTTTACTACTTCAAAATTTTTATTAAACTCATACAAACTATGGATTTCTTGCTTGTATGAATAATATTTTGGGACCAGTTCATACAGTTTTGTTTGTTTTTGAACTTACTAAGATTCCCAAATGTAAGAAAGGTGATCTCTTATTAAATCATATTTTTTGATTTCTTAGGATTTGATTGTTACCATTTCTATCAACTTTCACTGAAATTGGCACATCTGTGTGCCTGTGCATTAGAATGAATCTCAGTTGCCATAAGAGTCAGAAAAGTAGACCGGGCTTGGTGGCTCAGCATGTAATCCCAGCACTTTGGGAGGCCGAGGTGAGTGGATTGCCTGAGCCCGTGGGTTCGAGACCAGACTGGGCAACTTGGCGAGACTTCATCTGTACAATAAGTAAAAAATTAGCCGTGCGTGGTAGCATGCGAATGTAGTTCCGACTACTTGGAAGACTGAGGTGGAAGGACTGCTGGAGCCCAGCGGATGGATGCTGGAGTGGCCTAGAGTGTGACACTGCACTCCAACCTGGGCGACAGGGTAAGACTCCAACTCAAAAAAAAAAGGGTCAGAAAAGTACATTCAGTAATTTTGGTTTTTGTTTTTGAAATATTAAGATCAATGGCAGAACAGTCGAGGAGGTTATGTAGATCTTCAATGAGTAGCTTTGAAAGTATTCTAAGATATAAAAAACTACTTTGGAGGTTTGAGATAATTGCTTCCGTCTTTGATGGAGGATATTACTGGAAAAGTTGCAACAATACTCTGAATTTGTCAGTAGAAATCAAATCGATATCCTTAATAGCATACAGCAAAATTACCAGTCTTTATTTGTAATTTCATTTAAATAAATGTATACTGAACACCTATTGCATATATTGCCTAGTTTATACTGAACAGTCTAGGGAAATCAAGGGGTTTAAAAAAAGACATAGTCCTGGATTTCAAGATAATTTCAAAATAGTATTAGTAACAAAGACAGCATATTGATACCTAATTCAAGGCAGAAGAGAGGCATAAACATGTGCATTGAAATAAAAGGAAGAGCAATTGAGTATGACTAAGGCAATTAAGGAATACTTTATAAAGTATTGCTTAAGTTTATCTTTGAAAGATGAATAAGAAGTTAACTTGAAAGGAAAAACAGAATTTTGAGATGGAAGCATAATATAAGCAACACGGAGATAAGAAGGACATAATGAGTTTGAGATATGAGAAATGAGGATGCAAGAAGTAAAGATCCGAATAATTAAGGTTAGAGACCCATAATGTTGACTGATCAAGGCTTTAGGAAAATACTCTAACAACACTTTAAAAAAATGCAGTGCGCAATCAGCAGGTGAGACTAAGGTCTTGTCAGGCTACTATAACAAAGTACCATAGACTGGATGGCTTATAAACAACAGAAATTTATTTCTCATAGTTCTGGAGGCTGAAAGTCTAATATCTGGATGCCAGCATGGTGGAGTTCTGGTGAGGGCTAACTTCCTCATTGGAGACTGCTGACTCCTGGTAATTGCACATGCCAGAAAAAAAGAGCTAGCTAGTTCTGTGGGCTCTTTTTTATAAGGGCAGTAATCCCATTTATGAAGGCTCCACCCTTATTATCTAATTATCTTCCACATACTCCACCTCCAGATATTATCATATTGCGATCAGGGTTTCAACAGATGAATTTTGAAGTTCACAAACATTCAGTCCACTTCAGTTAGAAATATTAATAAACCATGCAAGAAGTCCTGAGCCAGGGAAGTATCACAGAAAATGAAAAGGAATAAACAGGTTTGAGCCACATTATTGATACTGAATTTACTCGACATGGTGGAACTTGACGGTCTGTAAGATTTTCAATCTTAATGACTGAGTGATTGTTATACTATTACCCAAATCAGGAATACATAGAAGAGAAGCAACATGCTTTTGGATGAAAGAGAGATGAAGAATTTGTACGTGGATACCCTGAGTATCAGTGTTTTGAATAGCTATGTGAAAGCACTAAACTGATGTCATATTTATGCATCTATTTATGCATTCATGTATTCAAAATATATAGTAAAACCCAATAATATACTTCAGAGTAAAGTGAAATCAAATATAATACAAATGACTATTGGGGGCTGCATTCTAGAACTTTTTTTTTTAATTAGAGTCTCACTCTGTCACCCAGACTGGAGTGCAGTGACTGCTCCCGGACACCGCAGCGTCGACCTGCTGGGCTCCGGCGATCCTTCCGCCTCAGCCTTCCAAGTAGCTGGAACTACAGGTGCGCGCTACCATGCCTGGCTAACTTTTTGATTTATTGTAGAGATGAGGTCTCACCAAGTTGCCCAGGTGGGTCTCGAACCCGTGGGCTCAGGCAATCCATTCACCTCGGCCTCCCAAAGCACTGGGATTACAGGCTGAGCCACTGAGCCCGGCCTTCTAGAACTTTTTAGCAGCAAGCACCTGGCTTATCTTGGTCATTTCCTTATCTTTGCACTAAGTCCTTATTTGATGAGATTAGACTTTCTGTACCTCATTTACCGTATGATTATGTGTTTAACTATTTATTGAGCATCTATTATATGCTAGACACTCTTATAGGCACTAGGGATAGAGAAATGAGCAAGTTAGACTCAGTTCTTATCTTGATAGAAGTTAATAGTTTATAATGGGCTGTGCGTGGTGACTCACACTTATAATCCCAGCACTTTGAGAGGCCAAGGTAAGAGGATTGCCTGAGCCCATAGGTTCAAGGCCAGTCTGGGCAATTTGGTAAGACCTCATCTCTACAATCAATCAATCAATCAATCAATCAATAAAATTAGCCAGGCGTGGTGGCATGCACCTGCAGTTCCAGCTATTTGGAAGGGTGAGGCAAAAGGATCACCTGAGACCAGCAAGTTGAGGCTGTGGTGGCTGTGAACATGCCACTGCACTCCAGCCTGGGCAACAGAGTAAGACTCTGACTAAAAAAAAAAAAAAAAGTTAATGTAGTAGGAGAGATAGAGAATAAACAGAATAAATAATAAAATTTCAGACAGAATATTAAAAAGATAAATGGATAGAAAATGATAGGAGTGTGCTACTTATGGTGGTCAGAGAAGACCCTCTGATATGACATGACATGACATAACATAACAGAATTAAATGAGATAAAAGAATCAGTTGAAGATCTGAGGGGTAAGCATTCTAAGTGGCAGGAGTAGGAAATACAAAGACCCTAACATGGTAATAAGTTTAAAGTGTTTTCACAGAACAATAAGAAGTCCAGGTAGTTTCTTTCTCCCATGCCAGCCCTGGCATGTCTCCCTTTCCTTTCTCTCTTCTTTCTCTAATAAACTTTTGTTTGAAAAACTTTGAGGGAAAAAAAAAGAAGTCCAATAAGGGAGTTTGGGTAGAAGAGTACTCGGACATGATTCTGGAGAGTTATACAGTAGCCACACCATACAGGGCATTCTAGGCCATGATAAGGTGTTGGGATTTTGCTATTAATGAGACGCTTTTGCACAGGATTGTAATAATAATCTGATGTACATTTCTGAAAGGATCATTCTAGCTGGATGATAAACTGTATAAGGACACAAAAGCAAAATCATGAAGTTAAGTTGAGAGGTTACTACAATAGTCTAGGTGAATGATAATGATTACACGGAGTAGTAGAGTAGTGGTTGAAGGAATAGGAAATGTTCTGGTTTAGGATATACGAGGGAGGATTTTTAAAAATGGAATTATCTTTTGGAGGATGTGCCCCTTGTAGCACAGGCTTACTCTGCTAGGTAATTGTTCTAGGAACACATCGGCATCAATGTACCAACTAGCATTTGCTAAGAGACTGCATTTGGCTTCAGTGAAGTTTTTTTTTAAGAGTCATCTCATTTTCCCATTTCATGGTGAGTGGTTTATAAGTGCATCTGCCCACACTGCGCTGAGTGTTCAGCAGTTTTTGACCAAAAACAGCATGACCCCTCAACCCCACCCTCTTTATTCACTCAATCTTGCCCAAGCAACTTTTTTCTTTTCTTTTTTAACTTTCCCCAGATGAAAAAAATCCTCAGAGAGAAACATTTTGCCAGCATGGAAGTGTTGAAACAAAAAACGGCAGAAGCACTCAAAGACATCAAAATTGATGAGTTCAAACTGTTTTTGAGTAGTTGAAAAAGAGTCTTGATAGGTATATTGCATCAAACAGAGAGTACTTTGAAAGTGACTGAAGTTTAAACTTGTAAGAATAAATACACTTTTTAAAATAAATTAATTATGATTTTGGGGGGTCCCCTCTTGTATTTTAGACTCAAAAGTGACACAGCCTTAGCCAGTGCATGCCTGTAGTCCTGGCTACTTGGCAAGCTGAAGCAAGAGGATCGCTTGCGTCCAGGAATTTGAGGTTGTATGAGCTATGATCACACCACTGAAAAAAAGAAAGGCTTTGATGATGGGTTGGGTATGACAAAAAGAAAGAAATCAAGAATGATTCCAAATTGTTGAACTGAACATCTGGTGGCATTGTGGTGACATTTGTAAAAATGGGGAAAACAGAAGAGGGAGAGGTGAAGAAAGAAGGGCAAAACCAAGAAAATGAAAATGCAGTAACTTCTACAAATGCAGTAACTTCTAAATTTGACTGGCTTTAAAAAGAAAAAGGAAAATGCAGTAACCTGTCACTTTGGTGAAGTTGCTAGGGGCCCAGTGGTCTAGGTCATGTCAGTAAATCCTCTGTAAAGTGAGAGTTGATTTACCACCCTTCTCAATGTAATAAAAGAAGCATCATATTGGTGTGCATGCTTGGATTTTGGAAAAAACATATACCACATTTGAGTATGTTACTCTCATGAATTTAGTGGGCAATCTTAAGGTTACAGAATTTGAGTGGAGTAAGAAAAACCTCTACAGTTTGGCCTTGAGATCTAGAAAACTGAATGATATTAGAAGTGTCCATGGCAGACTGACATGTCCTGTCCATTCTTCACTTTGTTCTGTGCCCTTGAATGCTAAACTACACGAGCTGATTAGCAAGTTATTTTTTTGAGTCGGAATCTCACTCTGTCACTCAGACTGGAGTGCAGTGGCCGCTCCTGGCCACCACAGCCTCGACCTGCTGGGCTCCGGCAATCCTTCTGCCTCAGCCTTCCGATTAGCCGGAATTACAGGCGCGCGCCACCACGCTCAGCTAATTTTTTGATTTATTGTAGAGATGAGGTCCCGCCTGCCCAGGCGGGTCTCAAAGCCACGGGCTCAGGCAATCCACTCACCTCAGCCTCCCAAAGAGGCGGGATTACAGGCTGAGCCACTGGGCCTGGCTGATTAGCAAGTTCTTTTACCCAATACATGAAGCCTCTGGCAATTTCCAACAGGAGAATCAATGTGGACCCATAGAATTTTTGAATAAAATGCTTCCACCAACAAACTAATTTCTGAGGCAAAAGCAACTATTCACTTGCTGCTGTACCCACTAGAGAACAAACACCTGGCCATAAATACCCAATATACCTTGCAACCCAATTGCCCATCTTTAGTTGGTATTATATAATTTGTGGAACCATAATATTGGAAGTTAATTAAACCATTCTATTGTAAAATGGAGGTGCTATAAATGATACCATGCAGGTCTAGAATACATAAGTAAACTGCAGAAGCAGATGGTTCAGATTCTCATTGTACCAACCTGAAGGGTTTTACCACTTTTCCCTCAGCTCACACCTACAATTACATGGCAAGTTCTTTTTGACATGTTCCAACAAATGTCTCAGGTCTAGCTATAGAAGTATGAATGTAGCAACTATTTTTTTTGTGTGTGTGGGAGTTTCACTCTGTCGCCCCGACTGGAGTGCAGTGGCCGCTCCTGGCCACCGCAGCTTCGACCTGCTGGGCTCCAGCGATCCTTCAGCCTCAGCCTTCCAAGTGGCTGGAACTACAGGCGCGCACTACCACATCCGGCTAATTTTTTTATTTATTGTAGAGATGAGGTCTCACCAAGTTGCCCAGGCGGGTCTCAAACCCACGGGCTCAGGCAATCCACTCACCTCAGCCTCCCAAGGCGCGGGATTACAGGCTGAGTCACTGAGCCCGGCTGCAACTGTGTTTTATGTTATTAAATTCTAATCCCTAATTTCCCTGCTGCTTTATTTGGGTAACATTGGTGATAGCTAATGTTATGGATTTCATATGAGAGTATGACTAAACTGACATCACCAGTTGACAATATAACACCCAGTGGGACTTTGTATGCTAGTTTCCTGTGCCTGCTATAACAAATTACCACAACATGGATGGTTTTACACAACTTCAATGTATTATTTTATAGTTCTAAAGGCCAGGAATCCAAAATAAGTTTCACTGGGTTATTAATCAGGGTGTTGACAAGACTACAGTCCCTCTGGAGATTTTGGAGGAGAATCAGTTTCTTACCTCCTCCGGGTTCTAGTGGCAGCCAGCATTCATTGGCTTGTGACTGCATAACTCTGATCTTTGCCTCGGTCTTCACATTCTTTCTCCTCTGTGTATGTGCCAAATTTCCCTCTGTCTCTCTCCTATAAGGACGTTTGGGATGTCATCTGGGGCCTTCCTAGGTAATCCAGGATGAGATTCATAAGCACATCTGCAAGACCTTTTTTCCAAATAATGTAACGTTCACAGTTTTTAGGCATTAGGACTTAGTATGTTTGGGGATCATTATCTAGCATGTGTGTCCTCTGTTTTGGGGATACAAATTTTCCACCTGGTAAAACTTAATAATGTATGCTGAGATACAAAAGATTCCGACTGTTCTGGACAATTTCCATCTGCTCTTCCACATCCACTCTTTACCATTCTTCATGTTCTGTGCTCCAGGAGGCTAAGCTATACGGGCTGCATTAAAAAGCTCTTTTGTTCTTTGGCTTACACTCAGGTTTAGCCCAAATGAGGAGCCCTGGTGAGAGACGAAAGGGAAAAAGAAGAGTGAAGTCAGAGAATTTATTTTCTATCTGCTTCCTAATTTCAAACCCTCTCAGCAAAGACTTTCTGCACCCCTCTACCAAAAATTACAATAAAAAAAAAAAAAAATCAGCCGGGCGTGGTAGCGCATCCTGTTAGATGACCTTCTCCATATAGTTCTCTTTTCTTGAATTTCTTTTAAGCACTTGTTCTCACTCCTTCAAGGAGGTGATAGGGTAGTAGTATACTGATAAATATTTAACAACTGGATCTCTGAAAACAATATAGACACAAATAGATAGATAGGTATATAATTTGCCATATGTTTTTCTGATAGAAAGATTTTACAAGTAGCACATGCTTGTATTATCAGTGCTTTAGGACGCTGAGACAGGATTGCTTGAGACCTGGAGTTTGAGACCAGCCTGGTCAACACAGCAAGATCTCGTTTCTACAAAAAATAAAATAAAAATAAAAACCACAGTTTACAAATCAAAAGAAAATATTTAATATAATATTAATAAATAGAGCTGATTGATTTTCACAGGATGCTTTCACTGATTTTTATTGAACCCTTACAATTGACAAACATATATAAGTCCAGCATGAATTTTGATTCATATGTATTTTTAAGGTATTTTTAAAGTATTTTTAAGTTGGGGTCATACTCTGTCACCCATACTGGAGTTCAGTGGCACAATCATGGCTCATCACAGCCTTGACTTACTGAGCTCAGGTGATTCCTCCACCTCAGCTTCCCCAGTAGCTGGGACTACAGGTATGTGCCACTACACCTGACTAATTGTTTGACTATTTTGTAGAGATGAGGCCTCACTATGTTTCCTAGACTGGTCTTAAACTCCTGTGCTCAATTAGTCCTCCTGCCTCTGTCTCTCAAAAGTGCTGGAATTACAGGCATGAGCCTGTATTTCCATCTTTGTTAATGCTTGAATGAAACTGAAACAAAGAAAATGGACTTTATAACATTTTTGTAAATGATGTGAGTGACTCCTTGACTGACTTGGATAATAGTTTTAGACTCCTGAAAGAATATGTTACTAAATTTTTAAGTTATTATTCACTATGCGATGGCTACAGACATGAAACTGTTTTTCGGGTTTTTTTTTTTTTTTTGAGTCGGAATCTCACTCTGTCACCCAGGCTGGAGTGCCATGGCGTGCTCATGGCCACTGCAGCCTCGACCTGCTGGGCTCAGGCAATTCTTCTACCTCAGCCTTCCAAGTAGCTGGAACCACAGGTACAGGCCACCACGCCTGGCTAATTTTTTGATTTATTGTAGAGACGAGGTCTCATCAAATTGCCCAGCCTGGTCTCGAACCCCTGGGCTCAGGCAATCCTCTCACCTCCACCTCCCAAAGTGCTGAGATTACAGGTGTGAGGCATCACCGAAACATTTTTAAGTATAATCTGTATTATTAACATTTTCCCCATTACTTTCTTAAATCTATGCAAACAACAGTTTTGAAGATGGTAAGCAAGTAAAGTCACGCTGAGATGGTACCATTTAAGCAATGGGTTAGAGGAGATGAAGGACCAAGCCATTTGGTGAGTGTCCCAAGAGGAGACTGCCAGTGTAAAAGTGCTTAAGCAGCACCACACCTTGGGTGTTTATAGACCAGCAAGGTGGTTGAGCAGAAGGAGTGAAGAGGGAGTAACAGCAGATGATATCTGGGTTTAAGAGGAAGGAAGATAATATAGAGACTTGTAGATTACCGTAAGGAACCAGGGCCAAATGGAGTCCCATTAGAGTTTTAAGGAGAAGACTGACATGATTTGACTTTTTTTTTTTTCCTGAGTCGTCTCACTCTGTCGCCCAGGCTAGAGTGCAGTCATGAGACTCACATCCACCGCAGCTTCAACTGGCTGGGTTCAGGCGATCCTTACACCTCAGTTTTCCAAGTAGCTGGAACTACAGGCATGAGCCATCATGCCTGGCTAATTTTTCTTGATTTATTGTATAGATGAAGTCTTGCCAAGTTGCACAGGCTGATCTCCAAGCCCTGGACTCAAGCAATCCTCTCACCTTGGCCTCCCAGAGTTGTGAGCCCCCGCACCTGGCCAACTTGATTTGTTTTAACAGGATTACTTTGCCGACTTTGTTGTGAAAGTCAAGGCTGAAGTCTTGAAAACAATTTTTGAATGAAGAATGAGTGAACAAACAGATAATTAAAAATGCATATCACTTAGTTGAATATTTGAGAATAGAAATAGCAGTTGGGGAGTCACTGGAAGAAACTAAAAGCTGGAAACAGAATAAGAGGAAAATTGTGGTTAGAACCTGGGAGAATAATCAAATGAGGGATTGACAGAGAAAGAGAAGTAGTGAAGAATGAAAAGTGAGTAATTAGAGCTAGTAAATGTTTGCTATTTACTATGTTTTTCACATCCTTGGCGTTTCAGTGGATGATGAAATGATTGTAATTATTTTTTCTAAATAATAAAATGTAAATAAATAAATTTAAATCTAAATAAATTTGTTTTTTAAAAGAAGGGAAAAGATGGGAGGGAAACTTGAGTAGAAAGCAGTAGACATAAAGGTGTTAACTTTTTTTCTACGTCTTGCTTCACATGGATAAACCAACCAACCATTCAATAAAAGCACAATGTCTACTTAAACTATTCTTTCATTTCATTAATATTCATTGGTCATTGACTATATGCTAGACATTGTGTGAAAGGAAATGATCTCTTCATAACAATCCAACACATTCTGTTGGAAATCATGATACTGAGACACAATATTATTCACCCATCTGCAAGGGATTCTGGAGGATTCTAAGGAAATTAAGAAGTTAATATATTTGTGTAACTAGTCAAAATTAAAAGGTTAAATAAAATATCACTAGATTTTTTAATTTCTAATGTACTGAGTACAACAGTCTTTCCAAATATTAACCAAGGAGTTCGTAAAAGAAACAGTACAATGAAATAAAAAATTCAACAGCAGAGATGAAACAAAAAGTTATACAAGAATTATTTTTAGAGTGGAATAAATGGAATTCAGGTTGCATAATATTTCAGTTCTACTTACCTATTATTCATATTTGCTAGGAAGTGTCTCATTTATAGATATACATATAAAACTGGTAATTTTTTATAAGACATTAAGCATGTTTTAGTTTTCCTTGATTTTAAACCTCTAAATTTAGCTTTCTCTGCTTATGAGCTCTCTGAAAATATGCTGGCCCATGTGACCTTTTACTATAATTGACTTATACTCTTAAAAAGTGGCTCAGCCTGTAATACCGCGCCTTTGGGAGGCTGAGGTGAGTGGATTGCCTGAGCCCGCGGGTTCGAGACCTGCCTGGGTGGCAAGACCTCATCTCTACAATAAAAAAAAAAAAAATCAGCCGGGCGTGGTAGCGCATGCCTGTAATTCCGGCTACTTGGAAGGCTGAGGCGGAAGGATTGCCAGAGCCCAGCAGGTCAAGTCTGTGGTGACCAGGAGCGGCCACTGCACTCCAGTCTGGGCAACAGAGTGAGACTCCAGCTCAAAAAAAAAAAAAAAAGTCAGTAGTCCCAGGTTTCAAATTTTCTTTTGTAATACACAATTAAATCTTTGAACTTGAATATTGAATAAATTCTAGAATGACTTTGAGCTTTGGTTGCTAAGCTTGGTAACCTTGAACCTCCCATAAATTGGGGAAAACCTCCAAAGCAGCCGAAACAAAGCTCTTGACTTTCTAAATATAACATTTGTTTGACTCTTTGACTTAATTGTGAACTCTGTTGTTTTTCTCTTGACTGGTTTGCAGCTATCATTTGAAGTTAACCTTTCTTTACTTCACTGAAAATTGTACTTCAATGGATTAAAGACAAAATTGCATTTTTTCTAATTAAATCTAAGACAATCTCTAAGATGTCTTGAAACAACAAAAACACATGTGTATGTTAATTCTCCTAGACTATAATCAAGGATAATTAATCTTCCCTTTAACTGTTTATCTTCCTTTTCAGTCTGTTTGATAATAAATTCAATACCTTATTTAAAGCTCTAACTTTACTGCTTTAGTTTTATCTCATCAATCTTAATTTTTATTTTTCAGTCTTTCAGAGCTATTTTTTATTTTATGAATGTGGCATTTAAAAATTAAAGGCTGGGCTTGGTGGCTCAGCCTGTAATCCCAGCACTTTGGGAAACCAAGGCAAGTGGACTACCTGAGCTCGCGGGTTCAAGACCAGCTCAGGCAACTTGGCGAGACCTCGCCTCTACAATAAATAAAAAATTAACTGGACGTGGTAGCGTGCCTGTAATTCCGGCTCCTTGGAAGGCTGAAGTGGAAGGATTGCTGGAACCCAGCAGGTTGATGCTGGGGTGGCCATGAGTTTGCCACTGCACTCCAGCCTGGGCAACAGAGTGAGACTCCAACTCAAAAAAATAAATAAATAAATAAGAAGAAGAAAAAGAAAAATTAAAAAGTTGGCTGGGTGCAGTGGCTCAAGCCTGTAATCCCAGCACTTTGGGAGGCCAAGGTGACAGGATTGCCTGAGCTCAGGTGTTTGAGAACGGCCCAGGCAACTTGGCCAGACCTCATCTCTACGATAAATCAAAAACTTATCTGGGAATGGTAGCGCACACCTGTGGTTCCAGCTACTTGTAAATCTGAGATAGAAGGATCACTGGAGCCCAGCAGGTGGAGACTGCGGTGGCCGTGAGTATGCCACTGCACTCGAGCATGGGTGACAGAGTAAGATTGCAACTCAAAAATTTTTTAAAAATTAAAATGTTATATATCCTTTTTATAACAAAATCAATCAATATAGAATAATGTGACATAAAAAAATGAAAGCTTCTCTGCACACCCCTTAATCCCAAGCCACTTCCTAGAGGTAATCATTATAAAGTTTGATAATAGAATGATTTTCATGTTTCTATACAGTTTTCTCCACACATAAACATGCATTCACATATATTCTACAATGTGTAATTTAAAAAAAAAAAAATAGACAGGATCTTGTTGTGTTCTGGGCTCAAACTATCCTCCTCCCTTGATCTCTCAAAGTGCTGGGATTGCAAGTGTGAGTCAGTGCGTCCGACCTACAACTTGTACTTTTAAGTTATTATATTTTACATGGCACAGATAAACGTTATTATGAAGTGAATGATAAGTTGTTAAGTGAGTGAATGGTAAGTTGTTAAGTGAGTAAATATATGTCTCATAAGATACCTGAATATTTAAAAATTTTGGCTACTGTTTAAATCCTTTTTTATGTCATAGTGATTTAATAAAATATATTTTAAACTTTTAGAAAAATATTTAATACATAAAAATTGGTTCAGACAAACAGTGACAACTAATATTTGTATTATTTCTCATTCTCAGAAAGATTGCTATTGGGTATTTTGTGCTTGCTATTTATAAACTATTCAAGTTGACTCAAGATAAAAATGAAAAAAATAAAACAGTAATAAGAGGGGTACAGGAAAAGATTTCATTAAGTCATATTAACATTTTTAACATTTCTAGTCTATTTCTAAATATCTTGACATTATATAATTTTGAGAATAGATCCAGTGCATCCTATTGTAGCACTTTCTATTAAAAAAAAACTCATGGAAATAATGTGGACTCCTGATACTGTGTTTTTGCCAGTTATGAACAAATTGTATCCATTTGACTGGTACCATATATGCAGTATCTCTTTAAGACTTATTCTATATATCTAAACATTAATTTTGAAACAGTAAGGTTCTGTAAGTGCATGTGAATTCATAATGTACTGGATGCCTTGTAACCAAATATATATTCAGTTCCCAGCATTATTGGTGTTTCCAATTTCAATAACTATAATATTATCACCTTTGGACTTTTATGGCATCTTTCATCCGTGGATCTTAAAGGGCTTTACAAACATTAATTCTCACAACATTCTTGTGAGGTACAGAAATATCATTAACCCCATATTACAGATGAGGAAACAAGCGCAGAAAGGTTAATAATACGTGCATCACTTTCTACTTGTACAGTGCCTTTGATTCAGGAATCTCTAAGTACACTGGAATCTTTATGATGCTGATATAGAAGAACAGAACTAATACAGACTTACAGATTAACTCATAGAAGACTTTTATTAGATTGCATGTAGTTTCTAGAAATTTTCCCCATAGTATAGATTAATTATATAAATGTATTTATAATATATATTTATAAATATAAACATTTTTACATTATATATAAATTATCTGTATTTTATTTAAATTGCTCTCCATTGTAATTGGGAATCATAAATACAAACTTGCCCTTAATTTTCTCTCTGGTTGGAAGGTATGAGTGGATGATTATGCTACATATGCAACAGACTATACACAATTGTATACTGTATCAAAAACAACCATGTCAAAATTAACACAAAATGACACAGATACCAGGTTTGTTGCCAAGTGCTTTTTAGGCATCAGTAGTAAGTCATTTATATTAAAAACAGTAAATAAATCATTTAATTTTTTACCACATATTTTTATAGTTTTTGTCTTCTTTGTTAATCTTTTCACATTTAAACCAGGTTTAACATCTTCTTTCCTACTTTGAAGAGTTTAGTCCTCAATATTCACATAGTTGCTCTAACATTCATGATGGCAATAAATGCAAGAACCTTAGATCTGAGTCATCAGAGTTTTCTCTATCACTGATCTCTCTTCCTGAAAACATTGGGGGTCAGGTTTTTAGAGCATTTTTCCGTATCTTTCTTTTCTCGTTCTTTTCACTGTTGGAATTTGCTTAGAAATCATTTAGTATTATTTCTCTTCTTGCTTGCCAACACCCTCTTAGAAAGATCATGTATAGATGTATAGCTTCTGTGTCCTAAAGAACCCAAGCTACTGTGCTGTGCACTGGGAATACAAGGGTATTCAAGACAGACTGACTTAAAGCAGCTTATAGTCTGGTGGTAGAGATGCGAAAGACATTGGACAATAAATTATAATCACATTAATTACATCACCATGCAAAATCTCTGTGAAACAAATCTATAAATAGTTAACCCACAGGCTGGAAGCACAATTGTCACTTAAGAAGGAAGAACTGAATTTGTGAGTCTACTATAGTGGCAGTTCAAGGAAAAATAATATACCTTGATTACTTGGTTATTGTTGACAGATACTAAAACATAGACCCTTGGAGTAGAAACCAACTGGGTTAGGGACCTGTGCTTATTCATATAGGACAGGCTTTTGGTTCTGGGACTTTGGCAAAAGTAGCTTGAAATATCTCAGACGTGCCTAATATAAGCCTGTAAAGAAGCTGGCTAGAATCCTTGCATCAAAATGTAGGTAACATAGAAAGTTGGTAGAAAGAAAAAAATGTTTTTTGGCTTTTTGCTTTTCTTTTTCTTTCATTATACATGCATATATCTTTCCCTGCCAGAACAGATACTTCTGCTACTATACACTCTCTTCCTTCATCAGTGCTTTCTGGGAATCTCCTCTGAAAATTTTTATTTCATCTTTTTCTTCTTTAGTCTGATCTAGCAAGAAGGAACTGATGCTAAATCTTCTTGGATCTTTTTTCTTTTCTTTCTTTTTTTTTTAATTGGCTTACCTTCATCCCTAAGCAGAAAAAGACTGCTACTACAGAGGGAAAGAAGCTTCTAAAATGTGATTGTGGGCACCAATGAAATTTTTCTCAGGCCAGCACATACTTTACATCAGTTGTGTACACGCATACTTGGGGTGATATGTAGATGCACATATTGTGTGAATGGAATATTGCTCACAATATATTTTGTTGAAAGGTGGCAAGAACATCTCCACTTATATATCTGAGATTTTTACAGATGGGTACAGAGATGTTAGATGTTATGCTTAATCTCAACAAATTAAGTAGAAAGCTGTATTTGTTTTAAGGACAGCTCCTCGGTATTGGCCTGAAATCATCAGTAGACTGAGCTGTTTCTAATGTGCTAGAAGTTAAGCCTTGCTCTCCCTTATGGGATTTTATAAACATGTTAAGTAGGCAAAAGAAAAAAAGATTGATGAGTAGGACTAAGGCTTACAACTAGAGAGGAATGGCAATAGAAGCAGACTCAGTTTGCTTTGCTATGTTTGTACAAATGGAACTCAATCCCAAAATAGAAACATCAGGCTTTAAAATCAGACAGACCTGAATTTAAACCCTACTCTTGCTACTCAAAAATATATGTCCTAACGCAAGTTACTTAAACTCTGAGCTTCAGTTTCCTCGTCTTTAAATTAGGGTTAAAATTATCCACTTTATGTAATCATTCAGAGGCTCAAACTCTAAATGCATAAGTTAAATAGCCCCCAAAGAAATTATCACTTAACCATTTCTTATTTATATGAAGCCTATATAGCAGGTATATAGAAATATCACTCCATTCCTCACACAAGGACTTTTAAAATGACTGGAATAAGTTCCAATTTATAATTCCTTACCCAACTCACCAGCATAAATTGAATGACTGGGTCCTAAATAATCCTTTCTCATCTATAGTTCTTATCAATATATTGGTACATGAGATGTTTGCAACTGATTTATATTATTTATTGGCCCACCATATTGAATCCTAATATTCCATATTTGAAACATATTATAGTATGTTTTGGTTTTCATCAAATGTAAATTTACTTACCCAAGGTCACACAGCTAGTCAGTGATAAGATACAGAACAGAGTACAGGTCTTACAACTTCTAATCTAGGGCCTTACCTACCAGATCATACAGCTTTAGAACTCACTTAGCAGGTTTATCATTCCTTAAACTTGAGAAAAACCTCTCTAATATCATTAGAACATTCCAGGTCTTCCTTCTTTTCCATATTCATTTATGTACACTGATCAGCTCATTCTTTTCAAATGCCAGGGATGTATTGCTCACTAGAGGAACTTCAGTCCCCAGCAGTCTTTAATGTAAAAGGCAAACCTTTCCACTAATGAGCAGTTTGTCTAGTGTTCTTAACCTTATCAGCAGCTCCTCAAGTGATAAAGGCTTAACTATTATGCGCCGAAAGGTGTTGATAATTCTCAATCTTCATGCAGAAAATGGCTCTTTTGTCACTTCTTAGAGTCTACTGTTAAACTTAGCATACTGCTTACAAATTACCTTTCCTGTTCTGCAAAGCAGTCAGCTGGAAATATTGGTGGACCAGCAGCAGGTGGAGCCTCCTCCTGTCAGGACAAGAATGATACCTGCTGCTTAACAGAAAAAGAACCATCCACAGTTTAATAATGTAGACCTGTCCCAGGAAATGGACAGGGTTTAAAGACAAGGTAGAAGGAAGAACATTTTTCTCAAAATAGAGAAAATAAGATTGACTATTAAAGACTATACAAATGGAATTGAAGGTTGGATGTTTTATCAATTTGAACATTAATGCATATGACTAAAATGATTTTAGGTCTTTGCTACTGCGATTCCCTAAGCACGGTAGGCCCTATAAAGCCAGCCCACAGCTCACTGGGTCTTTCCTCTGCCAGCTTCTGGAATGAAGAATACAGGACAACATTGTCTCCATGTTGCTGCAAGAGAAACAATAAAAGCTTGATCAGCTGAATGCTTAAATATGGCTGAATGTTTGATGAGATGAAGATGTAATTTTGTCTATGTTCCCTAAGGATCTGGATTAAATATGACTACAGGGCCTAATCAAATAGCTAGTCACTGAACAACGGTCCCAACTGCATTTTTCATTCTAGGCATGCCTTTCGTCCCCCCCTCTCCTCCAAGTACATTACTTATTCACTGGTTTGTCAGCAGTGTGCATTATTAGCGCTTGAGAGATAAAACTTTAAGTGTTGCTCCCAATTAGCACAACAGTGACCACGCACCATGCTCTGTGCTTAATGCCTGCTCTCAGAGAGGAGCTGGTTTTGAAGGTCTGAGGTGGAGGAGAAAAAAAATGAAACAGCTTAAGCATTCATTTTGAGTGGAGAGACAGCTCCTATTAACATTTAACAGCATTTGTGCAACTTGGTGCGGAGGTTATGATGCAAATGAGGAGGAATTAAAAGTGGCCAGGGGTTTGTCATTGATGGATTGCAGTCTGGTGGTGTTCACACTTCTGCCGTGTCCATCAGAAGCGATTACTGTGTAATTAAACCTTATTTCTCTACTCTTCAGTGCATAATTACTTTGTGAATGTAACCATCATCTAAAAAAGCTACCAAAATGCTTTAGCATTTAGTCTAGCAGTCATTTCCCTTGCTTGTGTCAGATATAACCATCAGACAGTGCAAAAGAACTGTCACTTTTAATAAGAGGCAAAAAATTAAATGAAACAGTATGCTTATTACAGGAAAATTAGGCGTTCAAGTGGTAGAGTCCTTTTCTGCTATTTGCATAATTTATTCTTTTTTGTCCCTCACACCAGAAGCTTCAGGCAATTTTCTTCACATTTAAATAGATCGCACATTTAAGGCTACTTAAGGAAAATTATCACTTTGCATATTTTAATTGTTGTAAAGAAAGTGAATAGAAGAGGTCTGCAGCTTGGACTCTTGAGTCGGTCAGATGCTCAACTGTCTGATTCAGGAGCTCCCCACTGCTGCACTAGAGATAACCCTATAGTTCACAGCCATCCACTTGCATTTCATCAGCATGCAAATGCAGCTCCAAGCACTGCAATAAGTGGATCTTTGATATTTACAAACTAGCCACTAATAACTAAAACGTAATTTGTTTGACATAACTTTAGATTCTCTTATCACCATGCCTTTTTTTTTTTTCCTTTTTAAGAGAAAAACCTAAGTCCTTTACGTTTAGGAAAACTAAGACACAGTCCACTCAAACCAGATAATATTCTACAGGTTCCAGAAATATGATTTGCTGCAAAATCATGTCGTCCCTTTATTTTAGAAAGCCAGCAATATTTTGAGTTCTTTTGTTTAATTTGGACTCACCTTTAATCAAATGAAACATTCAAAAGAAAAATACAATAAAAACTCTTTCTCCCAGAAGAGTTATAGCAAGTTAGTGGTGTTTCAAATGAATGATTCAGTTACCAAGGGAAGCATGCAACGTTTCAGTATGCCTGTGTTGTAATTCAAAAAGATGAGAGCAACAGCACAGGGCATTGCAGAGCAAATGCTGTAAATAGGCTAATGCCTGTACAAACTGTTAATTATGAAACTGGTGAAAAGTTAAAAGGAGATTCCAGTGAAAACTTTGATCAAAACATACTTGGCTTATTTATTGTACTTAAGTGGGTTAAAGAATCTCAGTGGTATAATTTGCTTAGTTTTCATTACCAAT
Organism: Cephalopachus bancanus; assembly: GCA_027257055.1. NCBI lineage: Eukaryota > Metazoa > Chordata > Mammalia > Primates > Tarsiidae > Cephalopachus > Cephalopachus bancanus. Next base: position 12,379,545 of record JAPVLO010000035.1, read on the forward strand.
TAAAAAAAAATTCCAAAGAGACAGAAAACGGAGGTCTTCATTTTGACAAGACAGCAATGCTTTAAAGTATATTAAGATGTGGATCTGATTAACTCAGCAACACTTTTGTTTAATTACAAACAATTATATGTTCCCTTTGGCTACTGGTCATTTTCATTTACAATGCCATTGTCCTCCTTAAGTGCAAACTCTAAACACTAATGAATGTTTGAGGGACTACAGTTAGCACACATTTGTAGACACTAAGCAAACATTTGTCTTTAAAAGTAAGTGAAGTAGGACTTAGTTTACAAAAAGTACCAGTGTAGGGCAAAGCAATATAAAACAGCACATTATAAAGACTGATAAAGGTGAATATAAGATACGAATTGTAATTTAGAAAGGAATCTACTGTCATTTTGACGTGATGTGACTTTCAGTATAATCTTTATTTTTTGAATTTTGAAATGTCGTACAGCATTATTTAAAAGGACAATAAAAGGGTTTTATTACCTTCAGAACAGTGTATATTTTTGCTTATTGTGTTTACTTAAAATACTTCATGGGAAAAATTACATACATTCTGAAAAAGGTAGAAAATTTTGAGAAGATCGTTACAATTTCCCAGAAGGAATGTACAGCTGAAGTCATATCTGATTCTAGCATACTGAATAGAAAAGAAACAAGTTATTTCTGGCAGCATTCTTTGTATCACTGAGTACTTGGTTAATTAACTTAAAATTTCCCATTTTGATTTTTTGCTTTTCTTCTTTTCTGTTGGTGAGCTTTAACTATGCTGCTTTAAAGTACATGTAAAAGGGAAATTGCAATATTTTTTGATTCTGTTGACCCTTCATGCTCCTCTCAACTCCTACCACTGTCAATATGACAACAGCCAAAACCAGCTGACTTCCAAGTTAATTGAATATATCTGAGATCCATGTGGTGATGCAGATTTCTGAACATAATATTGTCTGTTTACCTTTAATATAGAGTTGCTTTTGCGATGGGAAATTGAAGAATATCTCTATTTCAGATGACATTTCTCAGTAAGTTTCCTGAGAGCTGAAATAAAGTGTCTCTTTACAATGCAATTTAGGCTGGGCTCAGTAGAACAGACTGTAATCCCAGCACTTTGGGAGGCCGAAGTGAGTGGATTGCCCAAGCCCACGGGTTCGAGACCCGCCTGGGCAACTTGACGAGACCTCATCTCTACAATAAATCAAAAAATTAGCCGGGTGTGGTAGCGCGCGCCTGTAGTTCCAGCTACTTGGAAGGCTGAGGTGGAAGGATCGCCAGAGCCCAGCAGGTCGAGGCTGCAGTGGCCAGGGGCAGCCATTGCACTCCAGTCTGGGTGACAGAGTAAGACTCCAACACAAAAAACAAAACACAACAAAACAAAACAAAATACAATGCAATTTATACCTTTAACAGTACTTTACAATGAAGGAGGGCATGAGGATACTTGAAGATGAGGGGGATATTTGAAAAGTTTATTTCTTCTAGCAGTTATAAGCAGTTTATTATCTTCATAATATTTTTGTAAGGTTGCTATCTTCTAGGAAATGGAGATAATAATAATGCACTAACTCATTAAGAATTTTGCAGGGATAATTCCAGTAAAGCTGGCACTGTATACTGCATGGATAAAAGAAAAAGAAAAAGGAAATCAAACAATATGAAAATTTGACTAAGAACATCACTCTGATAGGTAAAAACTGAAGTCTAAAAAGTTCTGGCAGCCCATATAGTATATCATGTCACTTTCAATTTTAAGGAACAACTATCACAGCTTCTAAACAGTACCTAACAGTAGACTCCATGTTTAGTTGCTATAACACATATATTGGAACTTTAGGCAATAAAGGTGAAGAGCATGGCCTTTTGTGTCAATAGAAATGAGTATAGTAGATTCATCTTTTAATATACTGTATATCTGTGATAATGTAGAGCTCACATTTTACCTTAATATTTTTTCCTAATAAGAGTAGTTTAGCTGGGGGCGGTGGCTCACGCTTGTAATCCCAGCACTTTGGGAGGTGGAGGCAAATGGATTACCTGAGCCTAGGAATTCGAAACCAGCCCAGGCAAGTTGGTGAGACTTTGTCTCTACAATAAGTCAAAAAATTAGCTAGGTGTGGTGGTGAACACTTGTGGTTCCAGCTACTTGGAAGACTAAGGCAGAAGGATTACCTGAGCTCAGCAGATCGAGGCTGCTGTGGCCGTGAGTGTGCCATGGCACTTCAGCCTGGGTGACAGTGAGGCTTCAACTCAAAAAAAAAAAAAAAAGAGTACTTTGAGTTGTGAAAGAAAGTCATGTAAACTCAAATCCATTATTTCTACTATGTAGTTACAATAGGGAGATACATATTTACTAATGCATCTTTGTATTATAATCAATATTTCTAAGTATGAAGTTTATAATTTATTAGACTGAATCTTTTTTTTTGTAATCTTAGCATCATCATGAGACATTCTAGTACTAACAATATTGCTAGTTTTTACTTGTTAATTTTTATTTGATCTTTTGCCTTAAAAATAATTAGATTTTCATTTATTGAGACTGCATGTCCATAAACAATGAAACTTAGCCTTAAAATTTTGGATCCTCAGCTGAAAACATTTGTTTATTGGATTTACCAGTTCAAAGACCTAAACTCTTGTTCAATTGTCTCTGCCATCTAACCAAACTGCTTAATATTCTGTAGGTAAGAGAGAATAGCTTGGAAGCTCCCCATCACAACTGCACTTACAAAGCATTTGAAAAGAGTTATTTAATTATAGCTAATGCCCTTCTTTCACCTACTTCCCTCCAATGTTGTTCAATGTCACAATAAGCAGTCTCTTTGTATTGTTACTCTAAGCATATTAAACATTTACATCAGTTTGATTTTAGGGAAAATAAAAATATTGGACCAAATATATAATAAATATATATCATATGTAATAAAAACAAAACATCCTTTACTCAATTACAAAGTTCACATATTTTCTTTATAACCTTCCTCATTCTGCCTCCCCCTACCTCTTTCAACATTCTTTGAAGTCTAAAAACCCAACAGAACACCAGGATGAGTAAGTCAAATATAAAATGTCAGCAATGTGATGAATCTACCACTCAGAATTGGTATTAATGACATATATATTGGGCCAACTGGAATTTTATAAGGCATAGGGTCAACTCACTCGACATTTTCAAAAATATTCCTACCTAGTTGTATGAGTTCTATCCTTTAGAGGCCCTCACCTAATCATCCAACCTTATTTATCAGAAGAGGAATTATGTTTTCTAAAAAATATAAGAAATGGTACAGATTCAAATCCTCTGACTTTACAAATCAGATAGAGAGTGGATAATTGAAACTGTCAGATAAAATGCATTAAATTGAACTGAGAGAATATCTGGTTATCTAATAAGACTTGTATACAGATGAAGTCTTAAACCATTCTACTGGCATTATTAGGCATTATTTGGCTACCAGGTGATATGATTATATAATAAGGTATTGATATAATGTGAATGTAAATATTATAATGTGAATGTAAATATTATCGTTATGGTACTTCATTTGTTGTGCTATATTTTCATAATGTTTTTACTTGCAAATTTTTGCTACAAGTGGACTAAAATTGAAGGAAGGATGAGGGAACAAAAGAGGCTCCACACTGTGTACATATATTTTTTAACAAATCATTGACTTCTATTCATTTTTATGACTTACTAATGTTTGTTTCAAATAAAGTTGTACAACAATCAGTGGCAAACTCCCTTGGAAATCCAAATTTTTCTTAACCTAATTTTTTAGGGCTAAGAAAGTATTCCTACCAATGATTTAAATGTAATTAAAATTATGTTTACAGTAGTGCTTCTCTTCACTCTCAATTTTTAGGTGATAGCTAAGTCACTTTTGGCTCTCTGAGAGAAGGACCAAGATGACTCAGCCCCAGATATTTTCTTGAATTTCCCACAGAATTAAAGATTTGTTGGAACAAAAACTTTTCTACTGCTAGGCCAATGGCCCTCAAGCCAGCATCTTTGGCTTCATCTGTGAATTTGAGAGAAATGTAAATATATGAATTCTATTCTATCTATTGAATCAAAATCTCTGGTAGTGAGGTACTGGGAAATTTGTTTTTACTAGTTTTCCAATTAACTTTTATACATGTTAAAGTTTGAGAACCACTATCTAGGCCAAGGAGCTATAGAGGAACAGACACAACATAGGACAAGTCTACTGGGGCTGGAACGATGAACATGGTAGCTATCTTCTACTATCTTCAGTCAGTGCCAAAGAGCCATTTGTTCCATATCTTACAGTTTTTGGAGAGTACTGTAGCTTCTCAGTCATAGTTTAAAAGAATATAAAGTGTGGTATGTGCATGTGAGTGAGGACAAGAATTATAGTAAGTAGATATGGAAAGAGATTAAAAATATTCTGGTAAATGTGTTAGTATAAACTGAGAATTTAATTCTTGGATAATTTCCAATTATTACAATTTAATAGCATTAACTTGAAAATAATATGGTCTAATGATCAGTTAAAATCTTGGCTATAAAGCCATATTAATAGGGTGAGGCAGAAATGATGAGAATTTTATGCTACTTGTTTTTGAGAATATTTCATAAAATAGCAAGGATTATGATTAAGATATGTACCATTTTTCAATATGTTCAAATTATATGAAATATTTAGTTTTCTTTGTGCAGAGGCTAATAATGGTTATTGTATAACATGAGGAAGCATTTACTCTGTTCATGTATTAAACAAGGTAAAGCAGACAATTTAGAATACAGAGAACAAAAATAGAAACCATACTACCTTTTAATATCCTCACAGTAGACTTAGCAAATTGTAAGACCATGCTGTTTAATCCCAAATTGTTCCTTTGCTACTGCCTACTTCAGAAGTTATTCTGAAATGAAGATTTTCTTGTGCTTTTACACTTGATATAGCCTTATGTCACTCACTAATTTTGTGATTTAATTCTTCACTGCTACCATCTGAAATAGTTCTCTTAGAATTATATTTGTAGTAATCTACCAAATTTGTCTTATTTCTGATTTAAAGTACAACATGCCTATGCACCACTTTTCAGATGCAATGTAAACTAAATTCCTAGTTGTCAGATTCCATGTCTCTAAAATGTGGTAGACAGAGATGGCATCATAGAATCTGCTTATAAAAACAATCTGTTTGGGTTTTGATTTTTATTTTAAAGTGTAACATTGCAAAGAAGTAAATTCCACAAAACTCTGGCAGAGCAAAAACACCAGTGGAGATAGCAAATGGAGAAGAGGTTAAACCGTATTTCCTTTCCTTGTAAATATTTGAAAGCAGTTAATTTTATAAGCTCGGAATAGTTGCCCTATATCCACAATAAAAACATGTCAGTATTTTATGTGAATTCCTTGGAGTTAAATATACAGGCTGTGCTTCTGGCCTGGGAGGCCAGGAATTCCAGACACCGAGGATGCA
>JAPVLO010000035.1:12390000-12575000 GCA_027257055.1 Cephalopachus bancanus
CATTATACCCGTCTATCTGCATTTGAGTAGAATACAAACTGACTAATAGATAAACATTCTGTGTGAAAGTAAATAGCCTTAAAGTATACTGCCTTCACATTCCATTGATCAGCTCAGTCAGCAAAGTTTTCCATATTGTCACTAATGTTCTAAATATTTGGGAGAGAAGCATGCCAGAAGTGTGGAATATTTCCATTTGTGCCACATATAAGGTCATTATGAACTACCTCTTGAATTTTTATTGACCCCAATACTGAAGTAGTTTCCTTCACTTCCTTTCCGTCCCTGTTAGAAATGTTATTGCAGTTGGGAAGAAGGGAATTAGGGGCTGTTAAGTGGACTGGCTCAATCTCCTGGCCAGACAGTAAGGGATTTGGACTGGCTCATTACCTTACCTTCATTAATAGCCTTCTCCAAATTCTTAGCAGTCAAAAGAGGCCAAGAGTATAAAGTTCGATTACTGAGTTGTACTATCAGCGACTGTACACATTCACTTCTGAGGATGTGGTACCCTACCCCCAACCCAGTTCCAGAATGGATGGTCAGAAAAGAGCTCATTATTAGGCTAGTCTATAGAAGAGCTCATAATGCTGCCATGCAGCATCAAAGAATCACAGGAGAGAACTATCTACTCAAAGGTCAGCCTTATCTCCTCCAACAGATCTTCATTTCTTCAATATGCCCAATTTCCTAAGAGATCAAATCTTGGATTTTGTGAGGCTAAATGAAAATCACACATGACTTTAGCTTCTGCCTAAATACATGGATTTTTGACCACTCATATCTCAAACTGAATTTTTAAGTCACTCATGGCTCTAATTTTTAAGTCATTTAAAGCTAAAAGTCAAAATGCATGACTTCAATTTATTTTCAGTTTTATAAGTAAGTGTAAAACACAATAGTACAGTCATATATTTGGCATTAAGTCTTACTAGCCACAAAAAAAAAATGTGGGTCAAATTGGATTTTCCAAAGTTGTCTAAATAAGACTGGGTTTGTCAAAACTTGCCAGATGCTTTCAAGTGAACACAGCATGTTGGCGGAAATGAAATGTAATGTCTAAAAGACAGAAAATAGGTCAGCACTGTGCAAAAGTAAACTTGTCAGTGAGATCAATATGAACCTACAAGTTAATGTGGATATTAGAATTTCCTTACAAGGGATGCGCACGGTAGACCCAGAATACGATTGTAGCATTTATTCACTTGTGAAAAGCAGAGAACATACTTAAGTATTATTTTTTTGTATCCTTAATGAAAGGCACTGCTTTTTAATATGGAATATTTATATTTAAGCACAGTTTTAACTGATAGAATATCATAGTAAAATTAAATTCTGGTTCATTTGCTCAGTTTTTAGCAACATGAGAGATAAAAAAAGGGAGTAAAGATCAAGCATCATAAAATATAAGAAATATCATGAAATCCCTCATTAGCTTTCTCTATATTGAGTGTTTCAAAGAATTGGACGTTGTGGATAAGATCAGTAAACATTTTTAAGGGAAAAAATAACAGAAAGACCTTTCTTGGGGCTTCTCATTGCATTTATTTAATTTTTTTAAAAAATGTACATCACTTATTGAATACATAAAATGCCAGTGCTTTGCAACAGTTTTGTTACTGCATCTCTAAACTAAAAAAGGAAGGGGCAAAAACCCAGGAAAAAATACATTCAAAAAGCCAGGCTGTTCTGCTTATGCATGGGCAGTGGCTTTGGAAAGCTACAGCCTGCCCTGTGTCTGTTCAGAGGCATTGCCCAACATCAGCCAGCTATCAAGGAAAAGTTGCACATGAAGCATTAAAGGATACAAAGAACAACTTGGTGGAGAGCAGGAAAAGAATAGGAAATTAAGAAAAATGCTACATATGTCAGGGGGAGGGGAGTGGTAGACTGAGGTGGAAGTAAGCATAAAGATGGATGTTTTAGAAAATAGATTTATGGGGAAAGATGGAAGAAAACAAAGTAATACGTTTGGCAAGCTATATTGCAGTGTGTGTGTGTCCACTTCCAATTTTCTACTTTACTTTCCAAGAGAAATGTAACAAAACTGAGGTAGAAATAAACGCAGGAGCACTACAGCGCAGATTTCAAAATGAGAAGCAAAATTGCACTGACAAGAGTAGAATCCAAAAGAAGAGGAGGCGATGTAGAGTTTCTTTGTAGGTATATGTATGTATATAGATGGGTTGGTTTGTTTTTGCTTTTATTTATTTGTGTGTTTGTTTTGGTTGCTATCCTCCGCATTCTATCAAACAGCACGGCAAACCTATAAGCTAGATTCGTGAATAGAATGACACCATTCCCAGCAGTTTTAAGAGAGAACTTGCAAACTACCACCACCACCACTACCACCTATGCAGTAAAAGGCAGTCATAGTTTTTAGGTACTGTGACTTTCAGGGTCCTAAATGGGTCTTGTGGCTGACTGTTCTAGACACTAACACAACTGAGTTAAGTAGCTTTCAATTAACCAGTGTACCTTTTAAGAACATTTTCACTTAATTATCAAGGAGCAATGTACTAAGAACTCTTGCAGTTATTGACATAAAGAATTATTCTGCTCTGGTTAATTCCCCATAATTAGTAAAAGAACTTTTTTTAGTCCTTCCATTTCTACTTTAAACCGTAAATATTCCGTTGTATCACAATTCAGAATGTTTCTGGATACATTCAAAATAATTTTCCTTGCTATTTTCCAATTGTTGAGGTAAACATACATTTTTAATATAAAGTAACATTGAAGCCTATCCTATTACTCTCAGCAGTACATAGTGCTTTCAACACATTCCTTTGAGGTACTGTACAAATCACAATCACTTTCCTGAGTTTTTGCAGACAAGAACATTAAAAGAAATGAACTGCAGAAATTAAGGTCCAGATTACCGTTACCCTGTTTTACCTGTTCTTAGCTTAATACTGCAGAACAGACAGGATTGAGGAATACTGTTGCTCTTAAAATGGCAAAAATCTGGTTTTCTGTCGTAATGCAACCGTTCATCTCTTTAGTCCAATAATGTTTGAAGTTAAAGCTCTTTATATTAGCACATGCCACCAATGTAATTGTGAGGCAAACAAAAAATAAAGCACCACTCCAGGCACTTGACAGCAACTAAATCTCAAGAACAGCAGAATGGAATCAACACACGAGGTTCATGTCCTTCTGAAATCAACACACTTGCACCTTGCTCCTTGGTGAGTGTTGTCTAGCTTGAACCGAACTGAGCATCCACATATGCTTTCTGTCATCTCTGGGGCTTTCAAATCAGAAGCTCTCGTTTGATGCACTTTTCCTCCAAATCTACCCTGACTCTAAAGATGCAACTTAATTGTCGTTTCCCCCAGTACCCTTTTCAATTTAAACACTACTGGAAAGGGGCTCTATTCCCTATGTAGCAGGTTTTATGTGTGTGTGCCAACATTCATTACATTTTTTTTTCTAAAGAAGTTATCACTGACTGCAACCAAACATTTTGTTCCATTCAACATACATATCAAGCTCTTTTTGAGATATGCTAGGCTGAATCTTGCAGAAAGCATTTTCAAAGTCTTGATATGTAACGGGCCTCAACTGGCTGGGCATAATGGCTGAAAGGTCTGTGGCTGGCATGGCATGGAGGGGGCCCACCGCTGCTTCCTGACACAAATGAGCCACGTCTAGTCCAGAAAAGCCTTCTGTGCGCTGGACGAGCAGTGCAAACTCCTTGTCATTGAGACAGTAATTGTGCTGTGAGAGCAGTTGTACTATTATCTGGTGCCTCGCTGTGCTGTCAGGAAGTGGGATTAAAAGTCGTTTCATGAAGTACCTCCGAAGAGATTCATCTATTTCTTCTGGTTTACTGGTGGCACAAATTACTACGATTTGGTCCTCAGCTGAAGTTAGTACAGTGTCCAGCTGCATCAGAAATTCCGTTCTCATCCTATTGACTGGACTGTGTTCTTCACTCACTTGAGAGGAGAGAAGCATGTCAATGTCACTAACAAAAATCACTGAGGGCTGGCGACACCTAGCCACAAGAAAAGAGGCATGGATAATTTTCTCTGCTTCTCCTAACCACTTGGCAACTAGTCCAGAACCAGCAATTTTGAAAAATGTGGCCCCCAGCTGACTAGCGATACATCTGCCCAATAATGTTTTGCCTGTTCCCCGAGGTCCAAATAAAAGGATGCTCCGAGGTAAGGCCGTCAGTCCACTGAATGCATCTGACCTCAACACTGGCCATAAAACCTCTTCTTTAATGACAGCCTTCACCAGGTCGAGACCAGCGATGTCATTCCAGTCCACTGGAGGTCCTTGCGTGATGATCTCATTGGTTACCAGGTCAATGAGGTGTGTGTCAGTATTCTTCAGTTGCTCGTCCACAGAGTGGTTGGATGAGGTAGCTGCACGGAGTCCAGGGCCTTGCATTGGGTGAGAGAGGAGCTGCCTGTGCTCGTCCCCATGCTCACTCATTACTGGCGATGTGTACTTCCCAAAGGATTCACTGGATCTTGATCCCAATGAATTTTTAGCAGTACTGTAGGAAGGAGGGGTCAGAGCCCTACTGGACTGGCTGCTGAATTTCCTTTGCTGTTCAGAGGACATTAGCTGCTTCGTTGGCTTAAATGCTAAGGATGATGTTTCAGCACTTCTGTCAAAGCCATTCCCCCGATTCGTGTTTGAAATGCTGTTGTCGGGCATTCTGTACATAGGACTCTGTGTAGATCTCTGTTGGCCATAGCTGTAATTTCCATAACTGGAGTCCATATCTCCTTGCCCTGCCATATAGAAAGCTTTCCTTTTGAGAGAACTTGCTGAACTGTTTGTCAGAGCCGATGGTGCAATAGGTGTCAAACCATGACCCTGGTAGGTGTAGCCAGGAACAGTGGTGGGGGGTAAGGGTGTGGGAGCAGGGATTCCTGAAGGCAGGTACGCTGAAGGAGGAGGGGGTGCCCCCCCAGGACTGTACCCAGACCCTACAGCAGTCTGAGGAGGATAGCTAGCAGAGGGATAGCTGTAACTGGAGAGGTTAGATGTCCCATTGTAGCCTGGGACCAGGGCTGGTGGCGGAGGAGGTGGCGGTGGGGGCTGTAGGAGCCCAGAGCTATGCAAAGGAGATGGATGAGGTGAAGGAAGTGCAGGTGCTGGCTGGCTACTGTAAGTAGAATGCAAATATGATCCGTTGTATCCTGGGGCATATTCCTGAGATGGGAGCCCTGCATGAAGACTAGGTACAGTGTGGCTTCCACAGGTACTACTTGAATAACTAGGTTCTGTCAGGTTGCTGGCTACCCCAGGAGAGCTCCCTATACTTGCAGAGACATCTGCTGGAGGGAGGGCTGAACTGACTCCAGCTTTGCTGGCAGTGATAACATCCGGAACACAGTTCATGGGATAAACAGCTTCCGAGTTCAAGGAAGGCTGCCAGGGTTCACTTTCATTTTTCCGACCATTCACTAGTCCTGATGGTGCATCTGAATAGTTGCTGAGTACCGGTCGGTCCACAGGACCTTCCAAAATGCCGGAATATTTTTCTGCATATTTTTTCAGTAGGTTGGATGCAGTCAGAGCAGATATGTCATCATTTGCCCAGGCATACTGATAGGTGCGCTGCAAATGACCTCTGTAGGCTTCAACTTTGTGGGCAGGAGACCGAGTGGTTGAAGTGATGTCAAAGTGTTGTTCTGGCCACTGGGCATGCTCCGGCGTCCACTGCATCTTCAAGCCTAAGAATTTGGGGGGGAAAAAGTTAATTTACTTAGTCATCAGAACTCAGAGCTTTCTTCCCAACTTTTTTTGTTACCCATTATTTTCCACTAAGGATATACACATTACAAAGGATCCAATTTATAATAACTATTATGATTTCTATAATAGATACTCTTTAAAATGGACTACATTTCAGTCCTGTATAAACAATAAGCTGAATTTAAAAGGAAAACTCTATAGAGGCCTATATTTTTTGCATTTTTAAGTAATAAACATATCAATTTATGTCAAGCCCACGAGGTTACTTGCTGTACGCACACACATGAACACATATATATGTACACACACATTCCTGTCGAATTAAAATTCAATCACAGGTTCCTATGATAAAATATGCATACATTTTAACTATCTTGCATGTGATAGCATTAACATGTACATTAGCTAGCTATTCTGTCTGTTCATATCACAGTTTCTGTTTTATATTTTAACCAATATAAAAATGAGACACAGCTGACAGATCACATCTAGGATACCTCTCTTATTTGGTACTGAACACCTAGTTAGCACAGTATAATGCTCCCTGCGCAGAACAATATGACACAGACATAGCAGGTCATTCCATAATCCAACTCTCATCTAAAGTGGTCCACGACAGTTTCAAATCTGCTTCGTGGAGTGCAGCAAAGCAATCTCCCAGGCAGCGCTCCATCGCTTTCATCGCACAAAGCCTACAACTCGGTATGAATTACAACTGGCTCCTTTCTGCCTCTCAGTTCTGTTGTTGAGTCTCTGAAAAAAAAAACAAGCATCACTAGTCTGTCGGTCTTCTAGCATTCTCCCTCCTTCTCTTATAACACCCCTCCCCTTATAGCCTGCAAGATACTAAGAGGGAAGGAGAATATATATTCTTCCCTCTTATATAGCCATATATATATATATATATATATATATATATATATATATATATATGTATATGTATACATACACACAGAAATATTATATATATATGAGATGGGGGGGAAACCGAGGGTAAAGGAAAGATAAGAACAGAGAGAGAATCTAGATTCTAACTCTTTAAATTTCTATAGAAAATAGAAACAGGGTGGAACACATGCTGGAAGAGTACCACTAGATAATGAGATTGTGTGAGTAATGCTAACATCTGCTAGGTTACAAAGTGAAGCAAAGTTGACTATGTAGCAACCTATAAAATGAATACTTTGTCATTTAAGAAAATATAATAAGCAGTTAGAACCAGAGAATCAGTCAAATTTCAAATATTAAAGAGACTTTAAATATTACCTTATTTAACAGATTAGGACACCAGAGCCCAAAGAGATTTCCCAATCTATCCTCGAGGTCTCATATACAGTTAGTTAAAGAAGAGGATTGGGTTGCCTGTTCTCTTTTTTCCCCAATGTTGGCTCATCCCGTTCTAATCTCTACTTCATTCAAACATTTCCTATTCTGGTACAGCTATATTAAGCAGACTTCCTTAATCTTTTTTGTATTACCCAAAATGAATTTTGCAAACTGTCTTGTGCCCTCTGGCAGAGATGACTTGATAAGAAGGAGGCCTGGTCTACACAAAGCATCTGTGGCATCAGCTCCCTTCTGAATTACCACAGTTTATTTTGACAGCTTCTACCCCCTTCTGCACTCCTCCCCCAAGCGCTGTGGCTCTTCATTGCCTAACTCTGGCTTCTGACATGGCCAGCTTTGACTTACAGAGCTAAACTGAACATAGCACACACTTTGGTAACAGAATGGCATGTTGATTCCCTTCTGACTTCCTCTTCCTTGTTTGCAAAACCACTGCACCAGACACTGGAAGTTAATTAGCAGGATGATGCTGTGCTAATTGTGTTAATTTACAAGGTTTTAGTCAAAGAGAATCATGCCAGGGCTGGCACTGCTGTCATGCTTCCGACTTAATGATTAAGAAATACTGAAAACAAGGTGGGAAGGATTGCAGTAATTACACAATAAATGAATAAAGCAACAGGATTCATTTGCAAATATATTTTACTGCAGTTGGACTCATTTGCATTTGGATTTTTAAAAAGGATCCATGTAGATATTCATTTGCAAATCACAACTCAGTTAAATTAAGTCTGAATGCTGCACAGTATAACTTAATCAACATTTGTATATATACATATATTGTATTTTTTAGCAAAAATACTAAAGACCTCACTCCTTGTATATGCAACAGATTCTTTCTTCAGTTTCCCTTAGCTACCCCACATTTTCATGTTTCTGTTTTATAACTTTATATATTATTAAATAATCTCATCAAATTGGAAAACATTATTATAAAAAGGCTGATGAAGTGCAGCTTGCATCATTTCACTCAGGGAAACTCAGGGTGGGTTCTAGGAAGAACTAAAGTGCTAATCTTAATTATTTCTGCTTTTTTCAATCATTACTTTTTAAGGGGGAGGAAAACACACCGCAAAATGGGTGAAATGACCGAAACCACACTTAAAGGAGAAAAGATGCAATTTTAATGAAGCAGCATTTCAGGAATCATACTTTCATTAAATTCAACTGGAAATTATTAAGAGCAAATCACCAGGAACCAATCGTAAGTAATCAGTATCTAAATTCTTCTAGTGTCTTGGGATTTACTTCAAGCTTTATAAAAAGGAAAGAATATTAACGTGACTGTAATGTAGAACTGTCTAAAAGACCTACAAATTCATTAGTCCTGTAAATTATTTCTAGGGAATTTCTTTTGGGAGTTTTTTTTTCTTTAAAATATTGTCAAAATACAGAGTAGATAAAATAAGAACACATATATGATATGAGTAAAATTCACTGAGCGAAGCCATTGTTGGTATTAGTTAACAAATGCATATAACAAACTTAATGAAAAGAAAACACCCTTTAACCCTAAAATGAAACTGCTTTAGATTTGGAATATATAGGCACGAGGTGGGAACTCTCTGCATTGGCTTACATGTTTTCTTATAAATTAATCATTTAAAAATATGCAAGATGGATTTTATAAGTTACAACCACTGTAAAAGACTGTAGTATAGAGTTTAAATAAAATGGATTGTCCATTTTCACTGAGTATTTCTACATAGTTTAACTTTCGTAAAGCTAATTAAATTTCCTAATATTTCTGTTTCATCTGAAATTAATCAAAGCTCCTATTTATCAAAATTATTTATTTGGAAGAAATACTGGCTATACCATTACCTTTTGATTCTCATGCTATTTTTGGATGTGCACACCAAGACAATTAAAAATTTATTTATTGAGGCATACTAAATAACAATAACCTTAGCAGAGGTGCAAAAGGCAAGACTGAGTTTTATTTAACCTTAAGAGAACAGAATTGTTTCATATCCTCTGGAATATAAGAGTTTATCCAGGACATTGAAATCATTAATGCCATTTGAAAGCACAAGTTAATAGCCATAAACCAGTTCTTAATATTTGTAGGATCTGAAGAAGCCAGTGTTCAGGAGATTGTCCTGGCCTTGGGAGCACAAGGGCCTTTTCATCAGTTTCTTGAATTTTAACACTAATTAGAAGTAATACCAAACTTGTCTTTGTTGTTGTTATTGTTGTTCTCTTTATTGGTGGTGATATTTCTGAGTGAAATGCAACAAAAACACAGAGCCAAATGTTCTCTAAGCAAACAAACAAAACAATATTGCTCCATTTGACTACATTGCTGTTATTTGTGAATGAGAAGCAACACACCTGTGTCACTACACTTAGCACCCAAATAATGAAATGGGTATTAAAAACAGCTTTCATACAGTTTCTCTTCAGAACTCAAAGAGACAAATCTTGGAAACAATACCATTTTAACATTGTTAGAAACATGACTCCAGAATAATAACTTCTACCTTTGTTTGGAAGTAGCTTAAATAAGTACAATAAAAAATTCAGAAAACAGGGGAAAGAAAATAGTTCTTAAAGATAATTAAAGAATTGGTCCAAAACATCAAATTTTATTTTTGAAAGGATCAGAAAATCCTTACTACAGCTGGCTAATTTCATAATGCAACATGTTTGTTTTGAAAAATACATAATTTAATAAAAAATTGCTTTTAAGATAATTTAACATAAGTGCTACATGAGAATGACAGTAAAACATCTGAGCATTTTGTTCTTATTGTTATAGGATGAATTCATGTATAAATAAGTGAATAAGTGTATATTTCCTATAAAACTGAATGGTTTGCAAAACATTTGTCATTTTTATCATTACTGACCATTTTCTAACTTAGGTCTGGTTACTAAATAGTTACTGTCCTGTTGCTTTATTTTGTTCCGGTTTGTGCTTTAGTTTTGAAACAAAACAACTGTGGCATCCCTAAAGTTCTGCCACAGCTTCAAAATTTTAAACAGTTATAGAGAAAAATGAAGGGTATAAAAGCAACTATCAGAATGAAAGAAAGTTGGAAATAAAAGGTTAAGTCTTCTAGAATCCATTTTTAGCATATATTTTTGGAATTGTCGATTTGAGGTTCTCACAACCCCACTCCCATTCCTAATATATGTATGCTATTCAACAGTTTATCAGGTCTAAAACAGTTGCTCTCTTTTACAAGGTTCCCATAGGGTTAATTCTGGCTGCTAGGGACTCTGCCTTTATTTGTAGGTTTTCTCTGACTTCCTAAGGGCATGGACCTGAGGCAAACACCTGCAGGCATGACGGGCTTGTTTGCGCCAGAAGAGATGCATAGCGCACACACAGGTCTGCATGACAACATCACTACACATATTACATTCCTTTGGGCTACTGTATGTTTGAACCTTTCATTATTTTTTAATATTTAAAAAAATTCAATACAATATTTAGTAAGGTTTTCTCTAGAAAACAATCACTACTGAGGTAAATACTGCGGGGTAATTATAATATTTTACAGCCTCCTCAGTCTAATAAGCAAACAGACTCAGCTTCTCTTAGGTCGGAAATGGCAAAATGAACCCACAGAACATTCAAAATTTCAAGTAGAGACCAGCAAATCTTTTGGCTAAAAATATAGGTCTATGAAATGAGAACCTTCCGAGAGAGGGACTATAAACCCTTTGGGAGTGAAAACTGACCCTGTGCAATATCTGCTTATCATTATTCTTCAAGGAGACTGATGACCAATCAAACGTTTGAGCAGAGTAAGCAGCATTCTCCTTTTGTCTATTAATTCTCCTAAGCCAAGAGGCCAACACAACATTATCTAGTATTACTTGCAGTATTATTTCTTTGATCTGGAAACTTCCTCAGTCAATTCCCTGATCATTCCTAGCCTTAAAATATGACATAAGATCTAAAAATAATAGTAAGAAAAAAAAAGCGAGGGGAAGATGCACTGAAATTGCATATCTTTTCAATTTTACCTAGTTTGGGTATATCTACAGAGTGCCAAAATTAGAAGGTTTTTTGTTTTTTGGTTTTTTAAAAAATAAGGTGAATGTTATAGAGGGGATGTTAAATTTAGTCGACAAATAAAGGGCCAACTATGTGCAAAGTTTTTGTGGTTCAGTGCTAAGAAGTTAAGGGAATCTGTCTACAAGGTGATGTAACTTTTTCAGCTTTCTGTCTTCTTCATAATTTCACATTCTAAATTCTCCAAAATAAGACTCTTTAATTTTAGAGATTAGCAAAACTTTAAAATGATTCAGTCTAATCCAGACAGTCTCATTTTCAGATTGGTATGTCACTTACAATGTTGTCCTGTCGGGTTGGATACTATTTTGTGTAACATGGTATTTTATTTGAAGCCATTGACAGATTGTTGGGATAGAAAGGGACTGAAGGAACATAAAGAAAGTTCTAGAATTTTTTAGAAGACTGAAAATTCTAGGCTTGAAAAACAGACCATTGGCAACACTGCTTATGTCATCACCTATTTTGATTAAGTCAGTTAAGTATATTATACTCACTTTTTTCAGCTATAATATGTGAACAGTAATGGTGCCATCTACATTACTGGATTGCTATTAGGATTATATAAAGTAATAATATTTTTGAAAATATTTTCCAACTGTGAACTGCTATCCAAATATTTATTATTCTTTGTCTTTGAAAAAGTCAGAGATACATTAGACACAAACCAAAACAACAATGGTTAAACAGAGAAAAAGTAAAATCACTCTCAGAACTTATAAATCAGTTGTTCAACCTCAAGACAATTACTGAAAAGGAAATTTTTCCAATAGAAATATTGATTCCAAAAAGATACAGAAATTATTTCATACTGGGAAAAACACAGAATATAACTTTTTTAAATAAAAAAGTTGTTAAAAATTCAACATGTTCTCATAGTATTTTATTTTTAATGCTACTTGTGACCCAAATTTTAGAGATCAAAACTAAGAAACAAAGTACTTAGAGGCATAAAACTAGTTAAAACTGATCTCAAAACCTGTATTCTCAAAATAAGATAGTCTAATTATGTAACTAAATGCTGTCAAATGATTTTTCTCTTTAAATCATACTTTCACACCTCAGGACTTCAAATTATAATATATTTTGCAGCAGATCACCCCCCCATTCCACTTTATTTGCATAAAGCAATTCTTTTTTTTTTTTTTTAAACAATCTATGAAGTCATTTCCAGCTAAATGGTTCTTAGTAAATATAGTTTAGATACCTTACCCTCCTACAGAGAAATTGCAACCTGACAGCCTAAGGGCAACATACTGCCTGCAACAGAGATTTGTTTGGCCAGCGCAGTGTTTTAAAAACCACTCAAGTTTATATTTTAAAAAAAAATCTATATTTTTGTATTTTCCACTTTTTTCTTAAATTGGAAAATATACTTTATTTAGAAAGTAAATTAGAGAGAAGAGAGAGGAGGTTCACCACCCCAAGGTAGGGGAGGGGGCCAAAGTCAAGAAACATGGTGGTCATAGCTCAAAGAGCCACATGGACACACCAGAGTTTAACAAAGCAATGGCCCATATTTCCCACTTTTAAGATAAGCTAAAAGATTTTCCAACACTGCATTCTTGCCTGGCAACAGCTGGCTGACGGTGAGGACAGCTCTCTCCTTTGGAGTATTCTACCCTACTCTCTATGATAACATCAGGCATTTTTATGGCTATCTACCAGGTCACACAGGCATTTGAATGCAAGACTTCACTTTGAAAATTCAAGCTGCAGTCTTTTCTTTACTTAAGTACATTTTCTTGAAAACTAGCAAACTTAAAAATTGCTCTAAAATTTAAACATTTTTTCAAATGCTATTTTTTTTTTTTAATAATAAGAGGGCATCCCTGCCCTCTTAATCACAGCCCAGGGAAAATAATTGATAATTTTCTTCTTGATTCAGTGTCATTAGTATAACAGTATGAAATATGAATGACGGTTATCTTAATAAACTCATCTGAGATTGCTGTTCCAATGTTTCCCCCTTTGTTCTGATTTGTCAGATATTATTTCTTACTGTTTTGTATATGTACATCTTCACCATTCTTAATATGCTCCTTTGAATATGCTATAGGTTCTGATACCACAAACCAAAGCTTTATTTAGTAGTAAAACATCTGGTGTAACTCATTTACATAAGTAGTTTTGGTACAACTTTTGAGAGACTTTATTAAGTTGTCCCAAATTTATGCTTCTTATTTCTTACAGAAAGTTGTTGGGTAGATGGTACCTAGGTAACTGACAGCTCTTGTTGTCCAAATATCATCACTTTGGGCTTAGTAAGAGCCGTGTTCAATGTTATAGGCACCATGACTTGGACTTGGATGGTATATATCCTGTGTTTAAATTAAACTTGTGGGTAGCTGATGATCTGGATTGGGTTTTCTAAAATGCATTAAATTTAATTCATGGCATGAAAATATTCATACATTAAAATGTGACCAAATGTAAAGATGACTATTTTGCTAATATTTCATACTAAGGATGAAACTTGGTATGCCTGGATCTGATTGGCCATTATTTTTCGATATGCAAGACTTATATGAGAAGATGGCTTGCATTTATGAGGATGAATGCCTAAGCACTTATGCAAAGCAAATTACTCTGATGAAAGAAATAACATTTTTAGACAACTGAGCTTATATTCGATATATGATCAGGATAGAAACCATATCATTTAAAGCAATCCAGAAAATTGTGATCATAATTCAAACAATAATTTTTTTTTTCCTATAAGGGCCCTAAAATTTCCAAAACTTAAAATGTACAAGTGAATATATTATCACATTCACACACAAATCCACATGGTTTCAAATTATAATTTAGACTTGTGTTTTTAGGGTGTGGGGGGTGGGTTTTTAAATGCTTTTGTATATAAATTTTTGAATAATAATCTAAAACCAAGTAGCAAAGAGAGTCCAAAACTCTGTGTATACTTTACAACAAGTAATTCAGAAGAATAAACGAATATGCATGCACATGCAATTTAAAATATACAGATGGTTCACACTCTGAATCTTAGTATTTAGTGTCAGGTATCATCAACTTTTGTAAAAGAAAGGCATGAGGTGAGAGGATTGATTTTTACATATTAAGGCAAATGTTATTTTGTTTTTGGTACTGCTGTGAATTTTAGACAATTTATAATCAGTTTAAATAGTGCTCTATAGTTAACCTTTAAAGTTGTTACTTTATGGACTTCCATTTTTCGTGCTGTCTCTTTTTTCCATACACATTTTTCAGTTCATTAAGGCCATCTACCCTTCCCCCTGGTTCTTTTTGTCATACAAAGATCATCAGGACATACCACATATATATCCATAGGGACTGCTGAGGCTAATGAATATGTATGTTCTGTGTCACAACAGAGCACTTCCCTTGTTCTACAGTATAAACCCTCTTATGTGTGTAAATAACAGGTGAGCTGTAGCATGCAGGGATAAATGGGGTTAACACAACCCGACAGCCCCAGGCCAGATTCATAGTACCTGGTCTGTATGATTGATCCAAAAAGATAATTCCTAAAAGTATTATGCATTTCCTAAGTGCTTTGAATCTTTATTTTTAAGAAGTACTTTGTAGTGATAATAATTACTATCATCCTAAAAGTCTGAGGCTATTCCAGTTGATTCTCAAAATATGGTTTTCCATATAAAATATATTTGCACTTTTAATTGGCACAAACCAGGTTTGGTACCAAACCTTGAGTTATGTCGTGTCTTGTTTATTTCATCAAACCCCTAAAATGTTATACTAACCACTATGTACACATACAACTATTTTTAAATAGTTATTTGTGTGTATATGTTCTATTTCAAGTATCTAAGTGCAAAGCTCAATTTAGTTATATTTAAACTGAACTCTATTCATGTTTTGTCCAACGTACCATGCTGACAAGGGTCAATAAACAGATTCAGAATCTCCTAAACCTCATGGCCTTGTGTAAAATTGAATTTGCATTTATCCTCTTTTCTGTGTTCCTCTGGAAACTTACTCTGAAAAAGCAGTTTACAGAGAACAAAATAGATATATAAGGCTGCTTATTTAAGATTGAGGGCTCTCTCATTTAATTAAACAAAGAAATAAGAACATTATTTATGCATTTAGTATACAACTCTTCAACCATTCTCCTTAAAAACTAATTGCTTTAGGTGACTCTAAAGTGTGGAAAGCCTAGACAAAATTTGTTTAGGTATTTATGCATTTTTCTCTTTTTGGCAATTCATGCATTAATTTTTAATGCAATAACAAAATAGTATCTTGGACTTTGAAAAAAATATTCCATAGTCAGGGCTAGGTGACATAGTGTATTAATTCAGTGTCCTTCACTCCCGGGACCTGTGTATAATTTAGTCCAGCCTGAAGAAAATAACTTTGATCTGAAGGCAGTGGAAAAAGTATATATGAAATGAATTTTGGTAGGTTTAGTGTTATTTTTTTTCCATGTAAGACAGCATAAGAAGATAAACTTCTCTAGAATACATCCAACAACAGTCCAGGATTAAAAATGAAGAGCTCTTAACAACAACAGCAGTTTCCTCACCTCTTCATTCTCCCCAACTGCCCCATTCTACAGTCTGATGAAATCAACCTGTGCACCCCCTATAACTGGGATGCTCTGATTTCCAGATAAACTGTACACTGCTAAGGCGCACGGTGAATGACAGTCTGATCATTAATATTCTTGGCTCTCCCATTTGTAAAAACAAAGAACGTGGCATAATGGGACAGAAACAAGAGAGGAGGATATCAGCATCTTCAAAGGAAGTGGCATTTCCTTCCCTGGAGAGGATGCCCAACAACCTAATCCATGGGAAAATGCTAATAGTAGGAGAGACAACAAGTAAAGAAATTTATTTCTTCAGATCTCATCTTGAGGATATCCTCTACAACAATATTTAACTACAGAATTTCACCTACTGTTATTATGGATAATGCCATTATGTTTAAAAAAATAGTTTGCCTGAGTTGAATAAGTAGTTGATTCAGACTTTTGTGTATTTTTATCACATGAAATACGAATCTCCCTTCTTTTGCTCGTTAATTCTCCAATTAATTCCAATTAAATTCTCTTCTACGTAAATAAACATAGTTTATCGCTAATATAGCAGTTAAAATTAAAGTTTCTCTCAATATTGTTTTCAGTAGAGTTAAAAAAGACTCTAAGGAGTTAAAAAAGGCTCTACTATAAAATTTTATGCTTCTTATGGATTCTTATGACTATTTTACTGGCGTCCTTAGTTATGGATAAGTACCAGTAATTTTAGGAAAAAGGGAAGTTATTTTTCCCCCCAGTCACATTTTAAAATTAGCAAACAATTTGAAAAAAATTTAATTTTAAATGTACTAGTTTTAGTTACTTATGTTAAAAAGTAAATAAGTCTAATTCTTCCTGCTACCTCTTCAAATTGTGTAGTACCTTCTTTTCAGCACACAAGTTCCCTAAGCAACAGGAAAACCAAAACTATGAACACTCATTTCCTTAACTATATACCCATTTTTGGGAAGGTCTGGGTTTACATTAAAAGCAAATAACTTCTTTAAAATATATAACTGAATTACATAGGAAAGTACCCCAATTGTTACTTCAGAATTATTTCTGTGTTTTCTTTACAATACCTTTCTTTCTTTTTAAATAGAATAGATCCAACAACAGTCCAGGATTCATAGAATTATAATGAATCATGGGACTAAAAGTACAATCCTGCTTATTGAGCTGACATATCTAGAACTGGTGTCCTTTTAAGTAAATCTTTTTAAAAGCATCAAAATGCCTACAAGAGTACTATAATTTTGTTTATATTTTACTTTCAATCTTCTGGCCATTATACGATCGCTTAGCTAACTTGTGAAGATTTTTTCCAGTGAGGATGTTTCATTGTGCCCTCCTTTTATTTAGTGCTTCTACATCTATCCATTGTTTTTATATTTTACTTTAAAAATGATTTTATCCAGTTCAATGTCAAATGATATTATACTTTAAAAAGAATCTCTTCAAAAAATACAGCATAAAATAGTAGATTGCTTCGCTGGCCATAGCTCCCAGAAGCATTAAAATGTTACTAGAGTACCCAAATGACAGCAGTGACAGCTTAATAACTTAAAGGCTTTTTACATTAACAGTTTTTTTTTTTCAATTTGAGTAGTTATATTCAGGCATGATTTAATATGATGTTAGCTGCTAAATAACATACTTTTAAAAATATCAAAACCAAGTTTGGTGTCTAATGAACATTCCCATATACTTTGAAATATTAGTGCACATTCAAAAACCTTTCTTTTATTTTTTTCTCTTCATATATATTAAAAAGTTGGCTTGTTCATTAGCATGCATAGTCCAACAGCTTTCGGTATTGTTATAATTTTAAGTAGAAGATCCATGGATAAAACATAATTGAAAGGTGAGCCTATTAATCTGGAGAATAACCTCCACAAACCAAATAGAAATGAATCATTTTTAAGTCTCTACCTCATTTATGGCTTTGTATTTCTAAGAAAAAGAAGAAAAAAAAACCAGAGAAACTAAAAGTGACTTTATTTAGACATATTAGTCAAGGCAGCCTTTGCTGTTTTTAAGCAAACATGATTGTGACTCCACTTTGTCCATCCAGTTTTCCAGTGTGTAAATTGGATGATGACTTGGACAATTCTCTCTTCATTAGTGAGCTGTGGAAAGGAAATACAGAGGTGGCTTTTTCTTTTTTAAACTCTGCAGTGTCTTGTAGCTAGATTCCAATGCATCAAGGAAAGATACATATGTGTATATATGTTTTTTTCCCAGACAAGCTGTTGTAATTGAAATGAAGTCTAATCAGACTCATTACTGTTTTCAGCAATTTGTACCACCAAAGATGCTTATTAGGTAACTGTGTTTAATAAACCACTCTTTAGAAAAATACCAGTAATGAGCTCTTAACAGCCAATCTTTAGCGTGAATGTAATGTGAAAAGTGTTCCTAGCACTGAATAGATTTTCACATTTAGTAGTGTCATAATTAAGCTCCACGAATTGGTTGCTGTGATGTTAGATTTATTGCAATAATCTTTTTTTTTCTATTTTAAATATACTTGTAAATGCAGTTATCTTCTATTAGAGTTGGATTATATTCATTGTACAAATTTTAGGCTAGTGCCAACCTGGCCAAAAGGTTTTTCAACTACTTGTTAACAAATGGAAGCCAAGAATTTTATAACTGATAATTGATACTAGTTATCAAGTCTTTCCTCATCCATATCTGCACACTTCAGAAAAAAGTCTTCCTGTCATTTGATTATATATTAAAAGTTATCCCAGATATATATTCTAATCATTAAGAGGAAAATGGCATTTCTATCACTAAGCTAAAACACAGAAAAAAAGAGCATTCTGAAAAGAATATTTGAAGAAATGTTGACCTTTCATAATAGTAGATATATATATAACATATTGCTTTGTTAGATATTGTTCTTAAAAAATGTAAATATCATTTTCCTTCTTGATTCATTCTTTTTTGCAGCACTGTTTACTAGGCTCTTAGCATTAAAGGACAATATTGTGGATATATATTATTTATATGCGCTAAGAATGGTCATGGGATAAACTCCTAGCTAGTTTTTTATTGATAAGGAAGAAAAAACTGTTATATACCTTTAAGGACAGGAATTATTTCTATGCAAAATGATGCATGTGCTAAAATAAGTATATAATCTATAGAATTTTTACTATGTACAGAATCTATATATTGAAAGTTGAATAGAATTTCACCAGTTTGACTATGGAAAGAGGAGATTTCCTGCCTGAGACAAAACACGGTCAAAAGCACAGAGGAAGCAAACTATGCCTGGCAGATTCTGGAAACAGAGTAGCTAGATATTGCTAGAAGATAGGACAGAAGTATATGCCTGTGCATGGGATGGGATGGAGGTAGATATGAAACATGAATTCAGATTGCAATGGGACTTGAGCGTCTTACTGCCAACATAAAGTGCTGCCCTAATCTATCTTTGGCAATATATAAATAATAAAAATGTATAGGACAAATTTGAGGGAAAAAAAGACTTAAAACAGAGCCTGAACTTAAGCAAGAGGAAGGAAAAAATTCTGAGTTTAGATTAAAAAACAATGGGCTAACCAATTAGGTTTGGAGGAATGAAGGAGAGGAAAGGGGGCATTCAAAAGACATAATTGCAAAAATAGAAATATTTCTGAGATATCTGTCAATCAGTTAATAAAGAGATAATAGTATTACATTTAATCCTCCAAACGCACAGTAAGGGATTGTAATCACCCTTTATATATGATGAAACAGGTTTCCTGAATTAAGGAACTTTCTTAAGGCTACCCCAAGAGCCAGAATTACAACCTGATTCATGTGACCCAAAATGACTACACTTTGTCTCTCCTTGTAGAACTACTCCAACGTTTTTACTTGTACAACCAATGAACTGGTCAATGAAAGGCTGGAAAGAAGGCAAAGCTATACAAGGAGGCCTGGGATTCATGAGCATATGGGAATTCATTGTAACTATGGAAATAGAAGACAAAGCAGAGGCAATGAGTGCAGAATGAAATGAGAATGAAACTCTTGGGTTATACCAATATTTAGGAGTATGCGAAGGGAATTGGGAAGGCATTTACAGAGTAGGAAGAGGAAAAAAAAACACACAGAGGGAGAGAATATGTTGTTGTAAAAGACAAGTGAGGAAGGATTTTCAGACAAAGTATAACACATACATCAGAGAAGTCAAGCAGGATTAGGAAAGAAAATAGGCAATTAGCAGGCTAGAGGTGATGTGTGGGAGAGCAGTATCACTGGAGGGTGGGCTCAGAGTCCATGGTCACTCAGTCATGGAGGGAATGGCTTGTGAGAAAGTGAGATAGTAAGCATGGAGAATTTTCCTTACTGATAAACAGCTCAAGAAAGATGAATAGCAATTTAAGGAGCAAAAAATAATGGGGCAAGGGATTTTTTAAAAAGGGATATGTGAAAAATCTGACCATTACCCTATACCAAGGATCAGCAAACTATGCCAGATCCAACAGGCCAAATCCAGTGTGACATCTTGTGAATACATCTTTTTGAATACATCTTTTCAAAATTCAGCATTAATTCCATTTTATTATTTTTATTTATTTTTTTTTTGAGTTGGAGTCTCTGTTGTATTATTTTAATTTTTATTGATTTATTTTTTTGAGTTGGAGTCTCACCCTGATGCCCACACTGGAGTACAGTGGCACACTCACAGCCACCCCAACATGGACCTGCTGGGCTCCGGCGATCCTTCTACCTCAGCCTTCCAAGTAGCCGGAACTACAGGTACGCGCTACCACGCCCGGCTCATTTTTTATTTTTTTTTAGTGTAGAGATGAGGTCTCTTCAAGTTGCCTGGGCTTGTCTCAAACCCTCAGGCTAAGCCACCGAGCCTGGCCTGAATACATCTTTTCAATACAACTCTATTAAAAAGTTGTATTGAAACACAGCCACACCCATTTGTCTATGTATTATCTGTGATTGCTTTCTAGGTACCAGTAAAGTTGAATAGTGTGGCAGAGACCATATGGTCCACAAAACTGAAAATATTTAAAGTCTAGTCCTCTTCAGGAAAGTTCGGCTAATCCCTGCTCTAAACTAAAAGAAAAGAAGTAGTGAAAAGTGCTAAATAAAAGATACAGCATTGTTTGGATGAGGTATGGGTGAGAATTGATGGAACAGTCCTCAAGAAAGTAGAAAAAAGATGGATTCAAGAGAAAACATGTTTCAGAAAAATATCAGTGGGAAATAGGGCGGTCCCTCCTTGTTTGGGATGGACAGGAAGAAGTTTAAGGGCAGGTGGAGTATACATATCTTCTAGATCCCATTATGTTTTTCTGAAGACACGTTTAGGAGTCAGTTATCACTTCTATCTTTCTATGAGCCAGCCTGGGCATGTTCATGTCCCATTCCGTGGTCTACTGACTATATCCCAAATCCCAGACAGGTCCAAACACTGGTCACAAGGAGGGTCAAAGTGAAAGAGAATGTGGAAAGTTCAAGGCAAATTCATCATCACTATTAGAAAATCACCACATGCAAACCATAGTGGATGACAGTGTTATTGCTGTTTAGAACAAGAAAGAGCAACCTTGGAAAAATAGGCCTAACTCAAGACTGTGTTTCTAGATTTAACAAGGATTTGTACTAAAAAAAAAAAATAATGACTGGCAGTTATTACTAAAATATTTAATAAAACTTTCAAGCTTCAGGAAGACTTACAGCTTTTGCTAGAGGTGAAATATATAAAGGTATGGAAAGAAACGATTGCTGTCTAAAGAAACTTGTTATTATCTCTCCCTCCATCAAAATTCATTAAAAATTAGAAAATTTATTTACAATATTATACAAATATCTCATCTTCATCATACTCCTCTCAGCCCCAGACATCAACATATTGCTGTCCTATCATACTCTTCCTATTTCATAGCAAAAGAAATGAGATTAGGTGACTAAGAATTCTGTTTGTGGTGCTGCTTTGGGTTTTACTTTTTTCCTTGGAGTTTACTATTAGGTTTTTAGTAGTGGAAGAGTTTTACCAGAAGGGCAAGTATGTGTGAACCACGGCTTGAGTTAGGAAGGTGGTACATGTGCAGTTTGTACTCATTTACAACATTTGAACCTCTGGTGGTTTTGCTGGTGGAACAAAAGATCTCATCACGTTTTATTGACTAATTTTTAAGACTGGTTTGAATTAAGTATCTCTATTTTTGTATCTTATGCCTATTATATATCATGTGACTTTTTAGTATAAGCATGTATTTGCACAAAGGAAGTGAGTGCTTTAATAATTAAAACATGTAATTTTATGTTCACGGATGATGCCAAATGATGCAAACTTTGTTCTCCAGGTTCACCCATTTCAATCTTATTTAAAAATTAGAGTGCTAAACTGTCCTTGTTTGAGTAGAAAGATACTCGATTCCCTAAATAAGGTATTTTATGTTAAAATACCCTATTTTAGCTTGATAATTCTCTCCTCCCTTCCTTCCCCCTTTTCCTCTCCCACTTTCCATATCACCATGTAGTTATACTGCATTTTGTTTTATGCATTTTACACTACATTTATGCATTTATACTACTATGCATTTATTTTATTTTATTTATTTATTTTTAGTTGGGGTCTCACTCTGTCACCCAGGTTGGAGTGCTGTGGCCTGATCACAGCCCACTGCAGCCTCAAACAACTGGCATCAAGTGATCCTTCCACTAAAGTGGAAGTAGCTGGGACTACAGGCGCACGCTACCACACCCAGTTAATTTTTTGCTCTTTTGTAGACACTAGGTCTCACTATGTTACCTAGGTTCACCTCAAACTTCTGGGCTCAAGTGATCCTCCTGTCCCAGTCTCCAAAAGTGCTGAGATTACAGGTGTAGCCACCATGCCTGGCCTCTTTTCCCATTTCAACTGTATTCCCCACTAAACTAGTCTCTTTGAGATCAAGAAACTCTATCATTAGAATAGGGCAAGTACTTTGTCTGTCTTGCTCATAGCTACACATCCAGTTATAGAGTATCTACATAAAGGTGATATGTGTATATGTGTGTGTGTGTAATATATATATATGCAGGTCCTAACACAAACATATGTCTAAATACTAAATTTTTAAGGTATTTTAAAAGTTATAAAATTGTAAAGTATTTTAAAATCCTACCCTGCACAAAAATGTTAGATAAAATATGTTCTAGCTTCCTATCTTGAGAATTATATCTTCTTAAACACTTGGAAATCCTGGGTTGAAATATAGAATTGTCTTCTCCTGAGTCATCAGAGCTCTTCTAGAATGGGAGAGGCTGACTTACTTATAGCGAGTTCTTTTGTTCTCATCCTCTATCAAGCCATAGCATAAGGGGCTTAACATGTGTGCTATATTAGAATGTTCTATTGATTTCCTGCTATCCTACCTTCAACTAGATGCTCTTGGCCTCACCTTGGGTCTGGAGGTACATACATTAAGGGTACTTTCCCACCTGGAGAGAAGAGACTCAAAGAGAAGGGTCCCACAAGGGTTCTACAAGTAGCCTCAAGATTATTTTTATAGGGAATTCCAGGCGTCTGGAAGATGTTCTTGAAGGAAGGTGTGATTTCCTAGTGGGCACTTGCTCTTGACTTCTTGGATTCCTTACAGTGGGGAAGAGAGAGCTCTGGGGGAGGGCAAGACTGGACCTTCTAAAAATGGAATCTTCCTTCCCTGGGTTAAAAGATAGCTATAGTGATATGTATCAATAATTTAGTGTTCTCCAAATTTAAAAGAAACATTGGTTATGCTTCATTTTACTTTTGAAAATAGTAGAAGTCATACCAGAAGCCAAAAGACATCCATTTTAGTACCAGTTCCCTACTCACTATCACAATAATCTTGGTCTAAAAAAACCAGTCTCTGAACTTAAGATTCCTCGTAAGTCAACATTATTCAATTATTATGAATGCCAACTGAAAAAAATGTATGCAACAATATAAAGTGCTATGTAATACACAGCTAAGAGATGACCAAATTGGGACCAGAATTTAAGTTTACTGTTCCTATTTTAATAGTTTTGTTACTCTACTCCTCTTTTTACTAAAATCTGTATTTTCCACACATTGGCTTTGGTACTCCTTGTAGGCTAACACTAAGCAAGATATTTTCCCACATAAATAATATTCCTTCTAGTTTCAGTTCAAAGCTCTTGAACAAGCTCATTTGGGTTCTCTCAGATAGCACTTGTCCTCCTCCATTTTTATTTGATAATTACATTCTGGAAGGACAGAGGTTAAGGTACCCATTTAACAGAAGGAAGTATAATCAAGAAGTGATTCTATCCCTTTCTGTATTTTCTGGCTTTCTTACTAACTTCTACCCACAAAGTATTTTAGGTCATTTTTGATAAGAGCATACCAATTAGTATAAAAGTACAGGTCTCATGAAAGAAAACTATGTAGATTATTCTGTAGGATGTAATTCTTGCATTTGTTGAAAAAGAATAAAATAGGAAATAGAATATTTTAGATATTTTTCCCAAAGTTATTTTTTTTCATACTGTTCACAATATCTTATTCATTCTTTTTACCAAGAAAAACTATCTTAAAAAAAATTACTTGGCATAAAAAGTGCCTTTAATTCTGTCAACCCTGCTGAAGTGTCAGTATTGTCATAGTCTAACCATGGAGGATGTGAATTTAGGCATATCTTTAAATTATTCTAAGTTTGAATCCTAGACTTACAGTTACTAGTTGGGGTAACTTAGGAAAATCACTTAGACTTTCTAAGTCTCAGTATCCCACATTTGAAATAAGAATAATAATAACTCCTCGAAAGACTGTTCAGAGGATTAAATGAGAGGATGTAAGGAAAGCAACTAGCACATTATGCTACTTTCTAGAAGTTGTCACTGCCAGAAAGAGTTTTTCTTTGATGTTCCAGGGGACAGAGCTAAAAGAAAATAATGAGAAGTTACAGGTGGATAGATTTCAGAAACACTTTCTGATGCCTCCTCTACTAATTTATGATTAGAAGATTTACATTCCTTTCTTAGTGCTGACAATAACTTATTGGTTTCTTTTTATTTAAAATAATTTTCCCAAACAATTGGAGTTAAGAAGTATCTATCAAGTTTGCTATAGTTGGATATGTTTAAAGATAATAATAATAACAATGAACATATGTACTTTCTATGGGCCAGGCAATGTTCTAAGTGCTTTACACATTTATAATTTTGTATTCTCACCATCCTATACTATTTCCCCATTCCAAACAAAGAAACTAAGGCAATAAGAGATTAAGTAATTTGGCCAAAGTCACACAGCTAATACATGTGGGAGCCAAAATTAGAAATCAGGCAGTCTGGCCACAAAGCCCATGGTCTTAACTGCTACTCTTTATTTATTTATTATTGTAGAGACGAGGTCTCGTCAAGCTGCCCGGGCTGGTCTCAAACCCACAGGCTCAGGCAATCCACTCACCTCAGCCTCCCAAAGTGCTGGGATTATAAACTGAGCCACTGAGCCTGGCCTTAACTGCTACTTTTATAGCTCATGTGCTCACAGCTGCCTCCATGAATATGTTTCAGGGATATTGCTGTATAGGGGTTTTCCAATTCACAAAAGCCTTCGCTTTCTAACACTGACATAGTCCCAGGATCAACAGAACTAGATTTTTTTTCCTTACTCCACATATTCTGCAGCCAGAAAACCTCAGGTACTGCTTGTTCATGACATGTAAATCTCAAATCCCAACCTCTGGTTCAGATCTCACTATAGTTTCTTTTTCTTCTTTTAATTTGTTTGAGTTGGAGTCTATCCATCCATTCATCCATCCATCCATCCATCCATCCATCCATCCATCCATCCATCCATCCATTTGAGTCAGTCTCACTCTGTCACCTAGGCTAGAGTACAGTGACACACTCACAGCTACAACAGCCTTGACCTACTGGACTCGGGCGATCCTTCCACCTCAGCCTTCCAAGTAACAGGAATTAAAGGTGCATGTCACCACACCCAGCTTTTTTTTTTAGTTTGTTGTACAGCTGAGGTCTGGCCAAGTTGCCCGAGCTAGTCTTGGACCCCTGGGCCCAGGCAATCTTCTGGTCTCTGCTTCCAAAAGTGCTGGGATTATAAGTGTGAGCAAATGTACCCAGCCTCACTCTAGAGTTTCAGGTTCATCTATCCAATTACCCACCAGATGGGCACAAACTCAACATATTCAAAGAGAATTCACCAATTATACAAACATTCCCAGGCATTCTGGCTCTTCCCTTTTAACTCTATGTCCATGAAAACATCTCAATTTATCTCTTAACACCAAAATCTATCTCTTCATTCCCATGCCTATGCTTTAGGTCAGTCTCATTCCTTTTAAGGGATGTCTCTCAGATTTCCATATGTTTTTCCTTCCAGTTCTTTTCTTTGGGTGTGTATGTATATAGGTATGTAAGCATGTGTACATATAAGTATATATGTTTGGCTTAATTTTAAAAAGAAGATAGAAAAACTAGTTTCCATATTTTAAAATATAAACTTATAATATGGAAAATACAGAAACATATGCATATTGTATGTAACTATATAAGAGTAACCTAGACTTTCTCATGCTTTATGTATATGCTGCACTCTGTACTTCTAATGATTTCTCACCTCACACCAGCCCCCCCCCGGGGGGGGGGCAACTGCACTGTGGCCAAGCTGCAACTACTGGACTCTCCCACTAGACTAATTAGACTATGAGGTCCTTGAGGTCAGTTATCTTTTTCATCAGTTACCTAAGCATTTTCATGTATGTATCAAAATCTATGAACTTGTAATAGTGATGCTACAATGCACGGTTTTCCAACAAAAGTATCTGTGATAAGTAAATGGGAATCTTATATTGCATAACATTCAGTGATTAGAATGATATCAGATTACCCATGACACATAGTCATATATTAGAATATTTTGGGAACTTAAGTGTATAATACTTTCTTATGGTAAATTCCTAAAACAAATCACTCAGTCACATATGGCACTTACTCTGCTGCACAAAAATTGCTTGTTTATATGTTAGTCTCTTTTACTAGGCTAAGACTGCCTTATACATCTTATGTTCTCAGCATCTTACACTGTATTTTGCACAGAATATGTGCTCAATAAGAAAGAAGAAAATAATAAATATGTAAAACTAGCAACAAGTAACGTGTGATGCTAGATTATCATAAAACATAAAGAAGTCACTATCTAAATAGTGCTTGTTACTTTTGTATAAAATCAAAATAATATATATTTTATATAAATACCTACTGTGTGCTTAATTTCAAACCTACTTGATAATTATAATATTTATTAATGCAGTCCTTACAAAATAACAAACAAGACTTTATTAATGGTGCTACTGAATAAGACATGTAATAAGATCACTATCAAATACTTTATCCATATTCTTAAATATTATGTTTAAAAACCTTATATGAATAACCAAATCTCAGAAACAAACATTATAAATAAGATGTCAAATATCTTATAGTTTAAATCAGATCATTTGCATTTTATTTGTAAAACTCTATTAACAGAGTTTATACCATGACTGGTCTAAATGATATTTGATATCTAACGGTTAGAGGGCACAGACTGGTATTTAAGAGGTAAAGTTGCACTATGGTAACTTTGATGGGTTGTTTTATATTGAGGATAACCAAATATGACATTTCTTAAAAAGGTCTAGATCACTAAGAAAAAGAGAAGAATGGCTTAATTGCATCAGTGAGAAGTGATGCTTAGTATAACTTCAAAGAAAAAAGATACCTAGAAAGATATATAGGGTAGGGATAAAGACTGTTTATTTTTCTTTTGCTAGTTTCGAGAAGTCATATTTTAAATATTTTTCAAGAAATCTAAAGAGAGTAGTAGGCACTTCTAAAATCAGTTGAGAAGCATGCTCTCACAATGGTGACATAGACTAGTGATTGAGGTTGGTATTTAGGATCAGTTCTGGGTTGCTTCAGAATACAGCTTGCCCTTTTTCAAGCTTGACTGTTATTATACATTTTCTCTATTTTGTAAGGTCACTTACTTAGATTAAACTGTTTGCTACAACACAACATGTCTTTTAAAACTACATATGCCTGCTTTCCTATGGTGATATTATAATGAAGGTGGTATCAACAAGCCACTGCACAATGACTTGCTTTCAGTGCACATTTGAATGAGTAACAGAGGATGGTATGGTAAATTCCCCACATTTTCCCAAATACAATACTAGGAATGTATGTAAGACTTACATCCAAAAGAAAATAAACAACAATATTAAATAGAATTTCCCAAGTTAAGTATATATCTGTATGTATGTGTGTATGCCTATATATAAATAAAATCAGATACCAAGAGAAAATAAAATAAAGCATTCTTAATTATAAATAAAAAAGGAACACTGAGCATCATTTATTCATTTCATCAATAAATGTTTATTGGGGGTCTCCTTTGTGCCAGGCACTCTTCACTATTTGCAAGTAAAACAAAAAAATAAAGTAAAAGAAGAAATATAATCAAGCAGTAGTAATCACAAACTTAAAACGGACAATTGTTGAAACAGAGTTGAGTTCTCTGGCACTTGGAAAGAGAACCTACATTCTCAACATTCATCTCCTAAGTAGATTATATTCTTTCTGGGGTTTTCAAATTTTTCCCCACAAATCTAACTCAGACAGTTTTTAACTTTGCCTAATAAATTAAATCACATCAGCAACTCCAGCAAAGGAAATCAAACTGGAGAAAACATGTTCAGTACTGACTTCTGGCATCTAAGATTTAATGGCAATTCATATCTTCTTAGTGCCTCTCACTTAGAAGAGATAATGCATGTGAAGATAGACAAAATTGTAGGTTCAGTCATATCAAAATGTGATTTATGCCAAAATAGATCTGGGAATGTCAACAAATGCAGCATAAATGATAAGTTTTAAACTCCTCAAAAAAGAGTGAATTCAGTAATTATTTAACTTGTTTTTTTGCTACAATGTGAAGTAAATTCCTTTCTTGCATATGCATATTAAGCTTTAAAATTTTATTTTTTCTTGAGTAAGCTTTGAAAATGGAATAAAATGCTGTAACTCTACAGACCAACATGTATCCTAGTGTTTTTAGTCTCCTGGTATATTTTTGGTGTGATATGACTTTTGACATAAAAAAATTAAATTGAAGTGCCACTGAAAGAATCTCAAGTAAACAAAGCATCAACAGAAAGCACGGTGCCTCTGTGTGCTGGGAGCTCCAATAGACAGTCATCTGCAAATGGACAACTTTAATTCGATTCCTGGCACCATTGGCCGTGCTGAGAATTCTCCTATCTCTTCACACCAGGGGTTTGCTCTTTTAAGCATTGCTCCCTGAAGGGAAGGAAAAACTAGAGAGAGAGGATTTCCAATGACCCTGCACAGATGAATGGATATGTCAATGGTGAATATTGGTTCAGCTTTGAAACGGAATCCTGCAGTGGTCTTGCTTCTCGAGCCCTTCTATGCTAGTGTGAGAGTTGCCAAAGACTTGTGTGAGCAGGGATCTTTAAAAGATCAAGACAGAGAATGAGAAAGTAAAAACACAGCAGAAAAGAGGCAAAATGCTTTTTAAAAATTAATGATAATTTAAATGTTTGGGAAATTCAATTCTCCAGAGACAAGTAAGAGTATTAACTCTTATGTTAGTGGGGCTCTGCATTTAAAACTTGAAACTCAGAAAGGTAAATTCCAAAACACTAATTGCTCACAGAGTCAATTAGTAATGTGGTGTTCACCTGACAAATCTTTAAGAACAAGTAAATACTGAATTGAGCAGTAAAGAACTTCAAATCCTCTTATCCTTTCCCCTGCCAGTATTCTAATGAAAGCATACACAGACACAAGCAAAGGGAAGAAATATCAATTCCATTTGTTTGGAAGATAAGCATTTCCATTACTAATCTTGTAACTGGGTAGATGCAAAAAATTCTGCCTAAGTAACTGCAGAACACACATTTATTTTCATATGCTTTATGGTTAGTTTTCATTCAGCTATCAATCAATCAATTATGCTGTGACATGATGTAATTTCCTAATCATACTAATATTCATGCTTTTATCACTACCCAACCTAGAGCACATACATTTCAATGAGACAGAAGTCTAATTATTTAAATATGTTAGAGCATATTACATCTCCAAGGCTGTTTCCTTTATGAGTTTTTCTCCCTTAAAAAAACCCATCTAATTTAATTGTAAAGAGAAAAGTATATTAAACAGCATTATACCCCTCCAGTAAGCAAAACTGATCTTTTATAGATAGCAATAAGTATAGAATCTTTACAGATCCTCATTTAAAATTATTATAGTTTGCTTATTACTAAGAATAGTAAAATATAATTTATGGCACAAAAAGAAATAATAATTATACATAAGTTGGAATATAAAATATATTTTTAATGTTTTTCAATGCTTTTTACCTGATAAAATTTATCATAGGGACTACTAGGAATTGCTCTTTATCCCTGAAATATGATTCTGCATTATATCCTATGACTGGCTTAATTATCAATATTTTTTCTACACTTACAATTTTTCATACTTAAAAAAAAAGGACCTTTATTTATTTAATCATTTTGATATTATCATGACAGGTTCCAGAAAAAAGTTTAAAATTTTCAAGCAAGACCACTTCCCTGATGTGAAAATTGCAACCTATAATTATAGGCTTTATTGTGTGGATTAAAGGCAATACATCTTTATATAATCTAGGTTAAACATGGCAAACATATATATGTCCCCTCAGATCTTTACAAAAGAAAAGAATTCAGTAAGGTGCCCACAATGATCAATTTCTAAAGTCCTTTGAGGCCAAAAGTCTACTCAAAGCATGGCAATAGCTCCTCAGACATATTTCTTTTACTACAATATGTTTTGATATACATTTGCAAAAAAGTCTTGAAAATTCTATTACTTTCTTCAGTGGGGAATGACTACAGATATATTTGAAACCAAACAGGAAACAGTTACAACATTAACAACAACAAAATCCTAAAGACATTATTTTTCAAATAAAAAATCAATTATTTTTCAACTAATAAAAGTCATCTCTTCTAAATTCCTCAAGGAAGACTAAAATTCATTAGAGATTCATTCTGTACTTTTCTTAAGTATCGTATTATTGATCTAATATTCTCATATTTTAAGTTTCTGTAAACGTAAATAGGTAGTATATACATGAATATTTTATGCATAAAGCAGCTTATGTTAACATGCGTTTCTTACAGAATTGTTATTGCTATTATTATTATCCAAGTACTGTCCTTAGTGCTATAATTATTAGTCTCATGAAAAACTATTACATATGAGACCACAGATATGTACATACATCTGTCCCATGTGTACAGGAAGTGCTTCCTGTAAGAAGTATCACATTACCTTTACATTCGCTTTTACTTTTTTTTTTTTTTTTTGAGTTGGAGTCTCACTCTGTTGCCCAGACTGGAGTGCAGTGGCCGCTCCCGGCCACCGCAGCCTCGACCTGCTGGGCTCCGGCGATCCTTCCGCCTCAGCCTTCGCTTTTACTTTTGCAGAAAATTTCCATCTGCTTTCGGATTAGCACATTATTATAAAATGGTAAACTTTTTTTGAATATGAAAAAACTAACATCTTTATCAAGTTAACAAATACAGAAAATATTGAACTGGGAAATTTCACAACATCGAACTTAGTAATGTTTTTATGGTTATGTAACAAAAAATGCAAGAATTAGAAGATATAGTTAATACCTAATCATTTTCATGAAAATTTTTACTGGTTATTCATTTCATTATCTTCTTTCACCAATATATTCTCTCACCCTGCTACCACAGCTCCCTAATATAGAAATTATGTGTGTCTGCACATGTATTTCTACACTTAGGTTTGAATTCTTTTTATTTATATATTTCAGCTCATGAAACAAATAATCATTTCTAACAGCTGATTTTAATTATATTTAACACATTTAAGAGTTTGTACTTAAAAAGCCATTTGATTCATTTATCTGAAAACAGAGTTCCTATGTGAAGAATATCATTCTTCACTCTTGGAGTTCGTTAATAAATCAAGATCTATTGACTTGAGAAAAAGAATTCAACTATGTTGATTCTAACGCTAGGTCTTTGAACTATATTTAGCTACACAAAAAACAGGGTTAATAAATATACCTGGGCAGAATGGAAGAGTCCTCTTATGCTGAAGACAAAAAGCCAAAACAGAAAGTCCCTCAATATGCACTTGATCAGGTATTTAGACTAACACTGGTATATATGAATCCTGGCCCTTTGTACCTCAAGTCTCTTAAATAGTGATAAATACCAGAGAGCCCCAAAGAGTTTCTTCCTTGTCCCTTAACAGACTGCTTGGCATCAAGTGCTCAGTGGACTGGAAATCCACAGTTAGCCAGGGAGGGACAGCACAGACGGAACCATGTTTACTCTGTCAGATGCAGCTGATTAGGATGACACCAACTCTTAATAGTAAACTTGCTAAGCAGTGCTTTACCCGGAGGGCTTCCTAAATCTCGATGATGTTTGCGGCATTCACCAACAAAGTTTATAAACTATGGTATATGTTAATTACGGCAACGAGTAGGCCACTTTAGCTGCTTGTGCAATGATTTCCTTCAAGTTTCATTTTGAGAAGCGAGAATTGTTCAGCTTAAAGTTATATAAAGAGAGTGTCTACAATAACTTAACCATCCTGATTTTTATATGACTTATTTCAGAGTCAGAGAATCCTAAAGGAGATTCTCAGAAGCCAATGAAAAAATTAAATAGCAAAAGCTCCAATTTCATATGATGGAATCACATAGCTTGGAAAGACTTTGAAGGCCATTAATTCAGCGCCTTCATCTTGCAGTTAAGGGGGTTGAGGCCCAGAGTTCTTACAGATCAGGAGTAGCAGAGCCAGGCTTAGAACCTAGACATTCTGCACCAGTGTAGGAAGCTTTCCATTATACTGCTGTGACTGCCTTACACCTTTTCAGAAAATTAAAAATCCACATAGTGAAACATAATTATAATTTCAAAGATAGCCCTCCAGAGGCAAAGGAGTTGGAAATCTGATGTGAAAGAAGAAAATGGGATTGTAATGGCAGCAAATCCGATGGGTGGTATCCTTAAAAAAAAATCAGATTCAGTGGGTACAAAATACTCTCCTAAGAATTATAATATAATATGACCTGTGTTGGTAACGAATAAGAATGAACTCATCATTCATTTTTCACTTAAACTCTAGTAAAGAAGTCTGAGGTCTTGCATTTATAGAATCTATGTTCTTTAGACCACACAGGCTGCAAAGATTTTCAACAGCATTCATGTTTATGCATTACGATGTATTTCAGTAATGAAGAATACTGTCAAACTGCATTATTAATCTGTTATAGCAAAATCATATGCCAACCCAACCTGATAGACTCATTTGATTGTCATTTTAGGTGAAATATTCTTTTTCTATTACTAGAAATAGTAATAGAATGTTCTGGTTTCAAACTTAGGTCACCTGGGAATGGCTGAGTCATGACTTCCCAGCATGTAAACTACCCATTGAGAGTTTATTTTCTGGAAGTACATTTACTCTCCAGCCATTATGGTATAGTTTCACACACTGTTAGCCTAGGTTGATGCTAACCACTAGCACCCTAGTGATTCAACAAAAGTAATGACTGCTTCCCAAAAGCTTCTAGAAATACCTGTAAACCCTGTTGGACAGTGACAAAGATGCTAGATATAGGAGTAAGGAACTCTGGGTAATTAGTCTCTACTCTGCTAATAATTAATTGTGTTCACTTAGCACTTTGATCTGTTTCCTCATCTACAAATGGAGTTACCTCAGCTTCCTTTAAGCTTTATCTGTAAAATGTTATGCTAAAAAACTTACTCAAGATATTGAAGAAATGGGAAAGTGGAAGAGTGCCACTTATGGATACAGATTCTATAAAACAATGTGGCCAAGCAGAGGAAGGGACATCTAATAATTCCCAGCAGACCTTTCATTATAGATTCTCAGAAACAAGTGCTGAAGACAATTCATGTTTGTGTCACCAGCAGCTAACACAGTTCTTTGTATATGGTAGTTCCTCATTAATTGTATGTAGGATTAAATCAGAAAATAAAATTAGGAAAACAATTCCATTTACAATAGCATCAAAAAATAAGCCAATTAGGAATAAAATTTTGAAGTACAAAATTTATACTCTGAAAACTGTAAAGTACTATTTAAAGAAATTTACAAAGATCAAAATAAATGGAAAAATATCTCATGTTCCTGGATCGAAAGATTTAATGTTAAGATGGCAATAATCCTCAAATTGATGCACAAATTCAGTGCAATCCCTACTAGAATTGCTAGGGGCCCAGAATAGTCAAAGCATTCTTAAAAAGGAAGAACAAAGTAGGAGGAGTCACCGTTCTCAATTTCAAAACTTACTACAAAGCAACAGTAATCAAGGCAGTGTGATACTGGCAGAAGGATAGATCTGTGGATCTGTGGAATAGAATTGAGAGTCCAGAAATAAATGAATGCTTATGACCAACTGATTTTCTACAAAGGTTTGAAGACTATTCAAAGGAGCAAGAATAGTTGTTTCAACTAATGGTGACAGGACTAAATGGCAACATGCAAAAGAATGAACTTAGACCCCACTTTACACCATATACAAAAAACATGTCTAATTAGATAATGAAACTGAATATAAGACCTAAATCTAGAGGTAAAAGCTTCTTTTAAAAGAAAACATAGGGATAAATGTTTATGACCTAGGATATGGCAAAAAATTGTTAGATGTGACACAAAAGCATGAACACCAAAAGAGAAAAAATAGATACGCTGAACTTTATCAGAATTAAAAACTTTTTTGCTTTAAATGAAAAGCGAAAGCACAATTCAAAAGAGAAAAATCTTTACCAACCATATAAGGGTCTGTATAATAATAATTATACTTAATATGAGACTTGTATCTAGAATACATAAAGTTTTTTTTACAACTGAATTAGAAGAAAACAAAATATTCCAATTAAACAACTGGCATTGATTTGAATATACAATGCTCCAAGGAAAATATCTAAATAGCCAGTAAGCATGTGAAAAGATGCTAAATATTATGATTATTAGGGAAATTCAAAACAAAACCACAATGAAATACCACTTCACACTCAGGAGGATGACTAAAATAAAAAAGTTTAGGATGGCAAAAATCAGAAAGTCAGAAAATGACAATTATTGATGAGAATATGGTGAAATCAGAATCCTTATGGACTGCTGGTGGGAACAGAAAGTGCAGCTACTTTGGAAAACAGTATGGCAGTACTCAAAGGATTAAATATAGAGTTGCTGGGTATGACCTGATCCAAAATTATGGATATACCCAAGAAAAATGGAAAAGATGTCCACACAAAAACATGTGCATGACAAATTCATAGTAGTATTATTCACAACAGTCAAAAGTGTAAACAACCCAAATGTCCATCAGCTGATAATTAGATAAACAAAATGTGGTATCCACTGGAAAATCAT
This sequence comes from Cephalopachus bancanus, assembly GCA_027257055.1. Classification (NCBI taxonomy): domain Eukaryota; kingdom Metazoa; phylum Chordata; class Mammalia; order Primates; family Tarsiidae; genus Cephalopachus; species Cephalopachus bancanus. The sequence goes on from JAPVLO010000035.1 coordinate 12,425,097, forward strand.
TCAGCCATAAAAAGGAATAAAGTACTGACACATGCTACAACATGAATAAACTTTGAAAAATTATGCTAAGTCAAGAAGCCAGAACAAAAATGTCTGATTCCATTATATGATTCCATTATATGAAATGTCTAGAATAAGCAAATACATAGAGACAGAAAATAGATGAATAGTTTCTTAGGGTGTGGCAGGGGAGGTGGAATGGGGGAAAAGGAATGACAGCTGAAGGGTACACGGTTTCTAGTTGAGGTGATAAAATGTCCGAAAGCTGACTATGGTGATGATATATCTGTGCACATACTAAAAACTATTGAATTATATACTGTAACTGGGTGAACTGTATGGTATGTGACATATATTTTAATAAAATGGTTAAAGACAAAAATTGTATATCAGATGAATACGTAAGTCTGAATCTTGTAGGACAGAGAAGTTAGAATGGCATTTCAGAGAGATGAAACACAATACAAAGGCTTTGCAGGTAAACAAGGATATTATGTTCAGGAAAAGGAGAGAGGTGTGCCTAGATCATGAGGAATGTAGTATAATAATGGCAGGAAACAAGGTTGGTTTTCCATTCAAGAAGGGCCCTAGCTATAGCAACTGAAAAAACTTTACATTTGACTCTAAAGAGGAAAGCATCCTCTATTTTGAATACTAGGCATGATATAAAGAAAACATTCATAGTGCCATGATTTGCCAAACAAAGTGAAGTTGATGATAGCAGCACAATTAGATGAGGACAAGAAAATCAAGTATTATGCTTCCTGGGGAAAATTCTGTACATTCTCACTCCCAAGCCATGGTGACTGGGCTTCAACTAGTTTCCAGAGTTAGAACTCAGCCTAGCGATGGTATGCAGAGGGGCTCTTTGGATCCTTAATACTGAGCAGCTTCACTCCGTGGGGGCAGATCTTTGCTGTCTAAGAAATTTTCCTTCCCTCAGAAATGGCATATGATAGTACTCTAAAAATAATGGCTCTTGAGGTAAAGCTGACCATACTTACAAGATAATGGGACCTAGTTTCCTCTGATGAGTTTACCTCAGATAATGAAATTTGTGAATAAAGGTTCTAAAAACAGATTAACATTTGAGAACAAATCAGACTTAGAGAAAATTGTTGTAACTAATTATACAAGGAAGTAACTGGCTGGTCCAAAAAAACCAATCCAATTTTACAATACTAGCCACCATACACAGTACAAAAACTGATAATGAATGTAATCTGCAAGCAGCACTTACTTTATTAGCATTCTCATTAGCATAAATGATTAGTTAATCATTAATTAATCCTCTCTGGTTACTACACCTATCTCTGGTGATCCATAACTTGATGACAGTGTCTTAAGGTACAAAACCCATTCATACAGTTTGGGATTTGGAGGGAGAAATTATTATTATTATTATTATTTTGAGTTGGAGTCTCACTCGGTCGCCCAGACTGGAGTGCAATGGCCGCCCCCGGCCACCGCAGCCTCGACCTGCTGGGCTCCGGCGATCCTCCGCCTCAGCCTTCCGAGTAGCTGGAACTACAGGCGTGCGCTACCACGCCCAGCTAATTTTTTTTTTTTTTTTGATTTATTGTAGAGATGAAGTCTCGCCATGTTGCCTGGGCGGGTGTCGAACCCGCGGGCCCAACCCACGGGCCCAGGCAATCCACACCTCGGCCTCCCAAAGTGTGGGATTACAGGCTGAGCCACCGAGCCCGGCCGCGAGAAATTATTTTAAATAGTTTTAGAGTAAAAGCATTTTTTTCCTACTTGTTATGCTTGTATTGGATAAAAAGCTAATAGATAAACTTTTGGCATGACTTCACAGTCATTAGTAAGAAAAAGTTTACCACTACTAATAAGAAGAATTTTTAGTATGCTGTTTATTCCTCATGCAAATGTGATATGTGACTTTCATTTAGGGGTTTGATGGGACATTACTGCATTTTATGCTAAATTTTTTTAAAAAATGAAAATATAATACTACTATTGTCATCAGCCTGTGAGTTAAGGATGGTTTGACTTCTAAATATCCATTTGGTAGGTCAGGAATATCTTCTCATAGAATAATAGTACTTTAGATGCCAGTAGTTAAATTTGCAGGTAAATCCTTACAGAATAGTCTATTAAGTATCTTACACAAAAGATTAAGGCCTAACCTTGCTCACATTAGAGCACTGTTTGCTTGGGATATAAGGTCTGAGCTACAACTACCTATGTGTAAAAGGCACATGGAATGGGCCTGATGCTCCAAAGCTACTTAAAAGAAAGTATATGCCAGCCATACTCCCATTCTCTGTAAATTAAGGGACAAAAGTTCTTTGGACAAGGTAATCCTCCAAACTTTTACCTCACTTCTGCCTGTCAGAATAAGTTATCAGTAAGTTCAGGACATTGACTACATATGAATATTTAAATTGATCACTGTCCCATAGCAAATCACATTGCACATTTAGGATGTAAATTATTACTTTTCATCACCTTTGTTTATAAGCGTATTAAAACAAATATGCAATTTCAGATACATGGCTTTTAGTAAATACATGTAAAGTTTTCTGCTTACTGGAATTTTACTATACTGTCAAATCAAGATCACTGTAAGTTGAGTGAATTAATCTGTTTAAAAACCTTCAACTATATTATAGGACTAATACTATAGTGCTACTATAGAAAAGAAATGCCTTTGTTCAATTGCAACACTTTTTGTTAACTAAAACTATATTTACTCAAGTTGCGATATGTATTTTAAAGTCACAAACCATTGTTACCATGTCATTAAACGATTGTAACAGACACTCTAAACTGTAACATGTTTTGGGAGTTTATTAATTTTATTAAAAACATACACTGAGGTAATAAGTTAAAAAGATATTAGGGGCTCATACCAGCATTTTTCCTTTCAAGCCATGGGGATACACTCCTGGTATATTTAAAAATGTGCAATTACAGATATCAAGATTTTACCTCATTCCATTTGAACAAAAAAGATAGCTTTAGTCTGTTTCAATGAAATGCCAATAAAGTGAAAGGAGTAAGAAAATAATCTTTATGACTTTATGTATGCACCTCTTAACCAAACAAGCATTTCATTATAAACATTTGGTCAGTTTATGTACCATTCTGTCAGAACAAGATAAATATGAACCATCACCATCTCTGTTGACAATATATTGATCTCACATTAATTTGATTGAAAGTGGCTTGCCAACACATCTCACTTTCCCTATTTGAGAGCACTCAGATAAGAAAAACACAGTGATGTTTAGCAGATAGGCCTTGTGACACAATACAATGCAACTAATTGAAGAAGTGTAATTATAGTGATTACTTCAGAAAAGAGAGCAGATATACTGATGGAAAGAAGTAAACATTGCCACAATCATGGTAGCTAAGTCCCCTTTTGGTATGGATACAGGCATTTCCGGACAATACCAACCTAGCAATAAGACCACAGAAAGCTGTCCAACTTAACAACATAAAAGCACAAAAGGTTACAAGATGACATAAACCAATTTCCCAAAGTGCTGGAACAAAAGCCCCTCTGTTTTGGGTGAACTCAGTATACCAAATAGATTAGTCAAAGAAGTCCTCCTTCCAAAATTAAATCTAGGTACAAACATCAGGAAAGTTTGCCCCAGTGGAATGCAATCTGCAAATGCTTTTTAAAGCTGTTATTTTGATGGCTCCAAAAAATAAACATTATGGGATGTCTCATTCTCTCAGGTAACAGTCCCATGAGACTCATTGCAGGGGCAGGAAGGGTTCATCTCTGCCATTAATTAGGCATATATGATCTATTGGCATCAATGCACCCAACAATTGTATCGTAACATGTCAAAAGCAGGGAAATATCCCGCCTCTCCTCAGTCTACTAGATTAGAAATACAGACAGAAAGAAAAACAGAGGTTGAAAAGGGCTCCAGAGCTCACCAGGGGCAGCCCTTGACTGCCATTTTGAAGAAACAGAGATTCCAACAGGTCTCCCACCTTGCCACAGATCATATAGCAAGTAAATGAAAGAGTTGGACTAGAACTTAAGGCTCCTGACTCCCAGTTCTGTGCTTTTCCACCATATTATTTGGTGGAATTTGCTATTCCACCTGATTATTTTTGAGAATCAAACTTTATAAATTAAGAGGAAAAACTATTTATATAAGTTTGCCCATAAAAGTTACAAAATATTTCAAAAACATTTATTTGAATATTTTGAATATTCAAATAAATATTTGAATAGTTATTTGAATATTTCATCCTATTTGACTGTTATCAGCTCTCAGTGAAATAGAGATATTTTTATGTCAGATGTATATGTATGCATGTGTACCTAAATATGTAGATATATAAAAAAAGAGTCAAAGTAAGAGACAAAGTGAAAGAGATATGTAGATAGACACTAATAGAGAGAAAAAGAATGTGGGAACCTTAGAGACAGAGGACAGGAGACAAAAAGATGTGGAAGAGAAATTAATGAGTGCAAAAGTCAAAAGAAAAAGTGGCTGAGAGATACAGGCACAGACATCAACACCCATACAGGCACAAGCAAGCAGGCAGAAAGAAAGACAGAGACAGTGAAGCCCTAAATGATTTGTCCAAGGTCAAAGAGCCAGCACTTGTGCCTCAAAGCCAGTATTGAAATCCAGATCCTAGGTTTCCTTCCACAAACCATAAGGAAGACTCCTAATCATCACAAGCAGAGAAAAATTAAAGTACAGTACAACTCTTTAAATTTGTTTTTAGCTGTTTTTCTTTTGGTCTTGCCCCCCCCAATTCCAACCCCCAGCATCACCTCAGAATAATATGATTTGAATGGAATGGGTGAAATCTTCTTAATAGAATCAAAGCAATGACTATTGTCTAAATGAATGAAAAGAATCACTTTTTAAACTATTACCTAAGTCCTGCCCTGGAAAATAAACTATGAAGAGATACTTGATACTTATCGTTTACCTGTCATTAGGGATTTAAAATGACTTTTAAAACATGGGGTTCTTTTTTTTTTTTTTTTTGAGTTGGAGTCTCACTCTGTCGCCCAGACTGGAGTGCAGTGGCCGCTTCCGGCCACCACAGCCTCGACCTGCTGGGCTCCGGCGATCCTTCCGCCTCAGTCTTCTGAGTAGCCGGAACTACAGGCGCACGCTATCACGCAGGGCTGATTTTTTGATTTATTGTAGAGATGAGGTCTCGCTGCCCAGGCGGGTCTCGAACCCGCAGGCTCAGGCAATCCACTCACCTCAGCCTCCCAAAGGCACGGGATTATAGGCTGAGCCACCGAGCCCGGCAAAACATGGGGTTCTTAACCTGGGATTCATGGAAGCATTTAGTTGTGCCTTTAAACCCCTTTAAATTCTATGTAAAATTTAGAGCAAAGACTAACAATATGTACTTTTTTTTAGTAAGTCAAAAATTAGCTAACTGAATAACTTGGACAAAATTAATAACTCAATTTAGAAAACCAATGGTAATCAATCTTCAGTGCTCTCACACTCTACTTTTTTATGCTCTCATACCCTAAATACTTTTCTTTTAACTGCAAAATATTTTCCCATTCCTTTTATTCTAGTTGCTTGTAGTTTGCAACTCCATTTATAAAAAGGATGTGAGAAGGTAAATTTCATTTTAAAAGAACCATGGCCCAATTTATAACGAACTTAATTAATGTCTGGAATGGTTAGGTCATAATACCAAATTGGGAGACTTTCTAAAAACATAGCAAATCCTATATATAAAATAATACTGTATTTAATTCAAGTCTGTTCTTAATAAGCTACTCTACTCATCAACATTGAAACAAACTATATATTGAAGTTAGAGCAGAGGCAATTATCTCATATGTTGATACCTATAAAATTTCTAGAGTTCTTTGCATCCGAATTAGATTATAAAAAGGATTCTCCTGTACTGTTAAAGTAAAACATTGCCTGGACCATGGGGACAGGTCAGAGACAAAGAATGAGAAAACCACTGCTGTGGTAGCTAGTTTCCAAAATGGCCTCCAATGAACCACACTCCCAGACTTTTTTTAGTCTCCTCCCACAGTGCATCTGAGTTAGAACTTTTAATTCCCTTTTCCCAACAGAATGCAGCCAAAGACACAATAAGTCAGTTAGAGACTTTAAGTCCTCTCAGCTTATCTTTTCCTGCTCTTGGGGGCCAGGTCTTTAATATAAGAATTCTTAGCCCAGGCTCAGTGGCTCAGCCTGCAATCCCAGCACTTTGGGAGGTTGAAGCGAGTGGATTGCCTGAGCTCACAGGTTTGAGACCAGCCCAGGTAACTTGGTGATTAAAAAAAAAAGAATTCATCCACCCTGCTGCAGAGGACACATGAAAAGGCCACATGGAGAAACCATAAGAAGAGAAAGAGACCCCAAAACTAATGCAAGAGAGGCCTGGCTATTCTGTGACCCAGCTGAGTTCAGCCTTCCAGCAGTCCCACCAAGGTATACCAGACATTTGAGTGGCAGTACTGGACACTGTAGCACATAGCTCCCATCATGACCACAGCCCCAGCCAACATCATCTTGAAGAACTGCTCATCTGTACCTAGCAAAGCACATAATCATGAGAAACAATACACTGTTTTTGTTTTAAGCTACTAAGTTATAGACTGTTTTGTTAAGTTAGCAATAGATAACCAAAATTGACACCAAGGGTAAAATGGCATGAATAGTGAGTTTACAAGAGGAAATGTAGATGATAAAGTGTAAGTAACTGAAGCTTATCCCTGTTGAGCATGAAAGAAAAACATTTATTAAGTACTAACTAATTTGCTCATCACTTATCTCATTAAACCTTATCGCTACACTGACAAAGAAAATTGGGAGTAACATTATTGCCCAAGGTCGCATAGCTAGAAAGTGGAAGATGGAGGATTTGAAAACGATTTGATTTCACAGACTAGTTGTACTCATCCCATTATACCAGCAGGCTGTGCGGAGGGAAGGAAGGAAGGAGAGAGAGTGACATAGAGGAAAGCTCGAAATTTAGTTATTTGTAATGAAAACCTTTCTGAAGCATATCCAGGCTTTAAAAATGGAATATATGCACCATTACTTGACCTGTTTTAATGACTAATCCTCATTATTACTGAATCTATATTGCAATTGCATATAGTGATGCAGTCAGGGCATGTAAGGTTACTTAATTTTATATTTCATGATCCCAAATGCTAAATATATAGCATGTACGTAACAGAGAGTATACAATATATCTACCACATACATAAATATCTTTCTGATTTTTATGTTTCTTGTTTGTTGTTAGGCTCTCTTGTGTCTAGTAGGCATGGAAAACTGGCCAATCAAGCTTATATGATCTTTATGAAAAAAAGAGATGTCCTCTAAGTGAGAGATTTCAGGTCTTTCCTATTAACAAAGTGTATGAGCTTCAGTACATGCGTCTTCTAACATAAAATCTAATATTTGGGGAAGCTAACATTGCCGGATAAGTAAATTCTAGATAAGAAAGTTGTTAGTATGGCTACTGATTTCCCTATATTATTGTGACTTTGTGTAGAAGCCCCCCCAAAATAAATAAATAAAACAGTGTCTGCTCTAAAGAGCTGTAAGTTTTAAGTCCCAATTTGAAAATTATCAGGCTTCAAAATGGGCTCAGTGGGAACCCAGAGCTCTGTATCCACCTGACAAAAAATGTTTTATAGATACTGCAATTAAGAGTTTTCTGCAAATAGCAAAGACTTAAAAACTATCTTTTCATTGCTTTTATACATTTTGTAGCTTGGGGTTCTGAGTTTGACTTAGTTTGAAAACAAAAATTTCTACTGTTCAGATTCTCCTGACAATCAGTGATTTGGGAGATGCATTATGGTTGAGGAGGAATGACAGAGTTGTGAGATTGTCTGGTAAAGGTACCTTAAATATTTTGCCAATTTTTATGTTCTATATGCAATAGGAAATGTAATGCTTTAAAAAATGAGAGCTAACCTTTACTAAAGCAAGTTCATATTGTTGATACTCTGCTGGTGGCCACTGTATGACTCAGACAGTTACAATATTGGCAGTGTCTCGAAACTCAATTCATTCTGTTTGGGAGATAAAAGACTTTTGATAGCAAGTCATTACATCGTAGGCACACATATTTATGTTTGTATGACACTGGACCATATTACTGTTAGCATCAAGATATTCAGCAGGGTAGGACTCCCCAAGAATTTTTTAAAATACTAATTTTAAAAAACCTATTTAAACAAAACTTATAAGTAGTAATAATTGGTTCTTTCATAGCAAACAGTATATTCATTGATCAAAATGTGTACAGCTATCTTAAGGACATCTGCAATTACTATTGTCATACCTCCAGTTAGGCAGTTCAAATTGCTTAAAACTTTGGTAATGACTACTTGGATGTGTTTGAACGAAGGTCATCTGCCCCCCCATTCACAGCTCATATAGCGCCTTTTGTACACATAGCTCGGGGTCCTTTACAAAGAACACTAATCAAGACACAAAATAACACTGTAGCAAATAATCTTGTCACAAATTCCATTACACAGTAAAAGCTAAATAAAAAATAACAGCTTTTCTGCCTATATTTAAAAATTTAGATCACTTAATGTCAGGCAATTCAGAGAAGAGAATTCCACAAAAGAGAGGAAGGTGACAGGAACATATCCATTAACTAACACACACTTTCACCAAATAAAAATGTTAAGAACCAACCTAGAAAATTAGTAAGTTATTTAGGGATAGGATTTTTCCATATAGTTTTAACATATCTTACTAAAAAATTAGATGAATTGACTACCCTAAAAATGCTTATAAGCAAATGTATTTATCAAATTTAGACAATAATATATCTCAATTAAAATATTTACATAGTCAAAATTATTGCTTATGTTAACTAGCATATATTCTGCTAGAGGAATTCATGTAATTTTGCATGTTTAAAAACAAAAGGGCCAGGCGTGGTGCTTCACACCTGTAATTCTAGAACTTTGGGAGGCCAAGGCAGGAAGATCACTTGAGCACAGGAGTTTGAGATCAGCCTGTACAACACATCTGTCTCTACCAAAAAAAAAAAAAAAAAAGGTATAATGGCACATAACTATAGTTCCAGCTACTAGGGAGGTTGAGGTGGAAGACTGCCTGAGCCCAGGTGTTCAAGGCTGTAGTGTGCTGTGATCATGCCACTGCACTCTAGCTTTGACAACAGAGTGAGATCCTGACTCAAAAAAAAAAAAAAAAAAAGAAGCATGAATAATTCCCATTCCCATCTCTTGGGCCTCACAAATACTTTGAACTTCCATAATCCTATAACCCATAATTTCTCATAAATGTATATATTTGTTGAGTAATTTTCACTGGATATTAAAAAAAAATAACCCTTTGGCTGTGCACAGTAGCTCACACCTATAATCCCAGCAAATTGGGAGGTTGAGGTGAGAGAATTACTTGAGCCCAAGAGGTAGAGACCAGACTAGGTAACATGGTGAGTCCTCGTCAATACATACAAAAAGATTTTTTTTTTAATTGGCTAAAGGTGGTGGCACATGTCTGCAGTCCCAGATACTGGGGAGACTGAGGTGAGAGGATTGCTTGTGTCCAGACTGAGGATGCAGTGAGCCAGAATTGTGCCATTGCACTCCAGCCTGGGAACAGAGTGAGACCCTGTCTCAAAAAAGAAAAAATAATAATAAGGCCGCACACAGTGGCTCACACATGTAATCCTGGTACTTTGGGAGGCTAAGGAGGGAGGATTGCTTGAGCCTAGGAGTTCAAGCAAGACCAGCATGGACAATATAGCAAGTCCTCGCCTCTACAGAAAGTCAAAAAAATTAGCTAGGTATGGTGGTACACACTTGTATTCCCAGCTACTCAAAAAGCTGAGGTGGAAGGATCGCCTGAGCCCAGGAATTCAGGGCTGTGGTGAGCTGTGATGTTGCACTGTACTCCAGCTTAGGTGACAGAAAAAAAATAAAAACAAAACATTCCTATTTATTCCTATTTTATAGGTTAAAAAACAAACAAAAAAAACCCCTAGAAGTTGGAGGAAATGAGTGACTTCAGCAAAAACACATACCAATTATTATACCAGGAATACTGATTTTTCTAAGACCTAAATATTTTGATCCATTCTTTTTCCTTTTCCTTATCACTCACTCCTTTTATTGGTCTTTCACATGTAAGTTATATGTACTAATTTTAAAGGAGGTTCTTGGAAAAACGATGCCTGGCTCATAGTAAACTTAATAAATACTGGATGATTACACAGATAAATGACCTCAAGGAACTCATAAAGTCCTAAATTCATTCAAACTGCACATCCTCCTACATTCCCTCTCAAACATATGCACACCAACCTAGCTTTAATAAATATATGTCCTATTCCATCATACTGTCTTTTGAAACCCTTAAGGGAGTAACCACTAATAGAAATCAGTAGAATTTTATATTTACTCAGTCCCCTTCTTTCATTCACTCAACATATTTAAAATTTGTCTAATATATGCAGTCTAGCATAATAGTGATTAAGAGACAAGATTTGGAGCCAGACTTACAACAGGGTTTGAATTTCTCTCCTACCACTTATTATATGACCTCAGGCAAAATAATTCACCACTCTGAATGTCAGTTTTCTCATCTGTAAAGTGGTACCTATCTCATAGGATTGTTAGGAAGATTAAATGAGCTCATACAAGCAGTGTGCTTAAAATAAGGACTGGCACATAATAAGCACTAAATGAATATTAACTCTTTCTATCACTTTGCAGCCCTGTGCTAGATACTAGGAATACAAAGGTAAATAAGAATAAGCACAGTCCCCAGTCTTGCTGCACATTCAGTCTAATTCCTGAGCTTTATGTACTAAATATTTTAAACATATATTTTATAATTATTAATATATAAAAATGCACTATATACTATATATTATGAACTCACCACCAGATAATGAAAAGACTTTAAAAATAAGAAGAATTTTGAAATTTAAAAAAGTATTTTGAATTAAAAACTGAAGGCAATATTTTGCTCTACTTAAACATATAGTGTTGCTTCTGTTCAGGGGAAGATTGTGTGACAACATTATCAGTTTTTTTCCAGAACCAAATTATGATTTCACTTTGTGATTTATTGACTACCTTAAGGCATTAGTATTAATATTTTAAAATATCATTGCTAATGTTTTATATCAGAAAGTTATCTATTTTAAGTATGTGATTTTAAAATATGTATGTGTTCTTACTACTCAGGACAACCCCATCCCCTCACCAATGCATCTCTCTGTCTGTAAGATGGAAGTCAAACAAATAACAATAACAAAAAGACTTTGTGCAACAGAAATTTACAGAATTTTTTTTTTACTTTTAATTTTATGTGCATTATTAAGACAGTTAAATTTTTTTTCTTTACTTCAAAAAATAGCAGAAAGGCAACAGGATTTTTTTAAGGTCTATGTCTAACGTCATAAGCAATCCCTGGTTCTAGACTTAAGTTTGCATGAATGTTTTGCTAAACTGGAGCAAAATACTAATATAAACATAAGAAGAATCTGAAAACTACAGTATCTGGGTCCCTCATTTTGAATATATGAGAATCTTGCTTGACCTGTGAATAATCTTGACAGTTTGAAGGAAGGTGAAAAATAAAAGCTTTCTCATATAATTTCATTGACTGTTGATTTTATTCTTCCTTCCTAGCATTGATTTCATTCCATTTCTAGAACTATAGGTTGTGTTACTGAATTTTGGACAGGGTGTTGTGCAATATTTAATAGACTGTGTAAATATTTGTATTTGAAAGGAGATGTATTGGGATGATCAAAAGTATTTGTTAAGTTGTAATTGTTTATAGACAAGAACTCAAGTTATTTGGCACAGTACTTGGCAACAATTGGGTTAAGAAAAGACAAATTACTGATGAAGGTGTTGACACACCAATTAGGATTTCACTCATTTTCAGAGCGCCAATGCTGGACTTCAGATAATTATTTGTTTAGGGTAGTTGGGACTCTGATCCACATGGTTTAATTCTGGGTAATGTTATTTAAGGTGTAACTCAGTGTTGTATGTAACTTATGAGCAGCGAAAAATTCAGCATGAAATGAATTAGGATGGCTCTGTAAAGAGGAAAGAGAAAGGCAAGGGAATATACCCCCCATTATATGCTAGGCTCTGTGTGGAGTTATTTTTCGTAGGCTCTAATATTTAGTTACTTTACTTAAAAATATGGAAAAAGCAAAATAGGGATATTTATCCACAAAGGAGGTAAGTGCCAGCAGGAGACTGACAAACTACAGAGGGCTTTTCAACCTGGGATGAGAAGCTGGACCAAGGTTCTTTAATATAAGTTACTATGTTTTATTGTTAAGACTTTTTGCTAAAACATGCCTTGTGTTAAAAATGTGTGTTTGTGTATGTGCATGCATACATATGTATATACTCAAAAGACCTTTTATTCTAAGAAATGGTTTCCAAGCTAGAAAATATAGTATCTCAGGCCATGGCCTTCTTTCAGGCTGAAGTAGCCAACAATTTACTAGTCAGATGAGTTTTGGAGGCAACTGGTAGCCCAAATGAGCTTCTCAACATTCATTTTATAAATCATATATATATATATATATATATATATATATATATATATATATATATATCACCTATCTCTGCCAGGTGCTAGAGATAAAGAGAACTAGTTCAGAACTTCAAGGACCTCATATTCTAATGACAGAGACAAGATCACAAATAATTATTAGGTAATGTGGTACACGTTGTAACATAAAAAGATGATTAACACTTGTACAGCCTATGACGGGTTTTCAGTTAATGCTAGAAATACGATAGTCACAACCCAGAAACATCATACATACCACATCCCCTTCGTGTTCCAGCCTCTACCACCAAATTCTACTAGCAGCTTTTGTCACTAATCATATCCTCCTCACTAAAGAGATAATCACATTTTTATAATTCATGAGTGATGAATCCATTTTCATATGTTGTATTGGAAAATCAGGTTATATTCCGGGCTCTTGAGGCTGATGCTATCTCTCTCCAACAACATGTATCTTAGTTTCTCCGAGATAAATATGTGGTTTAAACTCTAATGATTATCATGTCTACTACAATGAAACATCTACTACACTACAAACACACACACACAGAGAGAGAGAGAGAGAGAGAGAATCTACATTTGTAAAGATAAGTCCTTCTCTAAACACTCCAGGCAGAAAAGACTTTTCGGGTCCCACTAATATTCTGAAGTATTTACGATATAAGTGGCCTGAGCTAGGGAGTCTTTCATTGCTTCTTCAAAACCTTTTATAACAACTATTCTAACATGTCAAGTTAGAGCAAGGTTAAGAACACTATTTTGAATCAGATTAGGAATAAATGGGTTTCCTTTTGCAAGTAACCAAGTACATAACTAGTGTTAACAATCAAATGTGGTATCTTCCACTATAAATGTACAAAATAAATATATCTTAAGGTTATTATGTAGCTAATTAATATTAACCCCTAGTTGCTGACTCTTACCCTTAGAGTTATCTGGAGATAATTGTGGAGTTGCATAAATTATGTCCCTGATGCTGATGAATGATCATCTTAAGCTGTTTGTAGGATACCAAGAGTTCTAAGTAGTCAGAAGCTTTAAGGCAAGGACTGTAACATGTTACTCTAAATCAGATGTCATTTAGAAATGACATCTTTATGATTATTATGAAACAGTGAGAAAAATAGGAGGGTATCCCATAAAAGCATAAAAGTTGAGCAGCTAAAGTTGTACTTAGAACATCTAGGTCCTGGAATGAATCCAGCCCCTTAGTTGTACCTGACCAAGTCAGGCCCCACTCCTGGAAGGGCTCATCAAACCAAACTTCTGTTGTTTGCTATGCCTGAGAAGATCAGATTGCCTCCACCTCCCCAATCAGAAAAACTGGGACACTAGATATGGCATGAAAGCTTGGGTTAGAAATCTACTGAGAAGTCAGAAGCTAAGCTACTAAATGATTTAAATTGCTTCTAACGGGCATTATTTTCCTCTGTTTCATCAATAAGGAGGCAGGCGCCTCTGTACTATTTCACAGGGTGGAAATGCTTTCTGGAGTTAGACTGTCAAGAGCTGCTTTTTAAAATAGCAATACTCTTATCAGAGGAAAACTTGCCCGCTGAGTCAAAAGGAAAGTTGGCTTCATCTACCTTTAGAGCCCAGGAAGAATTTAAAATGTAAAGATGCCTGGCATGATTCCAGCTGTTGGCTACTACAGATATTTTTAAATATCCACTCTTTATTGATCTAAAGGTATATGGAAAGCAACTATATACTGTAAATGGAAAATAGAAAGAAGGCCATTGTTAAAATCCAAATGACTGAGAGCAAACAAGAAACCTATATTTTTCTTTTGTCCCCTGAAGAATCTGACTTTACTGGACCCTACTCCAAAAGAAAACACACACACGACTGCCAAGGCATATCTCATTTCTTATTATGATGAAGGAGGAGAAAATTACAAAAAACAAATATTTCAAATAAGGACCCCAAATCTAATGCTAATTTGACATCGTGTCCACCTTTCCCTTAATCCCCATCGATTTTTCTTCAGTTCAATATGAAGCTATCACAGGATTCTATTTTAGGAAGCTTCCTCACTCTTAGCAGATTTAATTAGTAAGGATGATAGAACAGATTCTCTAATGGTAAATGATAAAAGGTGTCAAAAGAGACACATCCTCGCATAAGGTTGGGGTATGCCGAAGATCAGAATGTCAGAGGGATATCTCTCTCTCTCTCTCTCTCTCTCCCTCTCTCTCTCTCTCTCTTTCTCTCTCTCCCCTCCGTCTCTGTGTGTGTATGTATGTGTGCCCACATGTGTGTGTTTGGGTAGGGTTCTCCCAAAGTTGCCTGAGTGAAGCTGCAAATGCAAGAGAAATTTTAAAAAAAGATTCATGTAGTTAAGAGAAGCCTGAATGCCACTAGCAACAAGTTCTTTAACTTGGTCAGACTGGTGGTAAGAGGGAGGAAGAATCCCTTACGACACATTTTAGGTCATGCCAAATAGGGTAGAATATAAGAATTATTCATGCTTCAGTAAAAAGATTTCTCAAATATGTAATTGACAGTATAGTGTACAATGTATTCAATTTGAGATTCTGAAAATTTTAGATAAGTAGGGTAATTTTGTGATTTGGAAGATTAAGGATGAAGTGCAAATTGTAATTGAGCTCACTTTTCCCAGTTTAATATAAACTTACAAGCTGAGAGTAATGTAACAACCATATTTGCCTATTCCAGAGGTTTCCAGAGAGGAAAGGGATTGTAGAAGCTACCAAAGAGAAAGAGAGAAGAACTAGAAAATTATCATTGTCAGGACAATTTTTTAAAAAATAAAAATACCCCCTCAACTCTCTTTCTTGGGATGAATAAGTTATCCTCTAGGGAATAGATATTACCCAGGTAGTCTTACAGAAGACATTGCTAGTAGTAGGTAAGTTATTGGGTGAGGACCTCTGGCTGCTTTCATTCATGGTAGAAGGCAAAGGAGAGCTGGCATGTCAAATGGTGAGAAGGGGAGCAAGAGACAGAGCAGAGAACTACCAGGCTCTTTTTAACAATCAGTTCTCCTGGGAGCTAAGAGTGAAATTCACACACTCCCATGAAATGGCATCAAGACATTCATAAGGAATCTGCCCCCATGACCCAAACACCTCCCATTAGGCCCCATCTTCAACAATGGGGATCAAATTTCAACATGAAACTTGGCAGGGCCAAACAAACCAAATCCAAACCACAACACTTGTCCTCAGATAACATGAGTGAGAAGAGAACGAAGTAACTCATAGGAGTATCCATTCTTTGCCACATAAATTACATTATGCTGTTAGTGTTCTTGAACACTCATCCAACAATTCCCTGAGCCCAACATATGGTTTCACAGTCAGAAAGAACAATCACATCATTTATATCCACAAAGGAATACTTCCCTGCACCCAACCATCTAAGTTCATAAATTTCTTCTTTTTTTACTAAATACACAGAAATTCTATGGTAATTAGGAAAAAAAATAAAGTGACAAATAAGTTCATAATATTTGCTCAAAAACATAAGTTAACATTTTGGAAACTAACTGAGAAACAAGATGATGAAAATCACAATACAGCCAACCAAGAAGAAATATTTTGGGGAAGAGCCACTGAACAAATTTGAGATGCACACTGTTCTATTGTCATCACTATCATTTGTTCAATAATTTGAGATGAACTATTAATCTATTAATCACAACTACCAACCTAAACAACTAAAAAATTCTGTCCTCAGAGATACTTAAAGCATTTTTAAAATGAATTACCAAATACATTTGCCATGTGCAAAGTCAAATCAGGTATTCTTCTGAACTGGAAGATGTGATCCTGAAACTCATGGACAGATAGAGCTCCCAAGGAATGCAGGAATGCACCTAGACTATCCCCAGATATAATAATGAAATCTTAGTCCCACATAATGAAAAGTCAGTCATTTGGGGGGTTAGCCCCAGAACGATATCTCAAATGGCCTGAGATATGTTTGTCAATTTATAAAGGACTAGAAACCAATTAGCTTCTGAGAAAGTGAAAAGAATAAGTTAACTTTTTAAAAAGTGTTTCTTTAGAAGATAATCAGATTATTATTATTTGTTGGGTAACACAAATCAGACGGAACTTTTTTTTCCTTCCACTGCATAGCAGAGATTATCACTGAAATACCTGGTACGTCTAACCAACTGTGCATAGTACCAGAACCTGAATTTCAGTCATCAAAACACCAAACTAACATACCAAGAAGAAAAATAAGCTTCAGTACTCATAAGTGCAATTGTTGATGTATTAATGAGCAAGAAAATTACCAACAAAGAAGGTAGAATATGTAATACATTTTTTTAAAAAGGATGAAGAGAAAAAAATGACCTGTCACAGTTTGATCTTATTGCATAAAAAGAGTCAATTTCCTCTTTAGAGATTTATCAGTTCTTTCAAGGCCTCTGGGTAGCCTAAATGGTTCTGTAGTGCTATATTATTCTCCCAACTTTCATAATAGTATTCAATGCAACATAATGCAATTTAGGAGTGAAAGAATTGATGCACCTAGTAAGAGTTGCTTTACTCTGTTCTCAATGATGCTATCTGATCTAATAGGTGGAGAAATGTGCTGAATTGTCACAGCATACATTTCAATGAGAAAAAAAATCACTACAGCATAGAAATATTTGTGGAAGTGCTGACAACATATCAATTAATAATGCCTGCAATATACAAAGGGAGAATATTCTATCCTTTACAAGTTGAGAAAGAGCCAAGTCAAGTCAAAACAACTTCACACAGCCTCCCATATTGAAACACAGAAAATAATTTCACCTCTGGTGGACTATTCAGACTTGACTAAGATTTTGCTAATAGCCTAGGAGTAGAAAAAGCAACAAGCAAAACTGTGTGTATGGTGTGGCAACATACAATAATCAGAAACTGAGGGAAGATGTATACAAATATGATTGTGATGTAACCTTGGAACAAACTCTAATATACTGGTAATGTGGCTGCTTCTGCGGTGTGATACCACAAGGCAGGAAAAGATACAAACTATGGTTATGTATTAACTTCTTTAAAACCATTTTTTAAAGAATGGGTGGAGAACAGATGAAGAATAAGAATACTGTTTAAGAGTCAGTCAGCAGCCGGGCTCGGTGGCTCAGCCTGTAATCCTGCGCCACTGGGAGGCGGAAGTGAGTGGATTGCCTGAGCCCGCGAGTTCGAGGCCAGCCTGGGCAGGCGAGACTTCATTTCTACAATAAATAAAAAAAAAATTAGCCAGGCGTGGTAGCGCGCGCCTGTAATTCCAGCTATTTGGAAGGCTAAGGCAGAAGGATTGCCGGAGCCTAGCAGGTCGAGGCTCTGCGGTGGCCGGGAGCGGCCACTGCACTCCAGTCTGGGCAACAGAGTGAGACTCCAACACCAAAAAAAAAAAAAAAAAGTCAGTTAGCAAGCTGTTAAAGGAACCATTCTGAATTTCAAATATCAGTTAAAGAAAAAAAAGAAAATAGTTTACTCTTTGGTCTGTAGATACAGTGACTTCTGAGTTGTAACAAAGATAATTTAATGACTAACCATGACTTACTAAACCTCAGTACTGCAACTGATTAGTTTTCTGTCCTTAGGCAATTAGCATCTATACTTTCAGTCACAAAATGGGTGTAATCATATGCATGTGTATCTGTGTATGGTAGAGGACGAGTTGGGTATAATCAGGACTGACTACATGGGGGAGGGGAAGTGGGTCTCCAGTACTCTGTATTAAGTGGACTTAAAACAGGCAAGTTTTCCCTTCATTTTAAAAAGGAAACACAGGTAATGAGAATTTAGATCTTTCTGTTATAATATCTCCTTTCTTTACAGTTTTCTTCCATCTGGGTTCCAAAGCTGCTTCATCTATAGCCCTCTTCTTTAGTTATACAGATGCTGAATATTTTTGTACATTTCCGTGGGCCTACATTTCTGGAAAGTTATTAGAGATGTTTACTGTCTATTACATCCCACTGTATACATATTATGGTTTACTTAAAATTTTACTGGTATAAAACCCTGATCAGGCAACCATTAGCACTCCCTACCCCCTTATTTATTAACCCTAAAGATTCTTCCAAAACAGTCTTAACTTTCTACTGATTTTATTTATGTGGGCAGCAAGTAGTAAAACATCATTTCTTTTCCTGTTCTTCTGTGTTTAAACCAGCTCTAAATTTACTTGTAGGCCAAAGAGATTAAATTGGGGTTTATAAAATAGTGCTGTACTAGCAACAATCTACCGAATCTTTCTTTAATCTTTAGAAAAGTTTAACTGTTACCTCAGGTTTAAAATTTAAGCTATGTGAGTCAACACTCTAGCCACAAAAATGCAGCAGGCAACAGATTTTCTTTTGAATGAGTTTGCTATTTCATAGTTAGTTCAGCAAACCTATTACGTGAATTTTAACATTGCGTCACACCAGTACCATGGCCTGTTGTTTACACGAAGTTACCCTGGAAGTAAATTGAAAACAACTTCCCAATCTAACCTGACTGCCTCCTGTGCAGTAAGTTTCCCCAATGGGCTGGCAAAATGAACAGTAGTTTTGTATAGCAATTCAGAAAATAATTGATTATTTGCCAAGAGTCTGTTTGTGAGTTGCCACTTATTATTATTTTTTTATCCACTCCAGGGACACACTTTCAATTTCACAGTCTTTTGCACATTGTGGACAGTGTTTAATTTCTTAACGGAAAGTGTACATTCTCTTTCTATTGTAGACTAGTGGCTCTCCATAGAGCAGGCAGAAAACTGTACATCTAGGGAGTAAATGCCTAGGCTCACACTTTGCACCCTCACTCCATCTGTAGTGTCGTGGCTTAAGAGCTGAGAAATGATTTACGGACAAGCTATTCTTCATGTAAGAAAAGGTACCTTTGTGCCTCACAATCTTAGATGTTCTGTCTGAAGGAAGGTAAACATTCTTGAAGGTACTACTCTTTAATTGTTTATGAATTCTTTCTCTTTACTTTGCTGTTAAAATATGAGTTTCTAGCAGAGTTAGGAAAAATTTTGTCAGGAAACAGTTGTTTTTCTCCCACAGACTAACATACCTGCAGGCAATGCAGCAAATTAACCAATATAAATGTTTCCTTCAAAACACAGAAATCTTTTATCTATTTAGGGACAGATCACACAATATAACATGCTGAACTATTTCTATTAAGCCCAAAGATGACAAAAAATTGAAAAGAATAAATCCATTATAAAGAATTCATATCTGCTGCTTTGTGAGCAATCCATAATACACCGTATTGTGCAAACTATAGGAGATGATGACCTAACAATACAGAATGTAGAGAGGGCTTTTGACAACAGAAAATCATAAGAGAGAGTATCATTTAATGGAGAGTGTGAAAAAAAAACGATCCTGGATTCTTTTTCCTCCTTTATTTGTTGTATCACTTTGTAAAACCTCTCCATGCCTTGCTCTCTTCATCAGAAAAAATGAGACCTATGGTTTTATTTTTATAAAGTGCTTTAGGATTTAGGAGAACCCAGAATGCATTATATGATGAAAGCCACCATGGTGCATGTCACATGACAACAGCAGAAAAGGATATAGGGACCAAAAGCAAAACATGAATCAGCAATGAACACTCATTTTGTTTGTTTAAAACCCTGGGATGTACAAATATATGTCAGAACTGAAGTTGACCCTCTTTCTTTACAATCACACATTACTCTTTCTGGTTCTGATTTTGAAACCTGAGTTTAGTCGAAAGAATATGAACTCAAGAAGTAGTAAGGGGGTTTCTCTCAAGCAAAACCCAAGTCATTAGTATATCACCAAGAGCTACACTAACTCACACTTAATCCCATAAAGGACCAGAGATATAGGGCATTAATCCCTCTTCTCTGTCCTCAAGCTCACTTTCTTCACAAAAGGGTTATACACTGAGGAGTCAAAGCAACAAAAGAGGAGCTGTCTCCCCCAATTTTTCAGTTATATGGATTTTTAAAACCACAGGACAGTCAGAGTTGAGAATAATATGGACTGTCACATGAGGGGTAGGCCAAGACTGTGTCCTAGAAGTTAGGAGTTCTTGCTTCAAATGCTTATTCCACCATTAACCTACTGCATTACCTTCAACAAAACAAACTCTCTAGACCTCTGTTTTCTCAACTGACACTGAGAGCAAGTGAGGTAGAGAATAGGTTTAAATGATCTCCTTTCAAGACCTAGAATTCCATTAAGTCTTTGAGTATATGGATAATGACCTAATCCATGCAACACAAGATGTATTAGGAAAGGTTAAAAATATCAAGGTAACTTTCTCTGGAAATAAGGAGTAAGCGAACTCTAGTTCATGATGATAAAAATGAGAATGCAAAAGCCCAGAGAAGTGCCACAATCACACAGCTAGTGGCAAAATCAGGACTAAACGGGATTTCAACATAAATTCTGATATACTTTACACCTGAGTGGATTTCCTATAAATTTTCCAACTTATGAAGCCTAAAACTAAATCCATTTAAAAACAAAATTTAATTCAAGCATAGTGGCTGTGTGTGTGTGTGTGTGTGTGTGTGTGTGTGTGTGTGTGTGTGGCTGTGTATGTACAAAATATACATAAGTGACAACATGTATTATATTTATCAAATGAATGCTATTCCCATATGAACCTGTTCTCCTTTCTGTATCCTCTATTTTTGGTTAGTGTCACTCCAGAGGCCTAGTATCCAGAAATAGAAACCCTGGTATCCGCCTTTCTCATTCATCCCCATTCTGTATTCATGCAGACTCACCAATACAACTGATTTCACCTCTGAATTTTTTCCTCATTCTATATTCTATATATTCTCTCTCTATATATTCTATATATTTTTCTTCATCCCCACAATGTGTGCACCATTCAAGCCATGTGTTTCCTCACCTATTCCCCCCATCTGGTCTCTTTATCTTTAAATCCCTTTTCAATACTCTTACTAAAAAAAATTAAAAAGTAAATAAATAAAAATGTAAATATATCTTTGATCTGCTGAAAAACTATCAACATTCATTAATTTGCCCACAGAAGGAAGTCCGTGCTTTCTAGCGGGAGAAACCAGACCCTTTCTGTCCACGGCCTGCCTTTCCAGCTAGACTCCCTTCATTCGCCACTCACATTCCATGCTTCTGTGAGGACAATGTTTGCAGATATTCCCCAGGCACTGCCTACCACTATGCCTTGGCATATGCTAGTATCTCAGTCTGGAAGTCCCTATTTCTTTCCCATTGTTTACTTGAAAATCCCATTCATCTCTTAAAACCCAAGTAAATCATCCCCCCACTGGACTTCCGCTAACACTACATTCTCCTTAGGGTTAATCATATCCTGTTCTTGGCTGCCTCTGTACTTTGGACAAGCTGCCACTGTTGCATTCTTCACAATGTCCTGCAATTGTTTATCTGTTTGCCTCCCTTCCTCACTAGACTATAAAACCCTTCAGGGCAGGAGCCAAATCTCAATCATCTCTGCATCTCTAGCGCTCTGCCTAGAATGCAGAAGGTCCTTAATCTGTATTTATGACTATGAATGAGTAAATTATCAAGCAAGCAAACATTCACGCACTCACAACAATTTTACTCAATGTCTCACAGAGTTCAAATAAAGAACCAGCCCTCCCTTAAACAAACAAACAAACAAACAAACAGAAAACACGCTCCCCAAATAACAAACAAGAAAAATACTGGATATGACTAAGAGCTATTTGAAGACTTAAACTGGGAAGACAGAATGGAGAATAACTGGGTGTTTACATTGATTCACATGAATAGAAAAGGCTTCTTCTAACCCATGAATGCCAAGGACTGCCTCCAATACCTTGCTGAAAGAACAGCTATTGTCCTAATGGATTAGCAGCAGCTCAAACTGAGGGAGAGTATAATCAAAGATAGCTCTGGGAGTTTTGGTTTTAGCAACCAAGTAGATAGTAGTGTTATATGCCTTGATGGGAAAGTCAGGACAGAAGCAAGTTTGTGGGGATACAATTAAGAGTTACTCATATGGCCTCTTCAATTTATAGATGCCTACTGGACATCTAAGTAGAGGTGTCCAGTAGGCAGTTAAATACAGGAATCTGATGGTTTAGAGGATGTTGTGACCAGGGAGAAAGAACTGAGAGTCATTGGCCCCCAAATAAATGATATTTAATGACACCACGGGGCTGAATGAAAGCACTAGGGAAATCATGTAGATTAAAAATGAAGAGACTGGTCCTAGGAGACACTCTAACAGAGAGATTTCAAACAAAAGAAGAATCAGTAAAAGACACTGAGAAGTCTATATTGCTAGGCTATAAAGAAAACCAGGAAATCATGGACAACAAAACCAAGAGATGAAAGTACTTAAAGAAGAAGGCAGTAGTTGAAAACTTAATGTAAGATAAAATATTCAATTTGCCACATGCAGGACACTAGTTAGCTAGATGAACACCTAACGAGTTGAGATAGAAATGAAAGCCAGTTTTGAATTGAATCCCAGCTCTTCATAAGAAATGAAATAAAAAACATTTTTCTCCTCTATCTCTGATAAAATCAAAGCTTAAAATGAGTGAAACTTAGGAGAGGTGTGGTAGAGATTTCAGAAAAAAAATTTCTAGCAGCATAGTTACAAAAAAGAACATATACTCTAATCTCCTATTACATATTTAAAGGAAAGACTCATTCTGTTTCTGTTCTGAGTATTAATCAATTTACCCACTCATTGTATTTATATTTATTTAGTAAACTGAAAAAAAGTTAGTCAAAAATCATTCAAAATATGAACTACATTTCTTATAAATCCATAACTTAATAACAACTAAACATATATGCCAATATTTAGAAGCCAAGAAATAAGAATCTATTTCTGTCCCTATATATTCTCATAAACAAATAAAAAATATGTATTTGACTTCATGCATATTGACTAAATAAATCTCTAATTTTTATAATATATTTATAAATTAGAAAGAAAATCTATGTTAAAATTTGTGGATTGAACATAAAATGAAATGGCACATTCTGTAATCAAACTGTCATAGCAAAGCTGAATAAAATTATTTCTGTTTATAAATTCTACATCTCAAGTTGTTCTTGTGTTCTCTTCCAAAGAGATGACAGAGTTTACAAGTCATAATCTGCTGAGCAAACTCCCGAAGAAACTAAACTAATATGCGTCAAGATGTTAGCCTCTATTTCCCTAATGACAAAAATGTTCTTTATCTTCATCTAATTGCTGAGTACTTCTATGATTAAAAATGGTTTTCTTACAACATGGGAACATATGATTTAATAGAAGAAGTTAACTTAAATCCCCCATCATAACTTACTAGTGTTTACAGAAGCACTGATATCTACTCTCACAGGAAGCAAAAGATGTTCAAACATTTTGTATGTCAATGAAATATTTAAATAAAAAAAGAGAAATGAATATCACAGAGCATGCTCTTTTGTTACATAGAAAAATATATGCAAAAAAGGTAATTCTGATGGACAGCACAGCTCAGCTTTCGCAAAACTAGAGTGATCTGCTTCAGTGCCCCACAATAATTTTATAATGATATTAAAATAAATGTGATCCATTTTAAATTTTAGCTGCCACAAAGCATTATGTCAAATACTAAAATGATGCAGTGTTAATGCTACAGCTACACAATGTGGCTGGCAACTTAGAGTTAGAATAATAAGAGTGAGAAGGCTTTTTAAAATGAGTGTCAGTTGTTTAGAAGTTAAAAAAAAAATCTTAAAAACAAGGTCTTTAATAGTGCAAAATAACTACCAATCTGGAGTTACTGATAAGTATACAGTGTAATGATGTCATCAAATAATTAGTACAT
This sequence comes from Cephalopachus bancanus, assembly GCA_027257055.1. Lineage (NCBI taxonomy): Eukaryota > Metazoa > Chordata > Mammalia > Primates > Tarsiidae > Cephalopachus > Cephalopachus bancanus. The sequence continues at coordinate 12,449,429 of JAPVLO010000035.1, forward strand.
AGCGCTACATGATCACAGGTTTTTAAATACAGTACTATTCGTTTTTTTTAAATTACTATTTTAGAGTTGTGGGGTACACATGAGGATCTGCTGCATAAGTAAGTAGCATGCAGGTGAGTCTGGGCTTCCAGTGGGCCTCTCTCCCCCGATAGTGGACCTGGTACCCAGTGTGTTGCCACACGTCCCCCATCGCTACTCTTTCCCTCCCCTAGCAGTGTCCAGCATCTGCCAGTCCCACACCTATGCTGTAACCAGTGATCAGGGCCTGTTCATTTTTATTTAAACTGCCTCACATTCAAATTTTAATTTTTTCAGTTAAAAAAATTTAAAATTTATTTATTTTTAGTTGACAAATAACAATTCTGTATATCCAGGAGTGTGATGTTTTTATCTATCATGCATTGTAGAATAATTTAATAAAGCTAATTAATATACCCATCACCACCAAATTATCATTAAAAGTCTAGTTTTTAAATTAATGCACAATGTATATTTATTTTATGAATGAAATATTTACCACAACTTAGTAACTTTCTAAAAATATGCTAAACATCTGATCTAAAGAACTTATTTTTATATACTTGGACAATACAGTAAAACAAATTTGGCAAAGAGAAAAAGACTTTTAGCCTTTATGACAAGTCTGTTGTCTGTATTGTTTATTTTTGGAGAGTACTTTCTAAGGTTTATTTCAGGAACATGATTAGTTCATCAATAATATTTAACTAAGCATAACATCAAGATCAATCTGGAATTGGATCTACTATATAGCATGATGATTCACATTATCTATCCAGCTGGCATGACTTGGCAAACAGTATTTTACAAGATATTGCACCAGCTTGTGATCACTTGGGATGCTATGCACCCACTTCTGACTGCTGAAGGCATGGCAAGTAACCTCTGTTAGCTGCCATCATCCATTTTGCTTCACTCTGGCAATTGGCAAATATTCCATGTGTAGCACAGTTGAGGAGTTTATGAATAGGAGACAGCAAAAAATAAAATAAAATAAAACAGATAAAAGGGACTCAACCTTCATAGCAAACTAACCACTTAAGGAAGTTGAAGGGATCATGTAGAAGAAATAAAAACACGTAGAAAAGGGATTTATTACCATAAAAATACATGTCAAACAAGCATTTGGTGTAGGAAGTATATATATTCTCAACTCAGAGCTCTGTGAAGTGAAACCTTGTGACAAACTACCCTTACTGCTTGCCTCATGACATATGAAAAAAGTGGTAGTTTACCATCATTTATACAACTACCTCTCAGTTGTCTATGATCAGTCAACATATTAGTAGCTGAAAAGTCACAACCAAAATTGTTCATATAGTATTTTGTTTGTTTGCTCTGAGTGTGTGTGTGTGTGTGTGTGTGTGTGTGTGTGTGTGTGTGTGTGTGTGTGTTGAAGTCTCACTCTGTAACCCAGACGGAGTGCAGTGGCATACTCATGGTCACCGCAGCATCGAACTGCTGGGCTCTGGTGATCCTTCCACCTCAGCCTTCCAAGTAGCCGGAACTACAGGCGTGTGCTACCACGCCCGGTTAATTTTTGATTTATTGTAGAGATGAGGTCTTGCCAAGGTGCCCAGGCTGGTCTTGAACCTGCGGGGTCAGGCAATCCATTCACCTCGGCCTCCCAAAGTGCTGGAATTACAGACTGAGCCACCGAGCCCTAGTCTGTAATGTAGTTTTAAAAACTGAGCACACATAAGCATTTTTAGGAAAGTAACAAAAATTAAAATTTCATTTATCTTAAGTTTTCTTGTAGTTTTTGGTAACTGGGGAGGATTTTTACCATATTTTGAGCACCCATAACACATGTGTTAAACACTATATAACAACAAAGAATTACTCACAGTTTCTGATTCACATTAAAAAGCAGGGGCTGATATCAAGTCACAAAATAGGTGAATATTAACGTGACAAGGATATGAAGCATACATATAATAATTCTGAAGTTTTCATCATTTCTTCTCTCAGATAAATTTATTATAACGCTGTTATACTACATTTCATAACTTGTGAGTCATTGGCCAACTCATTACAATAATATAATCAATATATTATTGAGACAGAAATATCCTGGCAACATGGCAAGGCTCTAGAAATTTCAGCTTCTAAATTAATGTCAAAATATTACATATGTGTCCTAAATGGCTAACAAAGGAACACCAAATCATCTCCGTTGCTGAGATAATTGTTTTACTTTGAAGTTCCTCAAGATCTATTGTGTTAGTTCTCAGGTCATAACTATCTCTTTCTGTCCCTTTCTTCCTCATTCTTCAGTCACAACGTAGAATTAGAAAATTATTTGATCAATGTTTGTATACCTAACCCTGAACTGTACCCCACATCTTTATAACAAAAATTTAAAAAAAAAATTTGAAAATGAGATAACTATAGTTATTTCAATGATTCTAATGTAGCAACTTAAAAAATTCTACTTGGTTGATTTTGTTAAAAAAAGAATGCTTTATTTGCTTGCTAAGATTTTTATGGAAACTGTGTATCTTATGGTTCTATAATAACCCTTAGAAAGTTACAATACTACAGGATGAGGTTGGGGCACATGTTTATAGGATGGAATACCCCTGTTAATCTGTGAGAAAGACTTTAAAGCCTTAATTATATTTTCAAGTGTATATTCTCTGTCTCCTTCAATTAGACTATAAGCTCCTAAAGGGATTCAGTACAGTACCATACACACAATATGCGCTTCACAGATATTTGAAGAATGACTTATTGAGGCAGCATCCCTAGATGACCTTGTAAAAATTCAAGAAAAAGTCCTCTGCAAAAAAACAAAGTGCTGTAGTCATTTCATTTCCAAGCTTCTGTCAGCCAGCATAACAAAACACCAACAGCATTAACAGAAAACAGCGATGATGTTTAGAAGTTAAGTTTAAACTTTTCTGTGATACATAAAGTCTAATAATTACATATCTTCTCTACTGAGTGCAGAGTCCCTAGTTCAGATATCTTCTTTGCACCAACCACATACTTTGGGAAAACCATAGGGAAAAAAATACACACACACACACACACACACACACACACACACACACACACACAGAAAAAGAAGCTGATTGAATCTCTCCCACTTTGCACATTTCTTTGAATATGAGATTTATTTTACCTTGATTTCTTTCTTTTCTTCTTTTTTTTATTTTTAGAGACAGAGTCTTGCTATATTGCCCAGGCTGGAGTGCTATCACAGCTCACTGCACTCTTCAACTCCCAGCCTCAAACAATCCTTTCATCTCAGCCTCCCAAGTAGCTAAGACTACAGGCATGAGTCACCATACCTGGGTTTGTGTGGGTGTGTGTGTGTGTGTGTGTGTGTGTGTATGTAGACAGGAATCTCATATTGCCCAGGCTGTTCTTGAACTCCTGGCCTCAAGTGATCCTCCCATCTTAGCCTCCTAAATTAATTTATTTAAACTGCCATTTCTGTAACTTTCTAAAGAGGAAAGAGGTACAGCAAGTGCAATAGAAGACCACGAAGTTACATTTTACATTATTAATGAATTTTTAATGCCGGTGAACATCTGAATTTCTGATCAGAAAATATATATATGTGTAAAAAGATAGGAACTAAGCAGCTTATGACAGAGCAAGATTATTCAAAATAAAAAGAAGTCACTCAGAAGAGATGCAGATTGGTAGCTTCAGAATGAACCTGCCCTAAATGTGGAGCCATCAAACTGGATCTGCAAAGTGTGAATAAGCATTACCTTGGGATTCACTTAAGGATTTCTTCAAATGAAAACGTACTTCTAAGACACTGGGTCTCTGAGAGGAGAGAGTTATAGAAACAGACTTCATTTTTACTGTTTCCTGTAGTTAAGCCAAAGCTGACAGCAGATTCTCTTCTGGACAAGGACAATTTTTAAGCCAAGAATATAAACAAGGTCCATTTTCTGTCTTCATTTTATCCTAAATGTTGCCTTACCCCAATATTTCAGTGTACAAGATCAAGTTCAGTGAACTCTCCAAGATTATTATGCATTTCTAAAAAAGAAGAGACACACAAAATTATTCTGCCAATTACACGTACTAGTTTCATTAAGTCTTCATCCAATTGCCAGGGATTCATGAAAGATCTAGTAACAAAGCCATATTGTGCTATAACTTATCCCATTCTGTAAAGAGAAAACTGAAGCTCAGATAAAACTACATGCTCCCTGGTGCAGGGATGATGTCTATTTTGTTTTTCATTGTATTTGCATGATCCTGCATGGTGTTGTACAATGACAACAGAGCACAGCCTTTAAGAACTTCGTGTTTGGAGTCAGATAGACCTGTCTTAGAGCACAATTCCAGTTCCAGCAATTACTCAGTGGGTGAGCATAAAAAAGTTGTTTAACTGCATCTGAACTTCAGTTTCCTCACTTCTTAAGGTGAAGATACTAGGAATACTAAGGTATTTATTATATAAAGTATTAGATAATTAAATGAAGTAATACATTAATTTGGTCAAATAGTTTCTGTTCCACACCCAACATTTGATATATTATTAATAAAATTATCATCATTATCACTGTCTGGCACTTGATATCATAATGAAATTAATGGTTGAATGCAGTCATTACGCACAAAACTAGAAGCCTGTTTTTCTCACCTTCCTTACATTATATCATACATGTATAATTGGAAGTGTCCTAAAAAAGATTGATGAAATTCATTTTACTAATAAAGATTCAGTATCTCTTGCAAGCAGGAGGGGAAAAGGAGCTTTTCATACTCATGTTTTGTACCACCTGAGTATATTATTTTTCATAGATTTTTCCTTTCTTTTTTCTTTTTTACACAAATGAATTGAGCTTTTCTAATGTAGAAAGTTACTTTTGAGGTCATGCCCCATTTCATGACTTCCCTACCATGTGTAGTAGTCTAGAAATGCTATTAAAGGAATTCCTAGGCTCCAGAGTTTATATAGAGAAAAATACGGATGAAAATAATTTCAGTCTAAAGCTGTTTTCAGTCTCACACTGCTGATTATATAAACTGTCTTGAAGAAGACACACTGAAATTAAAATGCCAAATTTAAACTAAACTTAGCGTAATGTAGGCCATAGTTTAATTTCACAAAACCCAAATTATTTGGGGGTTGTGTTATGAAAATATTTTGAAGGATACCATAAAGTTGAAGCAAATTTAATTTTTTTACATAAGCAAACTTTGAAGTCGGAGTGAGGAATTCTATAGGAAACTAAATTGGAAAATGTAAGGCAGCTCTTTGGATTTCTTCAGTGCCTCCTTCTTCCAAAGAGTGTCACGATCATCACATGTATGGCTGCTCCTTACAACATTGCTGACAAAAAACAAGAGTTCAATGACCTCTTCTTTTCACAGATAGAACAGTTGAGGCATTGAGTGTTTCACTGACTTTCTGAGAAGTACAGAGTTAGCTTATGGAAAGAGATGGATAACTTTGGTCTTGGGTTAGAATCCACTAGTTGTAATGGATCAACAGTAGTTTCTGAATATGACTCTTTAGGAATATCTATAATATATGTTCACCTTTAAGTGAAACTTTATTTATTAAAAGTATTTTAAATGAAATCTTAGAAAATTATATAAAGTCAAGGCAAGAAATTTTTTTCATGCTACATTTGAATTAATATATTCTCTTATTGGTCCAAAAGACCTGGAGTAATATTAATAGAAATAAATAACAGCGCCTGGATCAACCACAATATTCTCTTTTCTCCTCACTTCTTCCATGTTCCCTGCTTCTAGTTGCTCTATTTAACTGAGAGTATGCTTGTGTTTGTTCTTGTTTTGCAAGCCCTGACACACAGATTTCTCACAGTAAGGAAGAGTAACACTCTGGAACAGGTGACGTCACACACATAGGAGGGAACTATGGACCTGACTACTCACAGTCTAGCAATTTTTAATGAAGACTAGTGGTTCTCAAAATGTGGTCCCCGGATCAGCAGCAAAGGCATCACTGGGAAAATTGTTAGAAATGCAAATTCTAGAGCCTTAGAGATCTACTGAATCAGATATTCTGGGGTGGTGCCTAGTAATCTGTATTTTAACAAGCATCCTGAGTGACTAATGCAAATAAAGGCTTGAGAATCACTGAGCGGACTCAAAACTTCTTCATTCAAATATTTCTATATGTGCATGCCCAGCATCTGTGTTTCTAAGCATCATTTTTTTTCTACTTGCCAAACTCCTATGCTTGAAGTCTTAAATTTTTTGCACACTAAAATCAGTCTTTTCTCAATTGCATGAAAAAAACTGCACTTCCGTGTGTGAGAACACAAGATTGGTAAGGAAATATTCACATTAATATAACCACCATGTTAGTTTAAATCTCAACCCAAAAGGATACCTAGGTTCCGCCTTCACTTTTCAGGCTTGGATCTCTGATACATACATAATATATTTTACAAATATTCACTCAAGATTCCTTTCACCAAAGTGTTTCAATGGCAGCAGAGTCTTGTCCTATAAAGAAAAAACCTGGAATAGTTGGGGAGTGGGTATTTTGCACAAAATGAAAGGGTTATCAATAGGCATGGCCTACAAGGTCACAGTGACTTCAATATTAGTCATCAAATCCAATAGAAATGTAGTTGTTAATTTATTTTTAATTATTATAATCCTTGATACCAGTCTGGAATCAAATTGCTATTCATGATAATAGAAGACTTAAATCTAAATCTGTAGATAACGCATGCTAAATAGCACACATATGAATGGCTTTCTGTCTATTTTTTTTTTGCTTAAATTCTTTGTATAAGATTTTATAAACTTGAGTAATGTATAAACTCTTTTTCTAAGAAAAAAATTATTCTGAAACTACCATGAGTTACAGGCCTAGATGAAAAAACACTGACTTAAAAAATTAAAGGTTTCAGCCAGGCTTGGTGGCTCAGCCTGTAATTCCAGCGCTTTGGGAGGCTGAGGTGAGTGGATTGCCTGAGCCCGTGGGTTCGAGACCCACCTGGGCAATTTGGCGAGACCTCATCTCTACAATAAATCAAAAATGAGCCGGGCGTGGTAGTGCGCGCCTGTAGTTCCAGCTACTTGGAAGGCTGAGGTGGAAGGATTGCCGGAGCCCAGCAGGTCGAGGCTGCAGTGGCCAGGAGCAGCCACTGCACTCCAGTCTGGATGACAGTGAGACTCCAACTCAATTAAAGCTTTCTTCTGTAAATATATTTTTAATTAGAACATTTTCACTATCAAAGAAAACTTTTGCTTATTACTGCGGAGTATATTTTTATTTTATCATTAAAATAAATATATATATTTTAAAATTCTTATGGATTCCAGGAATGTAAATCTAGGAAACAGTTTTTCACTAATCCATGTCACACCTTTCAGTCCTACAAAACATCTGCAGTAAACATGAAATATGTGCCCAAGAATATTAAAGTAATGAATGTCTTTTTGTAACAACTATCAGAAAATCTGAACTGTATTTCAGTTTATATTTTGAAGTTGACAAATATCAGTCTTATGTTTTAAAAAACAAATACTCAATTTTATTTACACAGATAGCCAGACTCACCTGTTATCTTAAAACATATCTGACCAGCACTGGAAGACACCCTTTTGAAAGCCTTTAGCTTGAACTATCCAAGACATGCATCCATGTCCCAGTTAAGAGGATATTCAGAAATGAAAATTTTAAAAAAAGAAGAAAAAAAGGAAAATCTAAAGATTATAATATAAGAAAGAATTTGCACTCAAAATATTTATGCAAGAAATAATAATAAAGACAGTTTCTGGGAACATATACGTTATCAAGAGAGATTATATTTTAAAGGAAGGAGAAAGGGTTGGCTTCACATTCTTACAGTGTCACCCACTCTGCTTATGTGCTAAACTTTGTTGATAGCAATAACATCCTTGTTGACTACTGCAGATGTACATTAAGCCAAACAATCTGTCTCAGGAAGGATGTGAACCATCAGGTTTGCAGAATGAGTATGGCTCTGCCAGAATCTTATCATCCCTGCATGAAATAGGAAATAAAAGGTATGAAATAGGAAACTCTAATGTTTCGGAGTTTTGTTTGGGTTTATGCGCATTCCCAGATAAGACATGCAAATAAGTAAACATAACTATAACATCCAAACCAAATATGAATAATTTTACCTTAAATAACCTGATTCCTCAATTAGCATAGAATTCAGGGTTACCAAACAGAATTATCTGTGTTGATGGAAATGGTCTGTCTATATTTCTTCTGTCCAATATGGTAGCCCATAGCCACAGGTGTCTAGTGAGCCCTTGAAATATGGCTATTGCAAGTTGGGAACTGAATATTTATTTTATTAGTTAAATCTTTAAATAGCCACATGTGGCTAGGGACTACTGAATTACAGAGTGGAGAAGATAATCCCTTTCTTTTAAAATACTATTTGCCACATTTGCCTTTACTTTTACTAGGCCATTTTTATATTAAGTCAACGTCTTATTTTAAAAATTATTCTTTCAAAATTAAATTTTCTTTCTTTATCATTCAATTACATTTCTTTTTGTTTTGTCTTCTATTCAGTAACACACTTGTAAAAGCCTTTTTATAAAATTGGAAACAATTTTTGGAGCCCCCTCCCCACTGTTCTCTTTGTTAAGCCAGATAAGTTGAACTCATTTAGACAGTTTCACTTCTCCTATCATTTTCTTTTCCTGTTCCTTTCTATACTCCTCATCTTTCTAGAGATATAAAGCCAAAATAAGACGTAATATGTACTAAATGAGGCAATAGGGTTTGAGAGTGTATGTATGGTGGGAATGAGGAAAGCAGAGGAGAGAGCCTGACTTTTTAAGAAAAGTTTTAGGCTAGTAGTTCAAGACTAGCCTGGGCAACACAGAGAGACTCCATCTTTAGAAAAATTCAAATTAAAAAAATTATCCAGGTGTGGTGGTGTACCATGCCTATAGTCCCATCTACTTAGGAGGCTGAGGCAGGAGGATCACTTGAGCCCAGGAGGTCAAGGCTGCAATGAGCCATGATTACACCACTGCACTCCAGCCTGGGTGACAGAGCAAAATCTCATCACTTAAAAAAAAAAAAAAAAAGGAAAGAATAGTTTTAGATTTCAAGAAAAGTTGCGAAGATAGTACAGAGTTTCTTTATACCCCATACCCAATTTCCCATATTATTACTATCTCACATTAGTTCAGTATGGTACATTTGCTGCAACCCATAGACCAATATTGACATACTATTATCAACTAAAGTTCATATTTTATTCAGATTTCCTTAATTTTTTCCCCATGTTTCTTTTCTGTCCCACAATCCCATCTACAAAATCACATTGCTTTTTAAGTTGCCATGTCTTCTTAAACTCCTCTAGACTGTAAGAGCGCCTCAGATTTCTTGTTAATCGACTTTTAACTAGAGTTACTATAGTCAAGCAAATTTATGATTGAGCTGCTAGCATTCAAGGAAATAAGAATACAATTAATTTTAAGATAAAAAGAATGACATTACACCAAAAAGCCTGGTGAGTCTACCTTGACAGAAACCTTTACAAATAGCACCACCAGTCACCCTGGTCCATGGAAGACATCCTTAGGATATTCTCCTAGATGCAAGTAACTCATGGTTAACTAACTGTGTGGAGTTAGCCATTTTCTGATAAGTGAGAATCTACCCAACACTAATATAGCTATAATTTTATGTCCAGTCCATTGATGATTTAAGATACTTTTTATTGTTTCCCTACCTACCTTACTTCCCCCCACACATAGTAAGTAGCCTGCCATTCTATCATGAAAGAAATTTGAATTTATCTGGAATAATTTGTTCTTCAAAATAGTCTGTGGCTTTAGTAATTTGTGTTATTATAGTCTATTGCCATGGCAATTGAATAATTTTATTAGTCTATTCTTATATGTTAAAGCTGAACATTTATAAAATATTGGGGTCTCTCTGTGATCCTTGTGTAATCTACAAAATCAGTTACTGGCTCTTGGATAAAGTATGGGAATTCAAAGGAATCTTAGAATGCATACTATTTTACTGAACTGAAGATCCAGCTTTTTACAGTACACCAGGCTTTAGTGTAACCATTCCCTTCTGACAATAGTCTAACTTTTCATGCTCTTTTTATAACAGCTCTGTTTTATCTTTTAAGTCAACCATTTTCTTTGTTATTGGATGTTTATATGAGGAGCAGGAAGGTTTAGAGTTTCAATTTTCCTTGGTTCTTTGCTTTTACTACACATAATTTAAGGCTATTTCCCCATGCCCCTTAAAATGTCCCTTTGTTTAAGTTTCTCAAATCATGTCCTTAACAAAAAGATGCAAATTTCCCTGTATCATCTCAATGTCTACATATATTCAAAGTTCCAACCTGTCTTTTGAAAGAAAAAAAATTATATATTAGAAACTTTGGATAGAATTTCTACATTGTCTGGCACAAGACCTCAACACATGAGGAATCTGAAGTTCAACAGTTACCAAATGTGCTGAAGTTTGTCAGTAGGAGAGTCAATTCTGGATTCTAGGTATCCTGTGTCTAAGGTATAAAGTCTGGAATGATCCACTATACCATACAGCCTCTCATTTCATCTAACGCATGTTTACCCAAAGTGAATTAGTTGCTAAAGATCCAAGATCATTGTTCTAAAATGTTCTGACCTTTTAGACACAAACAAGAACTCTGTAGGCATAAAAATAATATATTATTATTTTAATAGGTTTTCATAGCATATCTCCAAAATTAAGCCTCAAAAGTCTCCTTTAACATATCATCTGACTCCTTTACTCTCTACGCAGTCTTCAGAACATTTCTCTTCTACCTTCTCATGGAACGCATGCCCCTTTTAATGCTCTTGCTATGGAAGGATACGTCTTCTATTTATGGTAATGACACAACCCAACAAACACCAGACATTTCTTCCTCACTAGAGCTAACTGCCTCTGGACTCCTTTTCTAAGGTGATCTCACTGGGAGAACAGTATGGGGAACAGGCTGACTCTGCCATAAGTCACAGCTCATCTTCCACCACTCCTTCACCTGCAAGTATATGAACTGATTTGTTCTTCTAGATCATGCCATCAACTTTTGTGCTCCCATCCTTTCACAGATACTGCTCATTCTCCTTTCATCCTTCCACCCTATCACTTTGCAGCTACCTACGTACTCTTCAAAATTTAGATAAACCATCACCTCTCTGTGTTCCCCAACTTCTCCCTCCCCGAATGTAATGTACCTTCTAGGAAGCTCCCACAGCCCATTGTATATAAACCTATTATAGTACTTGCTACATAGTAAAATTCTACCTATGTATATGCTCCCTCCCATTAGATGATCAGCTCCCCAAAAGAAAGACACCTTATCGGTTTTGGCATCCTTATCAGGCTGCCATCAGAGCATAAGTTATAATAGTAACACATTATTTGATTATATACCATGTGCCAGGCTCCATGCTAAGATATTAAAAATTATATATTCCTCACAATAAAACCATGCTGTTACTATGATCACTTTATAGATTAAAAAATTGAGGTGCAGAGAAGTTAAGTAATTTGCCTATGCTCAACCATCAATTAAGTTTTAGAATGCAAATACAAGTCTAACTCTACGTCCATTTCTTTAAGTGTTTTATTATTCTCTGAGGGGGTCAATAAGTAGTTGCTGAATACAAATACATGCATGTGAGAGAATGAACACTATATTAAAGCAAATAATACCAAGGATTCTAAACACTTAAGCTGCTTGCTTAGACTGGAATGGTCCTTGGAGACTATGCCATTCAAACCCCTCACTTTGTAGAGGAAGAAACAGTCTCCAAATGATACAACAACTTTTCTCTCTACTTTTGACAATATTTTATATATATTTAACTTTCAAAAATGTGACTCCTTAAGAGCAAAACATATAACGTATACATGATAAAGGACTATATAATGACGCTAAGCCTGACACAAATTTGAAGCAATGTGTCTTGGCACATGTTGAACTTTAACGAAGAAGGTGGACATTCACTGGGAAATTCATAAAAGTGTAAGTCTAAGAAGCATAACATGCACTTGAATACTTTTCCAGGGAAAATGATAGAATCACTCTTCCTACTGGCTTATGAAGAACTCTGTGGAGAATGCTGGAATGACTGCTGTGAACAAAGAGGCCTGAAACTAATCCAGGAACACACTTTTTTCTTCAGAAAAAAATTCTAACTCATCCAGCCAGGAAATGTAGTTTTGAGTAAGGAAGGCAAATGTGAGTTGACTCACACTGGATTGAACATTTCCCAAGTGTTTTTCCCATGAAGCTACAGTTTGGTCTTGCTCTTAGGGGCTAGTGTGCTAAGTGACTGATACTGTGAATACTCAGAGAATGCAGGAAAAAATTCTGGCAGACACCAAATTATTTAATCTACTTTCTTTTTCTGTTGCCATCTTTTGCTTAAAAATAAAAAGAGGTCATGATGAAAAAAATGTGAGTTTATTTTAATGGGAAAGGAATTTGGGCAATATCAGAATCCCATTTTTAACATACTTTAACAAAAGAGCATTTCTTAAACTGAGTAAAAATTCAAACTTCGTACTTTGGGATAGTTGATTCTAGTGTGTTTTAATTAATACTAGCAGGATCATAAAAACTAAGCTATAGCTGCAGGGCAATTCAGTAACCCAACACAACAAGTGTTTATTAAGCTTTGTCTATGCTGGAGGAGATATTAAAGACATATATGGCAAGGGTCCTCCCCTTCAAGGATCAGACATACGGTCTTCTTTTTTGTTTTTTTGTTTTTTTCGAGTTGGAGTCTCACTCTGTCGCCCAGACTGGAATGCAGTGGCCGCTCCCGGTCACCACAGCCTCGACCTGCTGGGCTCCGGTGATCCTTCCGCCTCAGCCTTCCGAGTAGCCGGAATTACAGGCGCACGCTACCACGCCCGGCTCATTTTTTGATTTATTGTAGAGATGAGGTCTCGCCTGCCCAGGCGGGTCTCGAACCCGCGGGCTCAGGCAATACAGTCTTCTTATGGAGAAGTGATATATCCATAAAATAATTAGAGGAAAGTTTTTAAATGGCTTGATTATAATGAAATAGGTTACCTTCACAGTCATGGACTATAGGGAAAGACTATGAGGCAGAAGTAGGATGAGACATACATCGAATGATTGCTTTTATAGGTGAAAAGGAGTTGTTGCTGCTGCTTTTTAAAGAAGGTGCTCTTGTTACCATAATGTGAACAGAAATAGAAATATAAAGTAGCATTAATTCAAGTACTCATTCAACAAACATTTGCCTAACACCTGTATGTATAAGGCCCTGTGTCAAGTGCTAGCATGACATTTCTTCTTATTTAACAGAGATAGTGAAGAGATCATGCTAGCAGAACAAAGGGCACATTTTAGCTATATGACTTTGGATGAGTCACTTTTCCTCTCTGAGCCATAGTTTCCCCCCTTGTGAAAAAAGAGGATTAGCCACCAGTGGTTTTCAAAAAGTTTTTTTGTTGCTGTTGTTGTTTCTTTTAGCAGTGAAACTCTTTTCTATTGTAATGAAATCTTAAGCACAACCCAGATATATTAAGGAGTCAGAATGAAATATCTCTGGATGAAGGGAGAGAAAGGGGTTGGGAGAAAAGAGAGCCTGGGTATGCCTTTTGTTCAATGTCTTTCTCCCTCTACCTCCCCAGTCCATGCTCCAAAGCCCCCTCTACAGAATCCCAGGATTACAGGTGAAATAGTTTTAAAACAACTCATCTTCCAGATCCCTCAATTCCTTTCCAGTTGTAAAGTGTTGCAATAGAAAATATAAGCTATCAGAGGTTCATTTTTTTAAAAATGAAGTTTGATTAGAAAGGATCTTGGATTCTAGGGCACTAAAACCATATAAGTTCTTATGTGAAATTGACAACACTGTTGTTTGAAAGACTTGTTTGAAAGTGTCTGCTAACACCATTTAAGAGGGAATGGACGAGAAAATTAGATATTAAGCTATAAAGTCATAGGCTAGGCTAGCCTTCCTAGGGATGGGAAGGGTCAAACCAATACAGCTGAAGGAGAATCTGCAGAACTTGGTAAGATTAAACGGAGAGGAAGGAGACAAAGAAGGAATCAAAAATAACATTCCAGTTTGTAAATCCAATATGGTACTACAGATAGAGATGGAGAAGTAGAGCTCAAACTAGGTGCACATTGGAATTGCCTGGGGAGCTTTAAAAAAATACTGATAACTGGTTCTCACTCCCCCTACCCCAGAGATTCTGAATTAATTGGTTAGGGGTGCAGCCTGAACACTGAGATTTTTAAAGCTCCCCGGATAATTCTAATGTGCAGCCAAGGTTGAGAACCACTGAATTAGAAGGGCAGGGAGTTATGGCAGGCCTGAAAAATATGTTTTAATGAACTATCTTCTGCTGATTTTATGGTCTAGCTAATTTTTTTACTAAAGCTGATTTTTTTCAAAGTCTTTGCCTAATATTAAATGCTATCCATATAACTACAGAGTTATGTGTAATATCATTTTTTATATCATTTTATCAACATATCTCTATAGAATTTCCAAGGACACCAGTCTCTGTGGTTTTTCATCGTTGAAAGTCAATTACAAAATCTCCACTAACAAGAAATGTGTTTAAGTATGTGCATAAATTCTATCACTCAAAGAATTTTCCTTCATAATAGATTGTTATTACAGGATTGTAATGATGTTTATCCAAAAACTATCTTTTCTTCACACACACACACACACACACACACAGAGAGAGAGAGAGAGAGAGAGAAGAGAGAGAGAGAATTTAGAGACTTGTAAATAGCATGTTATTCGGGCATTCCTACCTTGAAATACTACTTAGTCTTTCTAAAGGTACTACTAAAAGTCAAGAGAAGTTCAGCATTTACTCTGCCTAAACATAGCAAAAGCAAGCTAGATGAAATTTTAAATCACAGCAACCCTAATATTTGCATAGCCTTTTTGCATTTTTAAAACCCTTCTACAAACATTATTGAGTTGGATCCTAACAAAAGTTTTATTATTTAATCATGACAGATAGTCTGATTTTCTTTTCCTAGACGAGGAAATGGAGATCCACAAGTTAGGTAACATGTCCAAGTCCCAGTGGTAGAATTTAACACAGTATATCTTAGATGTTTTCTTCCTTAGTTTGGCTCTCTATATTCTGTCAAGCACACAATCTAGTTATCAGGTACACATGCCCAACTGAAGCTCTAGCAGGGAGACACAGTTGTTTATCCACTCAAAGCGACTTATTTCTCCTCTCTGTACCAGAGGGCTTTATTAGTAAAATCTAACAAAAACATTATTTTTCTACATTTAATTAGAAAACGCTTACTTTCATTGTCAAAGTGTAAGCTTCTTGAAGGCTGGAACCATGTATGATTAGAAGAATCTCATGTCCTATCCCTAAACACATAACAGTTTTATTTATTTATTTATTTATTTATTTATTTATTTATTTATTTATTTATTTATTTTTGAGTTGGAGTCTCACTCTGTCTCCCAGACTGGAGTGCAGTGGCCGCTCCCGGCCACCGCAACCTCAACTTGCTGGGCTCCAGCGATCTTCTGCCTCAGCCTTCCAAGTAGCCGGAATTACAGGCGCGCGCTACCACGCCTGGCTGATTTTTGATTTATTGTAGAGATGAGGTCTCGCCAAGTTGCCCAGGCGGGTCTCAAACCCGCGGGCTCAGGCAATCCACTCACCTCAGCCTCCCAAGGCACGGGATTACAGGCTGAGCCACCGAGCTTGGCTCAGTTTTATTTATTTAACCTTGTATAGGATATATGCTCTCTCATTGCTATATCCTGTTTTAACCTGATTTGTTAGATTTTTAGCTCAGAATTAGACATATTTCCCAAATTAATTTATATTCAATGTTTTCCACCCTTTTTTAATGAGTATCAAACCAGTTTATTATTTCTACACAGTAAACAGCTCTTCGAATAAAGAAAAACTGTTAATGCATCTTCCCTGAGGTTTTTCTTCCTATTTCCAAGACAATTTTCCAAGTTTACTTAATAATCTCTCAGAAGTTTTTCAGATCATTCACTTTCTCTGACAACATCTTCCAGATAAACATGTTTGGCAGCGTAGTTCTTTTTAGGGCACAAGCACTCCAAGACAAAAACCACGACTTTAAGGGTGAACTGAATTGTGCAGCGTTCAAAGGACTACTACCTCCCTTGGTAGGAGCTCATGATTTTAGATTAAGTTTTGTTAGTATTCACAGCCATCAAGCGCATCAATTGGAAGGCTGAGTCGGTCTTCTTCTAGGTCAATATTAACGATCTCACAGTATCATTATCCAAAGTAAGTAGAAGAATACTTTAATTTGTATATCTGAGCTCCTCAAATAGTTTTTCCTAAGACATGAAACACAATGCCACTGGAGAGATAACTGGGAAGCCAGACAAGTGTGCACAAGATAATCTGGGTTTCATTTGTCTATTGAAAGAAAACTTCACTTCCCTAGCAATGGGTTTGTAGAACTGCATCAAAGACATGTGGCATAAACTATGAAGTGAAGATATAATGAAAACATATAAAGACTACTTTTTAAAAAAGTTAAAATCAGCCAGGCTCGGTGGCTCAGCCTGTAATCCCGCGCCTTTGGGAGGCTGAGGTGAGTGGACTGCCTGAGCCCACGGGTTCGAGACCCGCCTGGGCAATTTGGCAAGACCTCATCTCTACAATAAATCAAAAAATGAGCTGGGGTGGTAGTGCATGCCTGTGGTTCCAGCTACTTGGAAGGCTGAGGCGGAAGGATTGCCGGAGCCCAGCAGGTCGAGGCTGCGGTGGCCAGGAGCAGCCACTGTACTCGAGTCTGGGTGACAGAGTGAGACCAACTCAAAAAAAAATTTAAAAAAGTGAAAATCAACTGAGGGTACAGAACTATTTGGGAGAGTCATCAAGCTTGGACTTCTTCAATTTGGCATTAAGCCTCACAACAGCTTCTCAATCAATGTGTCCAAAAAGATTATTAAAATAGTATAAGCACAATGACTGAGAAACAGCATCATAACATTTTTTAAATGATGGAAATTCTAACAAGTTATCTCTGAAGTTTAGACTAGATTGCTTCAATTTGAAAACGATGGGTATCCATCACTCCACCTTTTCATATCTTGACATAAATAAAAGGAGGATGAATTTCAAATTACTTCTACTCAAGACAGTTTTATCCTACACAAAGTTCCTGCCACAAAAACAGAGGGTGAAGGACTTCTAGTAGAGCTGTAATTGCCATAATGTTGATTAAATGTACACTTAATGTGAAGAAAAGCTTTTCTGTGGCATGGCAGAGTCTTTCTAGTGCTATTTAAAAACCCTTCAGGAACAATCATCTAAAAGTGGTACTTTGATGAGCATACAACATACCTGAAGTTTCACTGCCATGTAAAGCAGAGAGAAATGGGGGTGAAACTGCCTTGTATAGATGATCACACTACATATACATTTTCATTTATGAACAACACAAAAAAATCAGCTTTATTTCATACTTACATCTTGTTTTTGAAACCAAATATCATTTCATTTAATCAATTATCACAGTACTTCATTTACTAGGCTTGGTTCTTAGTGACAATTAGCTGTTTTCCCAAATCATATATTCTTAAGGGATTGTAAGTGTTGCCAAAACTAAAGATAATCAGAAGAAAATGTCATGGGATAGAAAGTACTTCCCAGGCAGAATGGCCAAGGGTGCTTTGAAAGGCAATGCATAGGTGTTGAACAAGGTTTGGAAAATGTGTTATCTTTTGAGATCTTCAGTTAATTAACTTAATATTTATACTTTTCATATCATGATGTGTGAGATTGTATACAAACACACACACACACACACACACACACACACACACGCTATATGCTTCCAGAGAGATGTCCTTTGGTATCACCAAAATGATAGACAAGGCTTAAATCTTGATTCTCAGAGGTATTTAGAAGGGTTAGAGGAGAAAAGAAACAGCCGTAAAACTGTGTCAGGGGATCTCTAACTTCTTCTCCTCTGCCCTCCAAGCCCACCCTACATTCGGTAAATATAATATTGAAGGAGTAGTGTCTAAACATTTTAAACTAGTGCTAGCCTTAGCTAGCAAGACAAACAAAACCTTTCTCCAGAGCAGTTAAGGAGAAATGGTAGCTGCAAGCTCAACCACTAGGCTTTGAGTGCTAGTTTAGAGAGAACACACTGTCAATTGACACTTGCCTTTGACAATTTGAACAGAGTCAGGTCATCTGACCCCCAGCCTTATACACAGCTTAGTAAACTGCATTGCTCCCCAAAGAATAATTTATCTTTCCCTTCTCAGAGTGCTAGACTTCACTCCAAAATGAGGTAACTGAGACTGGTCAACTGACTTCACATCACAGCATTACTCTTGAGGAAAAGAGTTGAGAATAGAGCATTTAGTCACAAAGGTAATTAGTTTTCATTTTATTTCACCTACCAGGTAATTAAGTACCTGACTACCTAGGAAACAAGATGCTGGCATTGTGACTAAGAATGCAAACTAAAAATTTAGAAGTTCATTTTTTATTCTAATACTAACAAGCTTTCATAATCTGCTTCTAGTAGTACTCCAGTCTTTCAAAGTAAAAATAAAAAATGAATAATAGCAGGCAGAGTTAAAACAAGAATGGAAATCTGCACAGATCTTGGATCAGGAACACTTTCTAAGCAAAAGACTACAAAAAGCCATCATCCTTGACTGCTAAGTTAAGAATTAGTGTATAAAAGCTTTAGAAAGCTGGATATTAGCCCTCTGAGTAAAAACTGCATATTGGGTCAATTATATGTCACAAAATGAATGTTCAATAAGTATCTAAGGATTTGTTTTGCCTTATTTCCTAGTCTCCATTAATAAAATTTGTCAGGAAATATTTGAGCAAACAACTCCATTTTACAGAGACGATATGTATATGGCATTCACTCTTACTGAAGTGAAACATTCTAAAACCATTGTCTTTGTGTCCATGCATCCATGCATGGCCTTTTATTTATTTATTTATTTATTTGAGTTGGAGTCTCACTCTGTCACCTAGGCTGGAGTGCAGTGGCAAGCTCACGGCCACCGCAACCTCGACCCGGTGCACTCTGTTGATCCTTCTGCCTCAGCCTTCCAAGTAGCTGGAACTACAGGCATGTACCACCACACCCAGCTATATGCATGCTTATAAAATATATTCTATGTAAGAGAGCTAAGAGATCAATCACCAATGAAGTGAGTATCCAATGAAAACCATTGTGTGTTCAGCATATGGGAACTCAGGAATTACAGACATGTTCCTAGGTCTGACATTCACATTATCAAACAGCAAACAAAATGAAGACAATCTAATGGAAAGCTAAAGTGAATGTTACAGATAAACTGGTGGAAAAGATTAGAAGTGAAGGAGATCGGCAGCCTAAAACAGTTAAACTTAAGATCATAAGATAACCCCTGATGTTGGCCTTAGAGAAGGAAGAGGATTAAAATGCAGGAACAAAGGCAAAAATGGAGAAATATGTGCATGATTGTTCATGGGAAAATTTTAAAAATCCCTGCTTAGAATGGAAGATGATACCAGATTATTGCAGTCTTAGAAGTGGGGGGAAATTTAAACTCAATGCAGTGAAAATTGGGAGAAACAGAAGACTTCTGAGGAAGAGGAAGACAAGGTGAAGGCTTTGTTTATAGACTACCTAGACAGGATAGTACAATGTTGGTAGGAACGAGAACCTAAACTCTAGAATTCTCTTTTATCCAACAAAATAGGATAGTAAATTTCTGTGAATTTTGGTTACGTTTTCAGAAAAGGACAAGTAGGGTCTAATAATTATTTATAAAGAGAGAAGCAAAGAAAGCAAGTAGCCCATCAAATGGTTAATATACAACAATGAGATTCTGAGACGTTAGACAGAAATCTGAGCTTTGACATCAAGTCTTTCAAATATTACATGGTGGAGACAGAGCTCTGTACTAGAAGTTTTAAAGTGATGTTCGTTCCTTCATGAATGATTTCACAGGTACCACATGTGTGTCTTGATCCACATATAGCTTAAAGTTCAATGCCATATAAGGTCTCAATATTGTATCTATGCCTGTTTTAATGTTTGATTCATTAGTAGACATAATTTAGACAAATCAGAAAAGAAAACTTTTAACTTAAAAAAATTAACCATATGGCTAACTAACATAAAGAGGGATCAAACAATACTGTAAAATGAAAATTATCAGCCTTTTTTTAAACATAGAGAATTTCAATTGACTAGTGTTCAGGAACTGAGTCACTTGGAATTACACAGAGCCTTGACCAATATTTATAGCTACCTGTTTTAGAAGCAATTTCCATTTTGATGGGTTGCTTCAAAAGTGGTATTCTGAAGCAGTTAGGTAACATAAAAATATAGGATCAAGATTATGTCTGTCAGATGAAAAATACTGTATTTATGCAGCATTATATAATCCATTCACTGGTTTATGAGCCCAAGGTCCCCATGGGAGTGTCACAAACCCACATAAAACGCTACAGGGTTACATTTTGCATTTGGGACTCCAAATGAGCAGGAAATACTTTCTCAAACCACAAGTATAACTAGGATAGTTGTACTTGGTACCATGAAATAAGTCCAAAATTACAAATAATTTCAATTTGGCAGCTAAAGATGTCCTCAGTTTAGGTGATCCAGACACTAAAATATGTGCAGTTTTTCTCCAGTTATGTCAGTACTCCTCAATTGTTAGTACAGAAGCACATAAATCAGTTGACCAAATTGGGCTTATGAAAGAACAGTTACCAATGATTCAATGTCAAGGAAGCCTACTGCAGTGTTCCCCAAGGATCAGGCCAGTATTTTTTAAACACTCGAGCTAAATGCCTTCAATAAAGAAAGAACACATGATACTTAATTTCAAAGATGACATCACACCAGAGATAGCTGGTTTGGTTAACTCAGGAATTGACATAATTGAAATTCAAACAAAACGTTACATCTGGATATAAATTTGAAAAGTATAGGAATACAATTATAAATTTACAGAGAAAAATTCAATAAAACAACAATCTTCAACAGGGGAAGCAAATGTGTAAAAAAGCTGCAGAAGTGGAAAGGAACAAATCAAATTCTGCTTGGGAATGGAACCATTTGTGAAAAGCATATCCAATCTAGATACACACAATATATAAAATATAATAAAGCAGTTATGTAATGTATTGATTGGCATTTAGTATGATTGTTAACAATACCAGTCTGTCTAGGAAAAAACTCAGAGCAAATTAAAATTTGTATAAAATAGGCTCTATGGAAATAAGATGTCTGAGTTATTTAATCTAGAGAAGTAAAAGTTGAAGGGTGGCTCAAGTGTTTTGAATATATAAAAGATTATTTTGTACATATTTAGTTGTGTTATATTTTAAAGAAAGAAGAATAAAGTTAGTGTTGCAAAGAGAGACTTATACCAAAAAATGTAATTTTATAATTGTAAAGTAATTGAAGTAAGTGAATTTGGGGGGGAGGAGTTCTTCCTAATAAGGTTTATCACAATCTATCATTTGTAAAATTACAGATTCAGTCCAAACTAAGACTGAATATTTCATGAGACAATATGAGGAGCTGACTTCCAACTCAACATGTTTCAATGTGCTGTAGGGTAAATCATGAATGCAAATTGCCTTTTAGTCTTTTGCTTAGACTGAGGATCATGGGACTAAAAAATAAATTTTTTTTCCCATAGGAAATGGACCACCGGCCACTGAAGATACAAGTAGGAATACTGCGCACTTTGTTTTTAATAGAAGTCTAAATTTATCATTCACATTAATGGGGTTTCCAGAGGTCATAAACTGACAGCCTGTGTACAAAATGCAGGCTATATGGTATTTGTAAAATCTTTGATTAGTTGCCTAATTTTTAAAAAGTTGATATAGTTACATCAAAATGGGGTATCTAATATGTCCTGAAAAGAGAAGAAAGAAAAGAAAATCTGGCAACCCTGTCCCTTTATTTTCATAAGTCAACAATTTGCTGATGCTTAGTGGTAACAAAGAAGGAACAGTCGTGCTACCTGTCCTCCTTCACTCATTTGTAACCAATATGGTCCCAGGAGGTACCTGAGTCTGTCATCCCTGGTTTATAAGTGTGGACATTTTCCTACTCCACTACTTGATATGACCTATTTTAAACAGTGACTTTAGTATGCCTAGACTATATTACAGCACGTTAATTAATCCAAGAGAAACTAACACCAGTAAGTCAAAAGAGTGGCGGCCTTTCACAAGTGGTTATACTTTTGTTCAATTCAGCCAGATTTAATTTGGTTACTACATTTTTCATTTTACCTACACTAAAATAGATTAGCGACAACTAACTCTCTTCCTCTTTTCAAGAATTGAGAGCAAAATTAACCCTTTTGAGCATTAGAAACAAACAAAAACAGAGTGGGAGTTGTGGAATAAGGAAAGAGGAAAATATGTATAACTAGGGCCAGAGGAATTTGCAATTAAAATAAAGAACAAAATGTTCTGTCCAAAGAAAAAGACAAATCAAAATCTTTTTGAATTTTTTCCCAAGGATTCTCTCCAAGAGGTGAGTAAAACTCAGAAGCAAGCACATCTTAAAAATTGCAAATGCTCAATCAAAGTCATCTTAACATTTGTTTTGTTATACCTAGGAGAAAAATGATTCTTCTACTATTACTGTCTTAGTAAACAAGGATATGTTTCACAAAAATAAAATGTTCTATTTTGCATAATTACTAAAAACTATAAAAAATAAAATTATTTAAATGGAAATATAAATTAAATTATTTTGTAGTACTAACCTTGTTTAAATAAAGGGATTTTAATGTCAGTTAACTGTTCAGATAAAAGATTATCACATAGGAGCATAATTCAGTAAGGAGCAGGAATGGGGCTGGTCTGTCTAGCAGCATACAGGAGATTAACTGGAGGTACCAGCAGGAGATGTTGGTCCTTTTCATGAAGTAAAATTATTTATAGCTATGCTCTTAAGTATGGTATTAGAAATAAGCTCAACAATATACAGCAACATGATATCAAACATATTTTCTTCTCAAGAACTAAAATCATCTCATAGGCTTAAAATATAATCTATTTTTATGCACAAGAAGGCTAATAATGTCTCTTCAATTAAATGAAACAGTCCAAATTCAAAGCTATGAAAGAATTAGGAAAAGAAGTTAAAAAAAAAAGTTACCAATCTACTACAGATCTCTTTCTACTGAAGATTATGATTCCTAAAGGGGTTTGAAAGTCTATTCCTGAAAGGTAATAAAGGAGACAGACTTCTATTAATGTTATGTCCTCTGACATCCAGTCTGTGAAAATAAAAGGAGAAAGCATTAACTTTTAACAGTAGACATGTTTAAAAAGTAAAAAACAAATGAGCAAATTCTAAATAGCTATGTGGAGCAAGGTGACCCAGCCTAGTTTAACAGAGAACCAAAATGTAATCAAATGAAACCTATGACCTTTGTACCAGTGAGAGTGAGGGAGACGAGAAGACAAACACAATTTAGGAATCTATGAAGAAAAAGCAGAAGTCACATATGTGTGCGACATTCTGCTGAACCTCAATGTAATAGACGGTCCCTTAAAGAACTCTAGTTCTAAAAAGAGGCAGTCAAGTGTCTTGATACTTCCTTTAACCGCTGCTTAAGCATCTTCCCATGACCCATTTTCACCTAAGGAAACTGAAGGCAACTCCAGGCAACAGGGCAAAGCGAACCAGAGCCATGTGAACTGGTCAGCAACCACCTGAAACCACACCTCCAGTTTCCAAGTGAAAGCAAATCCCTCTGACTCTTGACTCAGCCTCTAAGCAGATTCCACAACCAGCACAGGTAATTCATCTAGTCAGGAGTGTCAGGAGGTGTGTGTTTGTGTCTGTTTGTGTGTGTGTGTGTGTGTGTGTGTGTGTGTGTGTGTGTGTGTGTGTGTGTGTGTTCAGTGTTGTAAGAGATAGCCAAAAAGACCAGAAGAGCAGAAAGGCATTGGCTCTCTAGAAAGAACTACAAAAGCAAAAAAGATGAAAATGGGAAAAAAGCTGGACTGAAAATGTATTCCATTCTCTCACTCTCTCTAGCACCTAGCAAAGGGCTTAGCACATTGTAGGTACTCAATAAAAGGACTGGTGAATAAGTCAGCAAAAACACATATATCTGTTGCAATTACATGCTCACTTAACTATTACAAAACATTAGTTATAAGGAAAGAACTTCTCTTCCTTCATGGTGATCACAATTTAAAGAAACAAATTAGTTACAGCAATAAAGAAACTTAAAGATACAAAAAAAAAAAAAAAAACCCAAATAAACAAAATAAATCTTTGATTTTGAAAAGAGAATTTAAAAAGAAAACATACGTACTAGAAAATACTAGAAAAACCAAACATATTACTTTATTACTGGAAGAGACTCATTATTGCCAGTGAAGTGTTTTTTTCTTTTTTAAAAAATTACTAAATACCATATTAGAAGGTATCTGAAGTTATGAGAAACAAATGTGCTAGATTATGAGAAACAAATGTGTTACATGGTAGTATAAACCAGAATGACCCGGGATACCACCTTAAACAAACCAAGCCACATTACTGCATAGCTATTTTGGAACTTTAGAGATCACACAGGTAACATGGTACCTGTCCTCTCGGTCTCTCTTTGAAGAGCTGTATAAGGAGGTTTTCTCTTCAGTTTGTTTATAAGATGTTCATCATCTCATGCCTAGATAGGAAGGTATGTTTTGTTTCTGGATGCTCAGGTTTGAAGGGGGTATTTTTCCTTATAGTTGAAAGAAACATATAATTTTCCAAGCAAACATGCATGCTCACTAGACAACAGGCATTCAAAATGTTTGTTTTGCCCCCACTAACTTGGGATAGAGTTTTTTACAAACAACGTGAGAAATTAAATGCTTAGATCAATGTTTTCCATGCATGATATGTTCTATGAAACCCTGAATTATACAGTGAAATCAGTTTAGGAAATGTGTACTATAACCTGCTCTTCAAGATTCAAAATATACACTAATATTCTAGAAGTTCTAAGAGGTCCTATTATAAAGGAATCTGATTAACCATAACACAAGCTTATTTGACTATGAAATCCTCTCATTTACAGGGGGGGCAGCATGGGTGGGAGGTCAAGGGGATGTAGGTCACTGGCTTCTCATAAAATTCTGGTAAAACTTAGAACAATAATATTGTAGAACTGAATGGAATCATAAAGTGTCAAACCAGTCCCTCACTTTACACATAAAGAAACTGAGGTCCAGTAAAATAAAGTCACTTGGTCAAGCCACCTTTCAATGGCTGTGTTTGTTCATTTTACTACTTGACCAAATAAAGAAAATGTCAGGTCAGATATTCCTCCAACTCTACCCTCTAACTTCTTTACCTATATCATTTTCTAGCCTTTCTTTTGTTTTTATTTAGCTTTATTAGAGATGGATGTCTCCTGGCTTCAAGCGATCTTTCCACCTCAGCATCTTGAGTAGCTGGGACTACGGGCACGTGCCACTGCATCCAGTTGTTCTAACCTTCCTATTTCATAGTCTAGCCCTTTCTCCTGGACACCCGACTGCATTTTTGCCATCTTTTGTGGGATATTATGCCCTCATTTACCCCCTTCTCTTTTGAATCTGGTCTCCCCTTCTCTTCTGACATTAATTGCCAGTTTTAAAGATGTCCAAGCTCCATCTTTCAGCTCAAACTACCACCTTAATCGTTCTTTCTTTTAAATATTTTTAAAGGTATCTATATTTGACATCTCAACTTTCATTTGCTCCTAAACCATTAAAATCTACTTTCATTCTCCTCTCCTCTTCTAAAAAAGAATTTCCCTACTACTTAATTCCTACCCAACAATGCTCCATCCACATGGGTCTTTTGGTCTGCCCTTGTCTCTTGACTACCTAATGCCTGCAGAGCTAATTGAAGAAAAATATGCTTCCTCCCTCCCTCTGACCACCTTATCTCACTAGCAACCTCTTCAGCATCCTACCACAGCGCAAATATCATCTTTTCTAACAAAATCATACTTGATTAGTTCGAGCTTGTCACCTCCCTCAATGAACATGCAAAATGTCGTATACACACATATTTTAACTTATGTGACAATAATATTTGTGGTCCAAATGAAGACACATTTGAGAATGAAAGAATACTACTAGTAATTATGTCAGGACAACAGGTATAAACTGTTACCATGCCAGGCAAATGAAGATGTATGTTCATTATAGCACTTACAGGTTCATACTGTAATTTACTTGTTCACATTGCTACTGTATATCCAACTGACTACAAGTTCTTCAAGGACAGAGGCCTTTTCCTACCCAGCATAATGCTTAGCACATCTTAGATTCTTAACAAATAATGTATTGTGAATACAGAAGCCGAATGAAGACACTAAAAGAAACAGTGACCTAAAAAGAAGACCATTAATGATAATAGTAGTTTTCCAAGCAGGAAAAAAATCCTTAATAGGAACAGATTTAGGTGGTATACCATAATCTAACATTTCAACAAAACTCGTACAAAATCTGGTGAGGTGCTTTAGAACCTCAGAGTATTCCCTATGAAATAGACAAGAAAACTAATAAATGGCTTATAACTTAGCTCCCTTATCCTTACCCTCCCTTTTTTTCCACCTCAAACTCCCACTGCAATCTCTCATAATTTAAGGCTCAACTTTAATGTCACTTTCTTGGTGAAATATTGCTCAAAGTATCCAGAATGTTATTTGCTTCCTCTTTCACATTTCCTGAGCACTTTGTAGAGATTCAACACTTATTGAGACTCTTCAATGTGCCAGAGAGAGTGCCAGAAGTATCCACATACACCATGTCATTTAATCTAATAATCCTGGAAAATAGTGTTATCCCAATTTTAGAAATAAGGAACTAGATACAGAGAATCAGAAGAATTCCCCATGATTGCAAGGCCAATCATGGAACCTGTGTCCACCAACAAGCGCCTCTTTAAGACCTATGCTTCCCCTGATACAGCACTAATCACTCTGTGTCATGATTATTTATGTGTCTCCCCCACCCCAGAGTCAGGCCACAGATCCTCTCAGAGGGAAGTCAGGATATCTGGATTTTAGCGTAAAGGTGAAAGGTGAAAAGTATTAAACAGGGGAGAAGTAAGATGTGCTGCCTCCTTCCTAAAGCATGAACACTCAGACACGCCTCTTGGGTATGTACCTCATTTCTCCTCTGTATTGTTAACTTTCTGCAAGTCTGGGTTGGCAGAGATGGGGTGAGGGAGGGATATTAGACCAAGAAGAGCCAGGACACAGGCTTTGAAACCTCCCAGCTTGGGTCTAGATTATGGCTCTACAACACACTAGTCATGAGGTCCTGGGCAAATGACATTCTCTGAGCTGAGGTCTTCTGTGAACAAAATGAAAATAACAGTAAGAGCTACACCTCACAAAGTTGAGGTAAGTTTTATATAATATAGTATATGTAAAGCATATGCAATTGTATTGAGCAACGACATGTGCTTAATCAATATCATTATTACTGATTATAATGATCAGTAATGATCATTATCTCTCCATTGGCATTGCCACTACCACCTTCTTTAGAACAGATAAATTGAAAGGGAGATGGATGGAAAGGGGCACCCCCTTCCTGCTCGTTGTGTACCGTCCAGTAGTATGCCTGAGAGAGCAGGAACTTTGGAATGAGAACGACGTGCTTTTGAATTCTGCCTTTCCCCTTACTAGCTGTGGAACTGTATGCAGCTTATTTAACCTCCTGGAGGCTCATTTTCAAGTTCCATAAAAAGGATCTGTTCAAGCCGGGCTCGGTGGCTCAGCCTGTAATCCCGCGCCTTTGGGAGGCTGAGGTGAGTGGATTGCCTGACCCTGCGGGTTCGAGACCCGCCTGGGCAACTTGGCGAGACCTCATCTCTACAATAAATCAAAAATCAGCCGGGCGTGGTTGCGTGCATCTGTAATTCCGGCTACTCGGAAGGCTGAGGCAGAAGGATCGCCGAAGCCCAGTGGGTCGAGGCTGCGGTGGCCGGGGGCGGCCACTGCACTCCAGTCTGGGCGACGGAGTGAAACTCCAACTCAAAAAAAAAAAAGGATCTGTTCATTCCACCCAGCATATAGGGGTTCTGGTTAGAATTAATATTGTTCTCACCCTCTCCTCATCTTCCCTGGGAGGTCCTCTAACAGCTCATCCAGAACCCTTTCAACAAATTATTGAAAGAAAATGGAATTGCAAGAGGATGGCAAACTAGGGAAAGAAGAAAAATCGAAGGCCTAGACAGCCCGTGCTCATTACCTGCCCCTCCCTCCACCCCCCTTCATTTAAATCCCCCTCTCTGGCGCCACTCCCACTCTCCCAATGCCACTCTTTAGAATGCCTGCCCTAGGATAGGGATGCCTTGAAGCCGAGACAATGCAGGTCTTATTTCCAGCCCCCCCCCAATCAAATAAAGAGGGAGTGGAAGTCTCCCCTCCTGTTACCAGAACTACACCACATTCCCTGCTTGCTAATTGCTCATTTGAAACTCTGAATACGCATAATTCATGCTAGATGGTAAAGTCTCTTAAAGCCACAGTTCAGATAAACAAACAACTTCTGTCGACTGATCAGGAGAATTAACCACAATGGAAATGATTCCTTCTTGGGACCCTGCATTCTACCTTTCAATCAATCCCTTGCAAACTTTTGAAACATACTGAATTTTCACACCAGAGCCCGCCAATACTGAGTCGTGAAAATCATTTTAGATATTTTGAGTCCCTGTTAGCAGAAAGGATGCTTTTTAAGAGGGAGGTTTGAAAATAAAGTTTTCCTGTTCTAATAGAAAAGAAACAAAATACATGGAAAGGAAATTGGGTTCGTGTTTGTCTCTCTAGGCAAGGCAACCTAATGTTGACAAAGTAATGGAGAATTTCACTGGCACCCTGGGGAGGAGAAACCCTCCCTTTGCCTCTAGGAAGGAATGTACCTAAACTTACCACAAAGAACCCTACAGGAATAAATGAGGGAAAGCACTCTTTACACAGAACCCAACAATAGGTATGCATCAGGAACTTTCTAAATGAAGGAACTCTGTGAGCACAAATTTCACAAAATGCAAATCAAGAAAGAAGTTTTTAGTTATTAGGACAGAACAAGGAGACTCTAAAGAAATGATTTTGTCAGATGTTTTTGGTTTTATAAAATTCTGAAAAACATGGTAGCTTTTAAAAACCCATCAAAACAAAAATGCCATTTTATACTGATTTTTATTTTAAAAATGACATAATTTACACATCTAGATCCACACAGTTCTCTAATTCTCTTGTGGAAATATATGATCTCAACTCAGAAAATGTCAAGCCATATAAAATTATTATCATTTCAGATTAGTGTCTTTCCAAAAGCAGGATATTCCAAGTGTACTTGGAGTCATTACACACTCGCATATGTGTACTTTCTTACCTTCTTTTACATTTAGAACGTCTTTCCCCAAAAACAGAAAAAAATTAGGAAGAAAAAGTTCACTATTACTTTCTTTTTTAAAATGTATGTATGTATGTATGTATATGTATTTACTGAGTTGGAGTCTCACTGTCACCCTGGCTGAAGTGCAGCGGCATGCTCACAGCCACCGCATCCTCAACCTGCTGGGCTTCAGATCCTTCTGCCAGTCTTCCAAGTAGCTGTAAGTACAGGCCTGTGGTCCATGCTACCATGCCTGGCTATTTTTTTATTTATTGTAAAGGCGAGGTCTCACCAAGTTGCCAAGGCTGGTCTCAAACCCTGGGCTTAGGCAATTCTCTCGCCTTGGTCTCCCAAAGTGCTGGGATTACAGGAATGAGCCACCACACCCAGCCCCACTATTATTTCTAATGATACAGCTTCCCTGAGAACAAGGTTTTTAAAAATTCCTATTCAGGGAGAAACTTAAGTTTCAATTAAACTTTTATAATAGTTTAAGGAAAGAACCTCAATAGAATATTTAGTATGTTTTTAATAGAACAGCTATTGCCAAATAGCTGTTCATAATTTATTTTTAGTAAAACAGATAACTTTAGTGTACTAGAGATACCTGATATACAGGAGACTGTAGTATAAAAAGTATTTTATAAAGTGAATATAACTATGCTATGTCATCTGCTTAAAACTTGCTTTATTCATACTACATTTTTAAGTTTGTAATGTTAGTCTATCTACACTTAGAAACATGCTGCTTTTATGACTGACTATGACTGGCTGTATGAAATTAAGATGGGGAAAAGATATAGAAAAAATAGGAGTTGAAGAAGAAACCTGTTCTGGTCTTGATATGGGTTGTACAGTCTGTAAAACCAGACCTTAAGGATTTAAAACCGATTATATATTTTTTTCTTTTATCTTTTCTTTTATCTTAGGGAAAGAGTCTCACTTTGTTGCCCAGGCTGGTTTCGAACTCCAGGCCTCAAGCAATTCTCCTGCCTTAGCCTTCCAAAGTGCTGGGATTACAGGTATGAGCCACCATGCCAGGCCTAGATTCTAAAATATAGGGAAGCCATCATTCCTTATATTCTTATTTTGCAAGACATGCACCTAGTAAGTTGCTGACATTGACTTTAATTATAAAGTTAGAGGAACCGTTTTTGTTCTTTTTGAAACAGAATAAATTGAGGAAATAATTTCACCACATTGACATAAGGAAGGCAGACTTTCCTATCTAACTGACAAAAAGGGGAGGCTGTTCGAATCATTTGGAATGCTGTTAAAGGTACAGATTTGGAAGCATGTGAATAATGAGGTCTTTGAGCAGTTTCACTTGAAGAAGAGAAAGAAGGAAGGGGGACACTGGGGCAGGTCTCTGAAATATGGTTTAATAGGATAACAAGAAGCAGAATGTGCGACAGAGTGGCCACAGTGAGAACTCAGAAGGGTCTGGAAGCTCTAGTTTCAGAATACATCAGCCTAGATAAGAGAAGATGAAATCCAGAATTCAGAGACTGGGTTGCAGCAATGTCATAAATAGGCTATGTTGTGGGAGTGGTGACTAGCAGATTTATAGAGAACGCAGAAAGGGAAGAGTTCAGTCAAGGTTACAAGCAATGGAGGCAATTGGAAGAGGGAAATGGAACAGCGTGGTTTGTGAAGATGCTCCATTTGAGGATAAGAAATGTCTCTCAATCTGGGATGGCATTTTGTGAAAGCAGAGAGAAGTCGAATGCCTAAAATCGTTGATGTCCTTTCCTCTGCAGCTCTGTCTTCTCACTGAAACACGACCCAAAACAACACACAGTCATGATCGTCTATTAATACAGTGTTCTAATACAGTGCTCTGTGCTGCCTGGGTGCTCAGCAGATATATACTGAGAGTAACTAGTTCATATTTATGAAACACTAGATTCAAAACTTTACTGGTTGCTTTATTTGGACACTTTTTAAAGTTACAGTTATGAAGGGAATATATATCTACATAAAGATGAGTATGTATTTAAGAAAAAAAAAGTAAATCTCCCCCAATAAGTTGCAAGCTTTGTGTGATAGGTTTAAAAAAAAAATCTCAATTGAGTTAAAAGCTCAGGACTCAAATCCTGCTCTGCAATACAATTGTTAATTGCAAGTCCCCAAACCTCAGTTATGTCTTCTCTAACATGTGAATCGTAGCACCGAGTCTGCTTAACTCTTGAAATAGTGTGAAGTAAGGGAGGTAACAGATATAAAAGTATTTTATAAATTGTAAGCAGCTACCCAGAGGTAAGATGGCATTATCATCATCTTTAACATATCTCTATACCGTATAGTTACTCAATAAGTATGTGCTGATTCAAAGCATATTCTAGGCACGGGAAAACACAAACACACAGAGCAACTACCAAAGATGAATTTCTGGTGTGAAGAGATGCTTAAGAGTGTGAAGATATTGAAACATCAATAGAACATGCTGATGATTCCCTGGAAACCAAAGTGCTACAAAAGAAGTCACTCTAGATACTAGAAGTTTCAGCCAACAGGAATCCCAGCAGAGTAAAATGTAGCCTGAGGGAAGCCACTTGAGGGAGAAAAGGCAGCCAGATGTAGGATCCCTCCTTTATCGGTCCTTTTCGGTTCCCAATAGAATAGCTGAACACTAACCATGATTCCTGCCTTAATTATTGTTACTAATGCCCCCATTTTTATTAAGATTTCCAACTCTTCTCTTTCTTTCGTTTGTGATTTCTTTAATATGATACTGACTCTGAGGTCCACACAATTCAATTGGCATTCAGGTGTAAGCACTATCAACAGGGGTATAACAATTGAAATTGTTGAGACTTGAGTCATCTAAATTTTGTAAACTTGTTCGCAATCCTTGTGATATGTAACAGTAGTGCTAGGAAAGCAGAACTTGTTAAAATTTCTAAAAGTAAGGCCAAACGTCGTGGCTCACACTTATAATCTCAGCACTTTGGGTGGCCAAGGCAAGAGGACTGCCTGAGCTCAGGAGTTTGAGACCTGCCTGGGCAGCATGGTGAGACCTCAACTCTATAATAAATCAGAAATGTAGCTGAGTGTGGTAGCATATGCCTGTAGTCCCAGTAACTTGGAAGGCTGATTTGGAGGGATCGCCTGAGTCCAGCAGGTTGAGGATGCAGAGGCTGTAATGGTGTGTGTGTGTGTGTGTGTGTGTGTGTGTATGTGTGTGTATAGAACCAATGCTGTCCTCCCAGCCATGAATATCTGCCAACACAAATCTAATAAACCTGATCAAAATGAAGACTTCAAATACTCATTCTCAATTTTCTCATATGTAATCAGCAGAGGCAGATCTATCACGAAGCCTGATAAAGCTGAAGTTTCAGGGATCCTCACTAAACACTGCCCCCTCCAATGCCTGTACCCACTTTTGCATTTTTAATTTTGTACTGTTGTTCTTAAAACAGGGTCCCCATCTTGTGTAAGATTCAGGTCTCACAAAACGAGGATATGTCCCTGATAATATATAAAGAGCTACAGTTTACACATCATTCTGTTCAGACTCACCGTTCAGTGTCACCCTCACATACAGAAGGACAAGGTCTGTGAAAGAGGTAAATTTCCAAAGCACCATGTAACCATTATCAGGGTCACATTTCACATCACTACCATTTATAATATTGTGAATCTGTCTTATTGCCTTCTACTCCTAGCCCTTGTATGTGGTGGTACTACTCCTGATGTTTCCATTTCTCAAAGAAAGTTTATGGTTGTAGCTCCAAACCAAAGGCTACTCTAAAAGAAAAAAAGTGGAAGGGAAAAAAGCTCCATAATGTACTTGTCAGAAACAAAGCAATTATGAACATCATATGATTAAAAAGAAATGAAAAAGGAGTCATTTAAATAATGGACCCTAACTTGACTATTTAGCAATTCACTATTTAGCAATTTGCAATTTTTATTTCATTTTAAATCAATCTATCCAACACAGAAATTCTCTCAACCCCACATAGTACTATTTCATGGCTGTAAACCTATATTTCACAGCAAGACAATATCTTTCTATAATAAAATGGTAATAAAAAGAGTACCAATTATCCCAGTATTTTCTCAAAATAGGTAGACTTTCTTTCATGCCTTAATTTTATGTTTTCCTTTGCCCCATACTAAAAGCTCGGCATAATTATCCCTGAACAGGTTGAGCAAGGTCTCTGCAAAATCTGCTCAGGGTGATTATTTAGCTTTTTTTTTTGTATTTGCAGAATTTAGCTGAGACTGTTACAAGCGGTTTATCAAAATAAATGCTTGATTGGCTTTAGCAGTTTTTCGTAATTGAAAAAATAAAGAAAAAAGAGTTTTCTAATAAATGGAGGGATAGAGAGGTTAAATACTTTAATTACTAACTTGCAAAAAGATTTCCATTTGAATATGGAAACAATGTAAAGGGGTCCCTAATTTTTATGGGACTGAAATCACTCCAGAGGATTTAATGATACTGCTGGGCAACTGAAACTGTGCAACTGAATAATGTGATTTCTAAGCATACTTCCTTAAAATTTAATAGTGCTAGGGAATATTTAAAATGGAATTACTTCAAAAGGAGGGTTGGATATACAAATTTGATGGGGGGAAAATTAAGAAAGCAGGGTTTTTTTGTAATGATACATTTTTCACTTTCTATTTTAAAATGAAAACCAGCTACTTTTGAGTCAACAGGCATGTGAAGGGGAGAGCTACAGAAGGATTTTCCCATCAAGGATTGCTAAATGTTAACTGAAGAGCTCAGGTAAATACGCCTTCCCCTTTTAAAGCATACTTGACATTTCTGATCTTTGAACTCTGATTTTTCACTATTTGTAGGACTCCTTAGTGAGGTCTAAAGAAGTAAAGGTCTTCTTGAGCTCAAATGACCCTCATTGCTTCCTGACTCTACTCATATGCGGGCACTGTATTATGGGAAAGCCATAGTAACTTGATTTCAAGGATTCAGCCACTCAAGCTATATGTTGTACCCCCAAAATGGAGATTTCATAAACAAAAGAATCTCCATCCTTCTAAATATCAGTTAATTCCACCTAATCAGATCTATTATCAGCACTAATCCTAACACATAGATTACCAGCATTACAAAGCCGCCAGTACTAATTAGCCCTCATTCCTAATACCACTAGCCCAGGAAAGCCTACCCACATTACTATATTAAAAGAGAGTCTATTCTGAATTGCTGTTTTGTTTTGAAAGGAAGGGAAAAAAAATCTGTGTTCCTTTCCAGCTGGCAGAGTTTTCCTAAATTAGATTAACTTTTAATTTAAATTAAAAATTTTAAAAGCTTTACACAAAGAGACAGTAATTGCCCATTTGAAACATCCAAAAAAGGTGATTGAAGGGTACAGTAATATGCTTACATGAATAATAAATAATACTTAGCATTTAGATAGAGCTTCCCCTCATCAAATCATTTCTTTATAAGCATTAACTAATTCACACATTATCCTAGCAAGAAAAGTAAAATTAAATGATAAAATGTTTCTCCACTTTGAAGCTGGGTAAACTGAGGCATAAAGAGGCAATTCTATAGTGACGATGGCACGTCAGTTTCAGAACATCGACTTGTGAGCCATTTCTTTGTAGGAAATGTGCCATTAAGCTAAATCTGAAATTAATTTCTGCCACAGCCATTGCATGGGCATTGATTATGCTATAGGCAGATTCTGATTCCCATCTATGCCAATGGCTCCGAGGAGTTGGACAAGATACCTAGCATCTTTTCCTTAATATCTTAACATACAAAATAGGAATAATTTCTCTCTCTCTCTCTCTCTCTCGCTTGCTCTTGCTCTCGTTCTCCCTCTTGCTCTCGTTCTCATACCCACATATACATAGTGCCTAGCAAATGCTTAACAAATAACAGTTATTCGCCCTTGGAAGGAGTTCCTAAGACAACTACTAACAATAAACTAATGGACTATTTCAAATACTCTATCAGGAAATAAGGCCATAACCCAAACTAGTTGTTCAAATGGAATTAAATATTCCAAAAACCCTGGAGAACACTAATGGCACAACTTCCAAGGCAAGGCTTAATATTTCACATTATATGCAATTAATATACCACCATCAAGTATACAAGATTTCCACCCTTTTTACATGAAAAAAAATCCTCATAGATTCAAGATATTGATATTACTTTTATCATCAATTTGTGAGGAAAATAATGGCTAAGAATTGTAGTGAATTTTGTGACACCTTTGTGACACTTATGAATGAATATTTTTACTCTAATCACAAGAGACACCACCTATGTAAAAAAAAAAATCTTCAGGACGTATGTGTGACAAAAATATGCTTGGTGCACATATGAATCTGTGAAACCTTTTGCAACAAGTCCAATATTCCTCAGAGGTCTGCAGCCCACAGTGTGGGAACCACCCTCCTAGAAGCTAAGAAATAACATACTGTTCAACACTCTTTGTTGCGCAGCTGATATCCATCAGAAAAATTGAATGGCACAATCAGTTTCCACGTTTTTAAAATTTTTCAAATGGAACTTCATAGAATGGGGTTGGTTCCTCATAGTGTTTCAGAGTTGAAAGAGAATTTAGAAAACTTCAGATGTAAGTCATTCATTTTAAGATGAAAAACATTGAGACCCAGAGAGGCTGTGATTTTACTTTCCTAATTACCAGATAATGGCAAAACTCAATTCTTAAAATTTTAGGTCACTGTATGTAAAAAACACATAAGTGACAATATGGGACACTTCTAAACAGCATATAAGACAAGAGTACTGTATCAACTTTATTTGGTTTTTAGTTTTGGTTTGTTGCCAGTTCTAACAGATATGAAATAAGATTACTCTCCACAACTCTCAAGCCACATACACAATATTTTATTATTATGGTTGCATTTTTCTCTCCTTTATCTCTTGAACCTTTTTCCTATTAACAAAGTGCCAAGATAGAGGCACTATATACATGTTTTGTTTTTAACACAACAGGCTTAACATAAAAACCAGTTGAGTTATGCCAACTACTAGAGAAAAACTGAAAACTTAAAATCTGTTTTAATCACATTTATAAATATGTCTATTTTTAAGCTGCTGGAGTTTTCAACATATTTTCATTTCCCTTCATCTGGAAAATGTACATGGTTGCAAGAAAATATTGTTGAAACCTTATTTTGATCTTTGTGGAACATAATCTCAACATCTCAGACAGCCTGAAGCATCCTGAATTACATTTTCAGCTTCCTCTGGGGTTCTGTGAAGCTCTATTAATATAGCATATTACACATAAGTTACTTTTAATGCTCTTCTAAAGCTTGTTAAATGCTATACAAACTTTACACTTCATGGCTCTAACATTTAAGTTATCTACAAGTAAACTGAAACTCACAATTCATCTAGTTTTCCAGATTGGGGATTTCCACTCATTATTATTTCTAAATGGGTTCTTTCTTAAAGGACTATACTTTGATTAATAGTCATTATCGATTATGTACCTAAAAGGAAATGCCTTGGGCCTTTGCCCCAGACGTTCAACAAGGTAAAACCAAGGATGTAAAGGTTGTGACTTAATAGTTTTAACTGTGATATTATTAATAAGCACATGTAATCCACTCAAATACTGTATATTAAATGTGACTGCTCTTCTTACTGGGGATTTCAATAATATATAGTATAACAAACTTAAACATGATGATTCAAGCAGGTGCCTATATATGTCTATATTTATTTCAGATTTAGACTATGCTAATATTTTTTGTAAGGTGAACTTAAAGTATACTGTTTAAAATATGAAATTCATACTTTCTGTGAATCATCCAAATTGCATTTAGAATGCATATGCTTTTGATTTCATAGAATTTTATCCTGAGCTCCATACAACCTAAAAGTCAATCATAAGGAAGAGCTACACTGAAATATCAGTTGTTGTGCATCACAGAGAAAATCTTTGTTGGCTGAAATTCTGACAAAATTTTATTTGCAAGTGCAGAGTTTTATTAAGTCTTTCTTTTCTAGAGCAATAACTTAATTTAAAACAAAAAAAATTATAGCAAATATGCCCAAGGTATAAAAAACGGATGAAAACCTTCATATTCCTGAATGCCACAGCCATTGCATCTGGAAGGAGAAAAATTTAATGTTTCTTTTCTGTCCTCATCACCTAGCATCAATAAAATTGTACAATTAATATTAATTTCTATTCAGGAATAAAATGTCAATATTCTTTTATTTCAAAACATTTAAGATATTATGAAAACAATAGGCTTGTCAGTTTGATCTGTCAAAAGAACTCTCTTCAACAGATTAAACCTCATTTTATTCTCTAATATGTAAACTCTGCCTGATACCAGGTTATTTCAAAGAGCGTATAGATAAAACACAAACAAAAAAGATTAAAAATTCAGAAAAGATGGAATTTGGAATTTAAGTATATTTATAGTAAAATAATCTTTGTGAAACTATTCAGTCAAAAGTAAGTACATATCAGGCAATGTTTGAGAAATAACAGCAGTACTTTTCATGATTGTAAATTTCATAAAAATAAGATTTCCAAGAATACGAGCCTTTTATAGTACCTTAATTTTCAAGCAACTTAACAGTGACCTATTTATAGCAAAAGCTTTGTTAAAGAGATAAAAGAACAAAACTATTTGTGAAAATTGGTGAGCAGTGGACATTTTTTCTCTTCTTGTAATGTTATAATAAATAAAAGCATACATAGTTAGGAAAAATACATATTTAACAGAGATATAGCTAGTCTTGATATAACCAGAAATTTCTAAATACTTTCAAATATATATGTTAGTCATTTGTTTAAGAGAAAAAATTCAATTGAAGATTATTTTCATAACTATTTTTAAAGCCACATTGCAATATCAAATCCTACTTGTCTTTACATTTTAATAGAACAAATTTTTCACCATTTTAAAAGAGGTTTCTGTGAAGAGATGATTTAACCATTTGAAATTCTTGAAAATTAATTTGATGTCATCAGCATAACTGAACCTTCACCACTTCACACATTATTTGGATAGACTAGTTAGAAAATTAAAGGGGAAAAAAATAAACCAAGGGAAGCATACTTGTTATACAGATACCCACAACCACTACGCCATGCTCAACATTCTTACTGCCAATAGAATGATCCTGTGATAGCTGACCCTAACCAGTGCCTTAATTAACTAGTATTAAACGGTAATTAAGACTGTTCCAATTAAGTTTTAATTTTTAAAAATTAAGTGCAAATTCAGTCATTCAATAAAGTGTTGTAGTCCTTTGGTGTGTTTCTGGGTGCAGAATATAGCAATTTACTATTGACAAGCACTAACGGAGGAGGTCATTTCACAAGTATAGTGTGGACAAAGGTGAAGCGGGCAACTGATGAAATCTGTGGCCAAGGCGAAATAGCAATCTCAGAGCCAAATGGTAATAAAGTTACAGAAATGAAGCAATGTAGTTTCTAAACTGAACTGTCATAAAGGAGGATATGGGCTTCAAACTGGCATGTCAGTAGTAATTAAAATATTATTTCTCTCTTTTAAAAAGTTCCAAATGGTTATAACAGTCTTATCGATTTTTTTATTCAAACAGCTAAAAGTGGTTAGGAGAATGCTGCTTAGTAGACAGGGGGAGGAGTGAACAGTGTGGAAGCTTAGAAGGAGGGAGGGCCATGTCAGTAGGGGCACAAAAAGGAAAACAAAATGGGAATAGTAGTCTGCTCGGATTGCTTCCACAAACTATGGGATGCTGCCCCACAGTAAAGACATTGAAGGAATTCCAAAGTTACACATGATACTAATGTTTAAAGCAATGGTTGCATACAGACTGTTGTACACACGGACGTAGAAAGTTTCTGTGAGGCAAGACAACAAAAGTAAAGTTCTCAAACTAGATTCCTATAGTGCACTGAGTACGACGAGGGACGTTCTCATGTATGCTAGAGTGGGAGTCTTCACACAATCTGATGCCATACTGAGGGCTCAGACAGCTTCTGCAGAAAGCCAACTTTCTACTTGTACCACATAACTTCGCCATTGGCAAACACTGAGAAGGAATACATCACCTTGCAGTAAGAAGCTGTGCAGCCCAAATCCAATTCCAGGCACTCCGCCAACAACCAGGACACTTCTTTTTGCGGTGAAAGCCTTTCTAAAAAGTAATGTTTAGCCATAAAACAGCCTCCATACCAAGTTTTTTGTGTAATCCACTTTACCACTAGCTAATTACATGTGATCATCCTTTACTTAATAGAACCTACATGCAAAGTATTCAATAAATAAATGATTTGTCTAAGCTGAAATATAAAGTACAAAACAGTTCCTTTGGAAAGAACACAAACAAACTATCAGAGACCTAGAGCCCAGGCCAGAGAATCAAGCAGACCTTAGTTTCAGTATGCTGGTGAAAGGACAAAGGTTGGAAATATCTACAATATTTTTTTCTTCTCCCTTGAAGTATAATCCTACCTTACAAACTACAGCATTCCCCACCCGGCTGTTAGACCCAAGAAACGATTTGCCGTGTGATCGAGGATCTATCTGCACAGGACTTTGCAGACCTCAGATTCCATTACCCGAGAAGTCCCTTCTTGCCAGTATCAGCCCAGCGTCTATAAAGCAAAATAAACATAAAACACATACTTCCGGAATGAAAGTTGGCTTTTCTCCTCATATTTGTGAGGAAAAAATAGAATGGTGCTTTAAAATGGGCAGGTCAATCAATTTATTTATTTTTCTCTCATTCTTGAAAGCTTTAGGAAAAAAAGAAATACACTGGTAGCCAGATGCAAACTGTTATTCAATGTTTTTTCATTGCTTTACAAATACTAACATATGCTATTCTATGACGGCCCATAAGCAAGATAACAATATAAATATTAACTGAATAAAAAATGCTCAATTAAAACTAACAATTGACTAAGACTGTTTCTGTCCTATGAAGAAAATGACAAGTCTTTGTAAAATCTCCCCCTGAAGTTGTGTGTCTTCTACACAAACATAAAAACTCTGTGCTAAAGTAGGGATAGCAATTAGTGTTCTAGTACTCATCATTACTGCTCCAGCAAATAAAATACCCTCCTGTCTGATGCAGAAAAAAATTGTGTCGATGAGCCACTTTCCTTTTTTAGGGATAACGGTAGTTATCCATACAACTCTCCAAAACTGAGAAATTTCATCCTGGAGGTCTCTGATCCATAAAAAGAAATACAAAGTAAGATTTAGCAAGGATACATGCCTCCCTTTAGCGAAAATTATGAAGATTAAGTAACCACTGGTCTGTCCTTGGTTTCTTTTGCTTTTTGTTTTGGTAAGGCTATATGACCTTCCTCCACAGGAAATAAATCTGTAAGAAGCTGAAAATTGCAGGCAATTAATGCACTGGCCAACAAGAGCATCTTCTCAAATTATAGTTTTGGATGTGCCAAATGCAGGTGGAAATGTGTTTGCAAAAAAGCAAGGTAAAGCAAAATGCAGGCAAACCTGCACTGCTGGAAGACAAGCTTGACTTTAGTTCTGTGCAAGATTTTGTGCTGCCTGACTATGACATAATAGTGTCAGCTAAATGAAAGGTTTTTATTTAGCGCCAATTTTAACAAAACCTAATGCTTAACTTATGACACAATAGGGATTTGGAGGTCTTCCTCATCACCTTAAAAGAAGGTAAGCTAGAATCCAGCATGAGATGAAGGAGCTATTTCATCTTGTACGGTTCCCACCCTCACCCCAGGTAATAACTTATTGGTAAAATAAAGACCTATAGCATTAGCAAAAGAGACAATTACAAGATTACACAGAGTCAGTGTTCACCTATACACAATGGCTGGTCTGACTACAAAGAACCATCCATTTCAAATCTTTTCAGTTCATACAAACTCTTTATTGCTTCACTAAAACTAAAATCTACACACACGCGCGCGGACACACACACACAAAACATGAGAAAAAAGAGCATTCATTTTTAACCACAGAGCCGCAATAAAATCAAATCTCCTTTTTACTCCAAAGGCATCGGCTGGATTAGAAGACGCAGCTTCTCAAAGCAAGTCCAGTTACCATAACAAATGTACATTTTACCAGCCTTGGAATTCTAATTGTGTTTAATACAGTTTCATGTTGCATCAAAGTACAAAATCAATACCATTTGTCCAGCATACAGGAAAAATGGAATCTATAAATGGCTCTTATTGAGTAATTAAACACCTATTATTGTCATGGGTAGTGAAACAATGAATATGATAAGATAAATTTTTGCAAGAAAATACTG
The DNA here is from genome assembly GCA_027257055.1 of Cephalopachus bancanus. Lineage (NCBI taxonomy): Eukaryota > Metazoa > Chordata > Mammalia > Primates > Tarsiidae > Cephalopachus > Cephalopachus bancanus. The sequence continues at coordinate 12,491,059 of JAPVLO010000035.1, forward strand.
CAGTGATTAATACCTCCCTACGTATTAAATAAAAATGACTGCCTTTTGTGCAGTACTGCTGGCAGAAGAACAGGGACGCGAGAAGTAGTTGCCAGTGCCACAATAACAGGCTAACCTTGAACTGAACTCCTTTCCTCAAGAAATTAAATGCTGTAGCAAGACTTTAAATCCCCCCACTTAGAGCTCATTTGTGCGCCATGTAACCTGCAGTTCCTGAAGAGAACTCATTATCTTCAAAAGGAGAATCCCTTTATAATTTCTTTATGAATGTATATATTGTTTCTACAAAAAAAAAGTATTTCAATGTCCAAAAAGGACAAGAAAATTAGCAGTGTAAGCAAGGCAGAGACTGGTACCAATCAGATACTGTTTCTACTTCCAGGAATTCAAGTGCAGAATGCAATCTGTTATGGAAAACTGAACATTAGATTGAGAATGAGGCTGGAGGAAATGTATATTTAGAAAAAGATATTAATCTGTTAGACTGATGTTAACGCTCCTGGTTATTCTGTTGTTAGAGTCCTATGTCTTTCTAGATTTCTCTCTTTCTCTGTCTTTCTCTCCGTCTCTCTCTCTCTCTCTCTCTCTCTCTCTCTCTCTCTCTCCAGCATGAATGCCCTCATCCCACAGCCCCCACCCTCTGTAGACACACATACACACACTCCTCCCCCCCACCCACCACATGGCTCCTCCAAGGCTTTGCCTTAATAAAAAATAAAATAAAAAAAAACTTTAAGAATGATGCACCAGGAACAACTACAAAGTACAAAAGATGAATCTATGGATGTGACACTTGTAAAGGGTAACCCTATTTCACAAGTGAGATGGGACAAAAAAGAAAGAAAAAAGGCCACTGAAGCAATAACTGCTCACTGAATTACCATTAAATTGCAAGATTTACAATCCAACGTACAGTAAGTGCATATCTAATGGAGTTTGTCCTCTAAAAGAATATAAAGTGAATCTTCGTAGCACGAGATGTGTGTAGGTGATGTATGTTTCTTTTAATCTATTTTTTAATTAAAAACAAAAAAGTTCAAAACAAAAAAAAGGACACATTGCAGAAACACCAGCAAAACCCTGAGGCAAACTTAGAGGCTTACTTAATTTTAAATGCACTTTATATTAATTACTCTCATTTTCTATCAAACTGAATTCAATCCTTCAAATACAAACTGTGAGACATAAAATCAAATAAGTACATAAAAACAAAAAGTCACGCTATCTTATACACAGCATTAATATTTGAACAGTTAAACTTTTTGAATTGTTTGTTATATTAAAAAACGCTGAGTCCAAATGCTTGGTTATATACTGTGAGATGTTTTTTTAAGGCCAAAGAAGACAGAGAGTTTAATAGTAGCATTATGTCATTTAATAAAGGTAAATAAATTCTTATGTGAACAACATGGAGAGAATTCAAATGAAACAGTAATATAATCTAATATCAATCAGATTATGGCTATATTTATTTTTATTGACACAGATAACTTCCATCAGGTTGACTGTTTTGTAGCAAAATTATTTAGAACACTCAAATTAATTCTTTAATAACCATTAAAAGCAAATACTAATAACTATTCCCTGTGCTGCTTTCTAAAGTAAACATTGGTGAAATAACGCCCATTTCCACCTCGTGACAGACAAACACCTAAGAAACATATCTGGTCAGAGATTCATGCACATGGATAATATTTTAGCAAAAGCCTTCTGGAAGAGGAAAAACTGATACAAGGTAGTTTAAGTAGTATTAACTGGAAGATTTATTTATTTTGCTTAAGTGAATAGATGGCTTGTTTAAGTTGTACTACAGAAGTCACTGTCCTTGAATTAAGTAAAATGTGAAACTCTTACACCGATTTTGCAAATCTATGCTGTGCTCTTCTCACCTCTCCCCCACATGATCTGAATTTTATTTTAAAGGATTAACAAGTAACATATATGATCAGCAATGATATCCTTGTTCTTTTAAACCTTCGTGAATCAAGTTCGGTAAAGGTGAAGTAGTGGAATTATCAGTACAAGTGCCTATGTCATCAGTCTTCAGAAAGGTGCAGCATAGAAATGCCTAAATAAACAGCAGCATAAAGGATTTTATTTTTATTTATACACATAGTTCTCTCTCTTTCACACACACACACACACACACACACACACACACACAGCCTGCTCTTGGTTATTAAAAATATAAAATAGAGGCACTACTGTATATAAACCAAAAGGCATTTACTACTGTATGCCAACCAAAAGACATTTGTAATCCCCCTTCACATCAATTTTTAACTTTGAATCTACTTTCAATGGTGTACCATTTTCTCCTCAACCTTGCCAAGATATTTGAAAGATTATCCTAAAAATCAGTTGGTTAAAGTCCCCCATGCTACAGTGAGCCGGAGAATTTCCAGCATCTGATGAAGACCAGTGGACCACCTGATACATTTTCAGCAGGGTGATAAAATTAAAGGATGGTTTTGATTTGCTTGAAGGATTACTTCCCTTACTTAATTGTTTAAAGTGCACAGCATTAACACAGAGTTGGGGGGGGGAGAAAATTAAGAAGGTGACTGTAGAGCCTGAGCTAATTGCAAGCTGATTAGATTGTGCCATGCAAGAGCTCTCCCTCCGTTACATACCATCACAAGCTCTGGTCTTTTCCACCCTGCTGCTGCAGCAAACAAGCTGATTTGCTAACAAAGTGGTCAGCTCGAGCACTTGCACAGCGGCTCACGGGGTCCACAGACGGCTGCTCTCCATGCAGAGAATCCCAAGCTCCATTTTCCAATCTGATTACACGGCTCCTTGTTCCAGCAGCCTTAAACCTTCATGGCAGTTTACCAACATTTTCATCACTTTTTTCTTTTACAAAGCAAAAGAACTGATAAGCTCTCAGGTACCCAGGATTTCATAGTCAATGGCTGGCCAGCAGCCAGCATTCCCTCAGCACGTAACTGTTTCAGGCCACACTGCATAAAGCAGACAGGATTTACCAGACTGCACAGAACTATTACAATTTTGCCGTGTGTACAAGTAAGCAGCATGTTTCTGTCCTTACAGATGTCGACTATTGTGTCTAATCACATCTAGGAAGTACAGAGACCCAGTAAGTGCCCTGCCTCACCTCCCCCGAAAAAGAGGCAATGCAAAGCAAACCAATGAGCATATGCCCATGAATTCCACTATTCCCTAACTGACTGCTCAGGAACTCTGCCTGGTAAATGCATGGCACTAATTACTGTTTTTCAAAGTCCTGGTCTGATTACCTACACCTACCTTGATTACCATAAAAATGATCCTTGTGACTTTCCATTAAAATCTAAAATGTTGTGGACCACACAAAATAACTAATTTGCAACTTCAAACTTTGGCAATTCCCTAGAACTTAAAAAAGGCAAACCAAAGATGCAGAAATTAAGCAGAAAATGTATCATCTAAAGCAGCTCCATGAGAATTGATCTCACACCCTTTAATTCTCAGAAATCAAATCACACAGTTAACATGCGTTTCAAGGTAACGCATTCACATTCAAAAGTTTAAAACAATAATTCCCATAGCATTCTAAGTAGAATACCTATGCATAGACTCTTTCTCCTATGGAATATTTTTAAAAATCATTTTTACCTATGGCTCACGGGCCTACAATACAAATAAACATGGGCCTAAAATGTGAATTTTACAGTAATATATTGTAAACATCACTCCTGTATTTTCATTCAACCAAATAACAATAAACAAACAAAAAATAATAACAGAGCCTCCTTCAGCCATGACCAATAACTTTCTAACAAAGATAATGCAAAGGAAAATGGCTTATAATGTCTATGTCTATTCCTGGTTTGTTTTTGCATAATATTGATCTATAATAAAGGGTTTAGGGAGGGGAGGGGGAAAGGAGAGGAGTCCGCAGTTATGGGAAAAAATGTACAACTCGGCTCGCACAATGCCTCAGCACTCGAGCTCACCAGTGCGCTGACCCTCTGAATCTCGGAGTCATTAGCTGGAGTCCCAGCCCTGCCTCCAGGAGGGGGGGGGATTTGAACTCACACACCAATGTGGGGAGGTTTGGGATTTTGAGCATGCCAGACAGAAGGGTCATTCCTCCTCGCTGATGAGGAGGACGCCTGTCCCCTGGGGAGGGGAAAACTGGATGAGTGACTGTCGCAAGATTCAGGCAATGGACGTGCTGCTGACTCAGGAATGGACTCTGACAGCCACCCTGCTTCAGTCCAGCCGCTCCAAGTGGGAGCGGTCTCAGGGCACCAGCATTGACAGGTACACGCAAAAGTTAGGGGAGAATGAAGGCAAGAGAGAGGAAACAGGGAATGAATGAGCACATGAAACAGCAACTGTTTCCAGATATACACATGGAAGAAACAAACATTTTCCTTTTTGCAAGTTGATATTGCCCAACAGATAAAAGATGTGTTTGTGGATATGCATATTTGGAACACCCACAGCATTTCTGAAAGGACTCTAAAAGAGGACACACATTTTAAAAACTGATAGGCTGAGCTGGATGTATATCCACATCCACAACACTGCAAAAACCTATAAACTCAAAGAAAGTATACACATACACTCATACATGTATTTGCATGTGGGTGGTATTCTGCATAAATGACTGTCAACTTAAAATGCCATTCTCTAATTTATATGCAAATTCTACCTCTGGTAAAATAAAAACATATTTTAAGCAGCTTATAGTGCCAACACATTATTCCCATGAATGATTCCTAGTAAACTATTTATGCCAACTGTGTTTTTTTTTAATGATTTATTGGATGGTGAACGAAACCACTTAAACTATAGTTGTCTGTATGAATCAGTAATTTTCATGTTTCTAATTAAAATGTAAACAGCGTAATGAAGACATCAAGTTTTTAGGCAAATGTCTCTTCCAGCGCCACTTGGGGTATGGTAATTACTGGAGCAGATCTATGGATGCTCCTGAATCCTCTACAAGTCCAGATTAAAAGCATTACTGCTAAACCTGGCTTTTTACACAAGGGAATTGTGTACTTTAACCCATTCCCAGTTTGCTTACATATGCACATTGGCACTACCTTTAAAAACTGGTCAAAAAAAAAATCAAAATGGAAAATAACAAAAGAAGAAATTGATATTTAAAATGTTGATTATAAAACATTTACTAGCAATCAAGACACTGGAACTAGATCCACTCGAATGTGATTCCCTGCCATTAGATTCTGGGGCAGGCGGGGGGGTGTAGAAAGAGTAAGAAAAACTGCAACCAAACTGTGTCTACCTTAAATTTATAAAGCCGGGATCTGGGTTGAGGGATACATGAATAAACTGATTCCAGATTCAAAGATGATGCTAATTTCCAAGATTTTTTATGTAATGGATAATCTAAATAAGTTTACAATTAACAAAATTTAAAAAGTAATAATATATAATCCACAGAATAAAAATGTGTCATTTTCTCCAACACATTAAGAAACGTAAAAAAGCCTTTGATATAAAATTGTAATCTGTTTTCATTTTTATTTTAGCATTTATTTCTCTCTGGAATTCGTCAAAATTTATCCTAAAGCAAGTGACCTCTTACACGTGCTGAAGAAATACATCACCTCTTCTGCTTACAACTGTTAATTGAACTTCTCTCTGAAGCCTATTTTTCCATGTTATCTAGTGCACTTGCTTTACATATTTACTACCCAGCACTTGAATAGTCCTTATTTTTTAAAAAATTATAATTCTGCACCACCCCTCCTTCCAAACACCCCTTAGAACTAATATAGCCACACTTGGAGTGAACAGCTACAGCTAAAATCTGCAATGATAGGAAAAGTCTAAAATGCATGATAAAAGGAAGATTCTCTTCCTCCCATTCCTTCCTCCACCCCTGGACTCAAAGTCTAAACACTGACTGATATGGCCAATTTTCAAATTATTTTTACATAAATGCTAGACAAGCATGTTGCTGAGGTGGGCTGTGGAACTGAGAATGAATAAGAAACGCGAATGTACGTGGGGTGAGTGAGGCAGAAAAAGACAGCAATATTTGCACGGTTATGTTTTATTACTAAAGTAAAGCAAACAAATAAATGTATATCCACCATCCTGTGGTCAGGGGAAGCATTTAAACTTAAAAGCATTTTTTGCCACTTTTCCACCTGAAAATATACAACTCCCTTACCCCCGATTTGGACATAGATGCATAGTATTTTTGGGTAGTGGAGGAGTGGAACATAGCAAGGGAGGAGATTTGAGACAGGCATATTTTGGTAATGTTTAAATTTTTTTAACACCTCTGAGGGTTTTCAGAGGAAAAGAAAGCTGATTAAACAAGGCCAAGTGTTTCTGTCGGCTTAAGGGTGATATCATAGTTGTGTTCAATATCAGAAGTGTTGCAAGTACAGGCATCATTTCTATTCGCTTTGTGCCAGAAAGGTAAACACTGGATTGCACTGTGGATTAAAACAATAAGAAATCCCTTTCCTCTCAGGCTTTCAAGGCCGTGTTAATCGGGTGTAATTTTTAATGAACACTAGCTGCTTGGTACTCATTCAAGACATTTCATTAGAAGGTTATTCATTTAAAAATCAACGTTTCAACCATATCAAGCTGTAACCTTTCTTGAAATGTAAATGAATGGTTTAAATGAGAAGATTAATAAAAAAGGGATGTTCCAATTCCAAGCATGGCATGCTATGTATTTTTAAATTTGTCTATGCCAGATGCTGTCAGTCAGAACAAAAAACTGTCCAAGCAGACAATCTGTGCGTCTGAATGTTGATCATGTTGGAAAGTACAGGGGGGAGGGGGGGAGAGTGTGTCAAGGATCCATGGTCCTTCATCTTTGCAGTAGAGCAAACACGTCTCTCAGTATAGCGACAGACAGCTGCTTCCACTTTCTAATGTGCCCTAACTTAGATCACTGAAAGAATTGTCAGCACTCAGAGAAACACACAAAGATAACATAGCCAGCTGCCATGGAGGGGAAAAACAGCACAGCTCAGAAGAAATGGGATTTGTTCCATTTGCATGATGCTGCCTCCCCTGGGCCCCTTTCTTTCAAATCCAAAGCACAAAAGACAACACTTAACATATTTGCTTAAAGATGACAACCTCATGTTGATTTCATTTGGATGTAACAGTGTCAGGATTACAGATATAAGAATATATTATATCTGTAACAGAGACTGACAAATGTACCCATCAGTGGAACTGTCTGATTCATCTGCTTATACAGCCATTTTACCATCCCAAGGGTGCCATCTAAGTAGTAACTTTAGAAGACTGAAGGTCTAATTTTATTACACCACATTTCAACCTACTAAACAATATTATTTCTAAAATAGATCATTTTTATTGGAAGTCTCCCTGATGAAAAATCCAGTAGACACCAGAGAATTTATGAACTGTATGGGTCCTTTGAACTCAATATACTGCCCATTTTAAACAACTTTTCTTGCTGTATGGCAAGAAAATTCCAGTATCAAATAAGTGAAAGTTAGAGAGTGAGACACTATGTATATTTTGAGTGTCTGAGTATATTGATATGATAAACAGACTATACATATGTATGTATTGAGAAAGAGAGATTATAGATTATGTGAATAGCTATAAGAGCAGGTCTTACCTGGTCCATTTGAAAAAATTCTTTGTAACTACTTACTTCTGTCTATTCCATTATTTCATCCCTCCACACAGCATCCATACTTCAATAGCACCTATATGAATAATCATTGCCTGTCAATATAATTGTACATCTACTCAATCTGATTTCTACATAAGCCATTTTTAGGCAGAAGATATGACAAGGTGATAATTTAAAGCTACTTTGGCTAATCACTTGTCATTGTAACCTGTACAGTTAAGGAAACCACGATTCTGATCTAAAGCCTACATACTTTCACAAATCTTGATTCTGTAAGGCTTTATAGATTTTAACTTTATTTCTTAAGTGAATAAAAAGATTTAGGATGGGATTGAATTGATTTATTTATATCTCCATTGCGTTGATTTACGTGATTAGAATTATGGGGGTGAGAATGGAGACACAAGGAGAAGGTAGAGAGGAAGCAATCGTTTTCTTCAGGTACATGATATAGACCCAGACACAAGCACACATTCGAAAACACACAAATTTGTTTGGGCACACTCAGCCCCACAGCCCAACCTACTTACTTCCTATAACAAAATGCTGGCTCCCTGTGTTCCTGCTTTGTCCAAACGCTCTGGTGCTTGTTGCTATTTACTGGCAACAGTATAATTCACTCATTTGGTCTTGTTTTATAAAATAGAGTTAACTGCTATATGTAAAATTTCTGCACAGCAGATGGTTACCAATCATTATTTTCCATTTGTTTAGTTTCTAGTAAGAAGAAGAAAACCTGTGGGGTAGTGATGAAAAGAAAACTAGCAGCCTGCATGATAACCCAACCAGTGCCAGAAGATGCATTAAAAACAAAAAATCACTTTTATCACATAGTATATCAAGACTAAATATAATTTTGAAGGATGGGGGAGGTTATTCACCCTATCCTCATCCATAAAGGAAATGCCATATGAATAACTTATTATTTCTTAGTATAAAATACTCTAAAATTTAGCCTCTATATTTTTTAAGTGATCAAAGTTTCTATAAGCAAATTATTATCACCATTAATGTTTGTCATCACCCAAGCTGAAATCACTTTCCTTACCTCTAAGTGGCCCAGTTGTTCAACAGAAAATGGGAAATAGGAGCCATTTGTGGACAAGTACACATGCACAGAAAATTAAGCTGTAAATATCTGGACTGGGTTATTACTGGAATCTGGAAACATCTGGGGCTACAGAACAAGCCAAGCTCCATTTCCACAATGTCCAGGTAATTGCTTAAATGATTTATACCTTACTGTTTCTATTAAAAATGTCTTTAAAGAGAAACATTTGTGGGCTTAGTTTTGTAATAAAAACTGGTATCTGATTTCACTTCTACAAAATCTTGTGAAAGATTCTCCGTTTCTTCAAGGACATATGCGTGACTAAACTAAACCCTGGACAAAGACTGAGTGCTAAAAAAAGGCGTGGTCAGCCACTCAAAGAAAACAATCATATCAGGGCAGCAAATTTTAAGTGGCTTATTTGTCATTAGTTTCTATATGAATCAAAATAATCCATTAAAAAACCTTCTCATGCATATATGACAAATATATTCAAACCATTTTAGGGTAAACTAGTACCTCAATATTCATTTCCAATTTCAGTTCTAATTAATTTCTCATAAATCTTGTTTACGGAGACTTCAACTGAATATCAAACCAAACCTGACCCCTAAGGGACAAATAAGTGCCACGTTCCAGACAGACTTAGGCCACCTAGTTAAGAATCTGAAGAGAGATTTAAATTGGTTCACTTAGATGGTGTTTGTATGGAACTACCAACTGGCCCATTCAGAATGAAAGAGCTTTCAACACTATTATCTGCTTCATAGAGAGGTTGCTCTGCTGAATAAACACACACACACACACACACACACACACACACACACACACACACACACAGTTGTATTCACCTGAAATAATTTTATGTTGTATTCCAGATTTTAAGCCGAGAGGACAAATATAGTTTTATATTCTTTAAGAATTGCATGTCTAGATCTAGGTAAAAATTCAATTGCTGACAGCTGTCAACTAGGTATATAGGAGAAAGAGGAAGGAAGGAATGAGGGAGAGAGGGAGGGAGAAAAGGGGCAAAGGAGGAAGGGAAAAGGAAGACAAATAAACCACTGACCACTGGCTTTTGAACACGATTCATATTTTGTGGCCACCTATTTACATTACTACCCTCTAAGAAAAATCACCCAATTTTCCTTAATGAGAAAAATGAAAGGAAAATGGCTGGCATTTTAGATGTGAAGAATCTGCATGAATATTTTTATTTACTTAGTTTAAAAGCCCACAACATCTTGATTATAAACCAAGCAGAATTTTAAGCCTGTATCTTTCCAATCTTTCCTCAATTTAATTTGGTTGTTGACAAACTACCATTTTAAGGCTTCACAGTTCATGGTCTTAACTCTCAATCTGATGGCTTTTAATTTATATTTTAGCAATTTTAACTTACTTGAAGTTTATTGAATAGTTTCCAGAAAATGAGAGAAGCCTATTTAACAAAGGAACTAAATATATGGGTCTTCATTGTTGTAGTCAAACTGCAAAAGTGCTTTTGCTGCTTTTATCATATTGTTTCACAATCTTTATTATTCTACCTACAATGTATTGTCCTACAGTTGAAACTCTTTGCTGAAGATGCAATGTTTTTGTACAATTAACTAAACAGCATTTGTCCATTGTAGCTCACTTGATGGCACATCTTTATAACAACCCAGGTTCAACAATCAGCATAGCAGTTATTTTCTTCTCCATAGAGTATATGAGATCAACCTAGATTTCAATATGAAGTGGTAAGATAGCATCTAGAACTTTTCAGCTCTGAAGAGCCCAAATTGGAAGAAAGCTAGTGAGCTTTCAGTAAAGGTTATAGGTTTCCTTAGTAAAATTGTGTTTTTAAAAGAATGACAATAGAGTCTTTGTTTTTTTCTGGGTTCTTTCATGAAGCAATGTGAACAAGTGCTTTTCTCTGGTACATCTTTAGGTTTAAAAACACACATATAAAATAGAAACCCTGTGAAATACTGTTGACTAACTCATGACAATTTCAATATTTGATAAAACTGAATGTCCTTTTTAAAATGTTATATTGCTATTTGCTGTAACATGAGCGACAGATTTGAAAAGGAAACTGACCTTCCACAAACACACAAACCCAACTGGTAAAGCAACTGAACCCTTACAACACAGGGTATCGGGTTTAATCCCAGCTAAATTTGTTTACTGTACAGTATTTAGTACAAAATAAATTAATAGTGTCAGACACTAAACACAGAACAAAAAGGTGCCAATTAAGAAATGTTAACCAATGACATTCACAGATCATATCACTTGTAGATAAACTAGTTTGCATCTCACATTTTACCACCTCAAGTACCATCGTGTTCCCAAGGAAATCTGTTCACAGTACTGATAGTGCAGATGTTTGCACACTGCTTATTTATTAGAGAAAGGACAAAATAGAAAGAAAAGCCTTAGAAGGTGCTGATTTCCCATGTTCAACCAAAGGCTAAATAGCCAACTGTCAATCAACTGTATGTTGGTAAGAAGTTAATCTCAAAGTTTTGAACGCTAATATTTTATGGCTCGGCACCTTCAAATTTTTCTGACTGCAAATACGTGAGGAAGAAAACTTGATAGAGCATAGTGGCTTAAAGCTCTCTGTTACTACCTGCAATTGAAGTGGGTTATAGATTTTCATTTTATAAGATTTTAAAGATAGCATAAATTTTTTTATAAAATAGTTTAAGTACTCTCCTATCTAGAGATATAAGAATAGAATTAATGACTGTAAGCTCCTTTTTGGTTATATAATCATAAAACTATTTTTCAGGGTTATAAAGCCTTTCTTTGGTAATTAAATTACATAAAGAATACATAAATTTCTATTATTTAAATGAAATACATGATTTTCATAGCCCCCTATTCTTTAAATATTTTTTAAAACATCTTTCAATTTTTTAAAAGATTAACTAAGTGACAGTTTCCTATACTTTTATCAATTCAATTCAAGAAACATTTATTGAGCACCTGTTATAGGTCTTGTACTGTGCAAACATGTTGAGGAGATTAAAAATAAAAATGAATTAGATGTGCCTGCTCTCAAGGAATTTATGATTTCATAAAAGACAAATACAAATGCCTAGCAACATATAGTAAGAGAAAAGTGATGGTAAATGATTGAAAGGAGATATTTAACAAGTGTTTAGGAAATATTAAATAGATGTCAAAATGAATCCTAATTAAGGTGGCTCAAGAAAGTCCATAGATGATGCAACATTTGAATTGAATACCCAAAGATTTCAATAGGTGGAGAAGAACATGCCAGAGTAAAATGAGGGTGGACAAAGACTAATTGCTGATAAAGAAGAAATTGCTTCCAGTTTGATAAATATCCAGTTTTCATGCTAATCTATCATACATTTATATCTGTCATATATATTACCATATATGACATATATGTACTAATACATGTATTAATATATGTCATATATATTAATATATACATATAAAAGGATTTGGTCCCTAACTCTACTGATTAAATTAATTGGATTATCAGTCTATTTGAATCTCTTACAGAAGAAAAGCCTAAGCCAACTAATACTCATCATCTAGAACTGCTGACACTGTTCCTTGCAACCAATTAGTAAGCATATTTAATGAATGCTTACCATCTCTGCTGAAGGGCTCAACAAAGTGATAGATGGCCCTTGAACTTCCTTCATTGTTTCCAAGACAATTTCTAGAATTTTTTAAAGAAAACCAAAAATATTTTTCATCATCCATAGGTTATTAGCAAGGTTCCAGGTTACTCAGGTTCACTAGTCCATAACAAAGCAATCAAGGATTACATAGAACTGCAAGCAATCTTACTAGTTATTAGATCAATTTTCCTTTCATAAAACGTTAAATTGAGGCTCAGAGAAGTTGACTGGCTTACCCAAGGTAACAAGAATGACAGACTCTGGACTTCTGGTGACACTTTTCTTCATCATTGTTACTTTTCTGAGGTAGTCCTTCCAGCACGGTGGTAATGTTCTTAAGAGTCTCATGGGTTACTGAACTTCAGCCAGAAAGTGAACTATCGCCAGTACATGTCATTGATATATTCAGTTCTGAAAGAATTACACACACACACACACACACACACACACACACACACACAAACATACACACACACACACACACACTTTATATTTCTTTGTTTGCTTGTTTGTTTGAGTCAGAGTTTCACTCTATTGTCCAGGTTGGAGTACTGTGACAGGATCAAGGCCCACACAGTCTCTAACTCCTGGGATGTAGCGATCCTCCTTCCTCAGGCTCTTGAGTAACTGAGACTTCAGGCACACACCATGACGCCTGGCTAATTTTTTGAATTTTTTTTTTTTTTTTGTAGAGAGGAGGTCTTGCTATATTGCCCAGGCTGGTCATGAACTCCTCCTGCCTTGTCAGATTACAGGTATAAGCCACTGCACCTGGCCAAGAATGATATTTTTTTTAAAGGTGAAATTTTAAGATCTCATGAGATGTATAAACTTTTGGTTCAAAGAAGTGGTTCTCAGTCCTAACTTTACTTCAGAATCATCTCGGGAGCTTAAAAGAAATAAGTCATCCTCCAAAACTTTCATTTTACTGATCTGGAGTAGGGCTTAGGCAAAAGTTTTTTATTGTTTTTTGTTTGTTTGGGTTTGGAGTTTTTTTGTTTGCTTTTTGGTCATGAAAGTACTGCTAGTATTTACAGAGTTGATACAATATTTACCATCAAATTTTTCTAAAATCAAATCAAAGCCATATCTACTTCAATTACATGAACTCCTGCAATGGCAATAAAAGACATCACTTTCCAAAGGAAACTTTAAAAGGAAACTTGACTCTTGATGGATTTTCTTCTGTAAATTTATTTGTGATCTGGGCAAATTATGTGGAGAGATTTAAAAAAGGTCCTAAAAGTAAAATGTATCATCTTTATAGGCATATATGTTTTCACACTTTTTCAAATTATGGGGCAAACAGTGGGAATATTTTACTTTGCATAGTTACAAATCTCATATATTCAGGATTTAATACAGAACCTATCACTTTTAAAAGGGAGAATATAATTTGTTTAGATTATAGCATTGAGTGCTATTTAATGTGCACTAGTCAGTAATTCCTAATAAGTGACAGCTTCTTCACATAATTACACTACAATTTGACTTATAAAACTATCTTTTTTTAGTAACAGTCACATGAAAATAGTCTATAACCTTAGCTTTGACTCAACAACTTTCCCTAATTTTTTTTCCTGTAGTCTATTTCCCCCATTCCTAGAAGTTGTCTTTCATCAAGATGGGCAGTTCATTCGTGGCAACAAATGCTAGTTTACTAACCCTATTTCACAGTCTGCTATCTCCTTAAATAATCAAAAATACCTCATGATCTCGCGATCATATTCCAGTGGCTCAAGTGAAATTTGATTTTCCAGATGATCAAGTAATAACCAGCCTTGCAGATAAATACCAAAGGTAGAAAAAGAAAAGGAAAGGAAAGGAAAAAAAATCCGCAGCCCCTTCAAAACAGTACACAGGTGTGAGGGCAAGACCAGAGTCCAGCAGTAGAAAGATGGCTGAGAACAAAGTTCTTGGTGAACATGCAAACAGCAAAATACTAGAAAAACTTTCTCCCCCCAGTCCTAAGCAAGGGACAGTAGCAAGTGGGCTGTTAGAAAACACAGACAAATATTTTGAAAATATGTATTTGAGTACACATGTGCATCATGCAACAGCAACACCTCCTAGATGATAGTTTAAAGATCATGGCATTTTGGTGTATTAGGGTAGATTTCAAGGAACTATCATCACATTGTGATAAAAATGTAGATTTTTACCCATCATTATAAGCAAATCTATACCACATGTTGTACCGTCCTCACTGGGTATCTTTTAAACAGTACAAAATAGTTTCCCCGTAAGTTCTTTTAACTGTGATGCAAAAACAGGAATAAAACAGGACAAAAATAAAACAAACAAAACAAGCATCACTGCATTTTATGTACTCATTAAGAGACTTATTAAATAACAAAATAACAAAGAACTTTTTAACATTAACTTTTTCTTAATACTTTAACTGCCTAAATATTATTGATAGAGATTTCACACCCATGTTTAAAAAAAAATACAAAAGGATTTTGCTTATCTACATTTTTTTTTCTCTTTCTAAAGAGGCACCAGCTCAGACTAAACATCTTTCTGAATAAAATTCTATCTTACTATCCATGAGCAAATTCATACCGATGATTGGTACTCTTAGAATTATATAAAACATATTTTTCCAATTAGGGAACACTTATCGTATTCACAGCACATTTAAAAGTCTTCCTGGAGAAAGAACAAGCACTGTTCATATAGGCATATAAAATTCCAAACCTGGTGAGATTTTTTTTCTTCCAGTTTGTCAGACAAAGACTCAGGCCATTCGGGGTCCCAATGTCTACATTTTGGGTCCTATCAGTATTCTCTTAGAAAAATATTGCATAATCTTTTGAATAATGCAAATGAAAATCTCCCTTTAAAAGAGAACTTAGTACTGACACTACTGGCGTAAGATACCCTGGTAGGGGCAGGGGGATAAGACCCACACCTTTTTAAGTTGGGCCTAAAATTGACTCCAGATTTGTGAGTCATGAACAGAAAGTCAGTTTTAATATAGATGTGCTTTAAAAAGTAAAAATGACAATTATTCTTAACAAGTTACATATTGAGTATTATTCTTTAAAAATGACTCATAAAATATCTTTTAAGTACTTAAAGTCATGAATATGTTCTCCTCTTTTACCTTTGCTTGAATGTAATTTTTCATTTTCCAGGAAAGGATACATTTTCTAACTAACCCCGTTAACCTAATTACTCATAAAGAAATACCAAAAGCGTCCCTGACATCAATACCGTCACAAAGAAATATATATGTGCACATGCACAAGAACATATTCCATTTAGATAATCAAATGTAATTTCCTAGCAGTAAAATGTATCAAAAGTTCTTAGTTTGCATACAATAAGACTGCTCTATCTTATATCCTTATCTCTTCATATACTTCATATATTCAAATTCCCAAGAATGAGCTATTAAGCATAAAATGAAAGTACTATTTATTTAATAGTATTTGTTTGATTTTAAAATGGTAATTGTAATGAAAATGTCTTCAATCTTAAGGAAACCTTTTTATCCTACTCAGAATAATTATCTTGTAAGATTAGAATCAGTGAATCATACCTAATGAAGATTTATAACTTAGTATCATTGAGGTATATGATCTAAGAAAAGAGTTTAAAATCTTAACTTCAATTTGAAAAGGAAAGGAAAAAGTGAATAGATGAAAAATAAAAGAGCTACTTTTATCATAACAATGTACTATATTGCCACATATTTACCTAGATTTCTGGTTTAATCATTTTTAAAGCCAAATAGTTCATATAAAAATACAACATACCAAAGGATAGGAGCAAGTATACTACAGAATTTGTAGACAGAATGTAGAAAATTAAAAAAATATGGATTATGGCTCACACCCTATTAAAATATTTCAAATTCACAATGCCCTTAATGCAAAAGATTACTAAACTGTGGAGTAAATTTACAATTAAATGCTACACTGCTGTAATTGTTATTTCATTAATTGTTTTAATGAATTGGAAATAACAATTCCGTTCATTAAAGTACATATCAGTTTAGAGAGCAATGTCTTGTTATTACACAGGGCAAAGATTTTTCTTCCTAGAAAGTCTCATATATAGCATTTCTCCCCCACAAAGTCTAACAAGGCATTCAAAATAAGCTCAATTTTTTTTCTTCCTCAAAAATATCTTTAAAGCCCCCCACCCTCACCCCAGTCTTGGATTACATAAAAGAATAGTTACTTTTTCCAAGCTTTTTGATATTTCCCTTCCTGGCAGAGTCATCTGATGTGAGAAATATCTTTTGAAAATAAATGGTGCAACTTCAAGTACACTCAGATCCATACTTGCTGGACATTCCATCATATCTCAGTTTTTATTTGAAAAAGTTGCTTGACTTCAAAATTTAGTTTTAGGTATCTCAATATGAAGTTTGATCTGGTGGAGAAGTACCTTGCGAAGCAACAATGTAATTGCTTTGTCCACCCATCAGCACAGAATGTTCAAACCAAAAGGGAAAAGGAGTCATATGACCATAGTTTTCAGGGAGAGGGAGGTTATTTCAACACAAGTTGAGAAACTAAGCTCACAATTTGAATACAGCAAAACATTCTGCAAAGTTAGTGTCACCCTATGAAAGTGTTACTTTTCATCTTTAACACAGCTGTCACCACATGTTTATACAGCTACAATACCACTGTCTAATGTCAAAATAGCAATACTGATACTATTATAACAAGGTTATTTTGGGATTGGTCTGCCTTTCCTGTCACTCATGAGGGTGCTTTTGTACATTTTTTTAATGGTCAGGATTTTGTACTAGATGCTTTAGGATTTCTATATAAAAATACTCATTTTACTTGTGCCTCACTTAGGAGGGCGTAGTGGTGGTATACGGCAACAGAGAACGTCCTAGGCTCTCAGTACAAATCACAGTGAAATCCTCTCATCCCAATTATTCTGGCTCGGAGATTAAGAATTTAAGTATGTACCTGCATGCAAACAATTAAAAAAACAAAGTTCCTTTCAAGAATAGTTGCCCACAAAAATTAATGTGATATATAGGGGATTCATCAGGCACAGGGCAACATGATATAAAAGCAAATATTTCAATACCCAGTTCATGGCTAGAAAGAGCAGGAGATACCTAATGGTCCATTTTCCCGTCAGTTCTCTTATTCAACTCTCATTAGTATCTCCTTAAGCAGAAGCATGTGAAATCATTGTGAACTAGTTCATCTCCAAGTAGAAAACCCAGTGACTTCCACAAAGTTGCTCCTAGATAAGAGTTTGTAGACAGAGAAGACAGGGAGCTTTCAATGTCCTGTGACCTGTGTAGGCACACCAGGCCCCCACACAGACGGGCCCTGGCACTTTTTTAATGCTTAGTGTTGCTGTCTTGAATTTATTAATTTTTAAACAAGGTGCCTCACATTTGAATTTTGCACCAGGCCCCAGAAATTATGTAGCTGATCCTAGGTCAAGGTGTAA
Organism: Cephalopachus bancanus; assembly: GCA_027257055.1. Lineage (NCBI taxonomy): Eukaryota > Metazoa > Chordata > Mammalia > Primates > Tarsiidae > Cephalopachus > Cephalopachus bancanus. Next base: position 12,508,823 of record JAPVLO010000035.1, read on the forward strand.
ATGTTTGTTGATGATGAGGAGGAAGATAACATGTCAAAAGATTAGCAAAAAGTTTGGAGTAACATAAAGAAACCCACAGCTTCATGCTGCACTACTTTTTAAATTTTATTTTGGATGTTACTGTTTCCAAGAATAATATTTCATCAAGAATTAACGCACAGAAGTAGAGGTCAGCCATTCTCAGATGAGTTTATTTTTATATGTGCATGGCATTTAATTGTCAGTTGTTTTAAAAGCATTCAACCAATATAAGGCAAACATTAGCAGAATCGGGAAAAATAAAAAGAGATTTTTTTTGGTGGATGAAGTAAAATGCATTTTCTATTCTCTTGCTATGAATACCACCATATATAGAATGGAATAAATATATAAGATACCAGCAGAAATCAAAACATATAGGAAAGAAACTGAAACTAGTGATTTCCAACATTAAGATATCAGGGAAAAGAAAACATTTTATAGGTATTTTGCATTTTATATTCTGTAGCAAAAAAAAAAAATCATCTTTATTGTAAATTATATATCCCTAGTAACAGATTTAATAAAAGCTACCCATCCTACGAAATTGAGAAAAAAATCCTAACAAGGAAATTTTCCAAGATTATAAAAAACACTTTCTGAAAAAGATTTCCCAACACAAAAATATAAATACTTAACCTGGGTTGCAGGGTAAAAAAAGTTTAACCTTGGGTCTTCATATAATAAATCATGCATTCTACTTTCAAGATGTATCAGTTTCAAAAATGATTGGAAGCAGTGATACTATAAATGCTTTGTGAAAGTCATAGTGGCTAAAATATGAGCAAACATATCCATGTATACATATATTTAACATAAATACATTTAAATTGAAATTCTCCTTTGGATTTACTGCTTCTGATATACCCTGAAACAACAGCCCACCATATGCAACATTAAGCAAAGTGTCAATATTCAAATAACAAGACAACAAGCAGATTTGTTGCATAAAACATGTAAATATTATTAACAGAAAGTGCCATATGATATCTCATGCTTTGATGCTTTCGGATTACCTATCTTTTCTGCCTGCTCAGTCTCTTAGCTAAGACTACCCTTCAACAGGTACATATGGAGGTGTTGTCCTAAAGCAGAGTTTCTGAGGAGGCACGTGGGATGCTGCCCTAAGCCAACTTGGTATACTCACTAGCTTTTGCTTTGCTTCAAACTTATCTGTACAATTTATTTTAATCATGTTCTTGCGAACTCCTTATTTCTGCTATGGGCACTTCTTTCAGTAAACATCCCTCAAGAAAAATTGGCATTTAAGTGATAACATCAAAAATATCAAAAGGATCAGTAATCAGCAATTATGTTCAAGCAACTATGCTTGAAATTTCTACTAGAAGTTAAATGAAAAAAATTAATGATAAAAATTCAAATTTAGAAAAAGGGGAGAAAATGACAAAATCTAACCATGAAAGGCACTTTGTTAAACAGGCCACTTATCAGCAGTCTTTCAAAAAAAGTATTGCATTTTTAATAACCAAAAATGTGAATACAATCTGTGTGTACGTGTGTGTGCGTGTGTGTGCGTGTATGTGTATGTAAATTGAAAGGTAGAAAAATTTTGGGACTTGCAGTCATCCAACAGGTACCCCAAAATAATTTCTAAGCTCAACTGATTTTAATAAAACATTAGCTCTTACATATCTCAAAAGAAAGAGACAATTCTATTAAGTTTTTTTAATGAGAAAATAATTGTATTGTTTTTGTACCATTTGTTTATTCTGGTTCGTCAATGACTCAAGAAAAAAAGCAGATATGCTGATTAATCAAGTCTTATTGATCAGCAGCATATGTCAATATTTCACACAAATGTCTGCAGAATAATTTCTCCCAATCAAAAATTTATAATCAATTTAAATTCCTGGTAATTAAATTTATTAGCTCTTCAATAATGAACGTGGTACTTTATAAAAAGTAGTATGTGAAATTTATACTCAAGAATATATTGATCAAAGGGAAAACAGCAAATACTTCTATTAAGTCAAGGTTCTAAGAGCTAACTAGAAAGTTCAAACCATAAAAGCCTGCAATTGTTTCAAATACACCTGGTAATTCTGCTGATTTGGACCATTAGAACTGATTACTTAATTAGGCAATCATTCAAAGCATCCAAACAGTCACACAGACAAAAACAGATAAGTATTAGCATAGCTGTCTTCACCTTGAGATGAAAATTATGAAAAACACTGCAGACACTCAAAACTTTCTGGATCTGTCCCCATGATAAACTAAGCAAGATATTAAATTCTAAAAGGTGACAACATGAAGCTCAGGCAAAAAAGAATTAACCTATAATGAAATTACTTACTTACGATGAAATTACTCATTTATTGTTCAGGTGGCTTATATTTTAAACTATCTTAGAAATGCCAAGTAATAACACAGATTGTCTTTATAGATTCTTGGAAATACTACCTCCTTTCTCCCCTCTGGTCATATTCTGGAATTATCTAAAAGTAATTAATGAAATGTCTTCTCTCTTATATGTCTATCAGAAATACCTGCTTACAAAAAAAGGTTTTCAAAGTTCCTGCCTAACGTGAATAAAAACAAAAAGTTCTTCTATTTTTTTGGGGGGGGAGGAAGACAGCTCTAGAAACTAAGCTGCAGGAGTCTTAAATATAACTTTAAAAAAAAAACCCAATATTTTCATTCAGAAGATATCAGATACAGTTTTAAGAATCTCACTGATTTAATACAGTCAGGAGAAAGAAAAATACTGTTTAAAAAACCAGAACAAAACAAAACTGTTTCTTCAAATAATTCCAAAGAGACGCTGTAAACTATCTTTTCAGAAGAAGAGAAAAGCAAATCAACACACATACAGCTTCCAAACAGAAGTCTCAACCACTTTCAGGAAAACAACAATGAGATTTTATTACCCTACTATGATTCTTTCGTTTCAGACATGATTAATTGGCAAATATTACACTTCTCAAAACTCCCACCATACTCTTCTCTGCTTATTTGATGACAGACCCACATGAAATAACAAGTAGCCACCAGTATATGAGACAAGTATCTAAAAACTCTATTTCAAAGAAAGAACACTTCTTTCATATCTTTGCCTCCAAAAACGAAGTTAGAAGCAGGCTGCTTTTAACTGCTTTCGCAAAATGTTCTTTTTAGAGCTTGGTCATTTTTCAAAGAATATTTTTTAAATTTTTGAATAACGCATACAACATATTTGGTATTCAAGAATACATAGCATGTTTAATCTGATACTTCTATTTTTAAGCTGAAATTCCAAGGACTTGTGAGTCCATGTAGTTTATATTGATAACCATCCACATGCACAATTAATAAACAATAGGGATGATGTGTGCAAGCATGTTTGAGGATAGGGCTTTTATAGAAAAAAATGTTTCTTTTCCAAATAAAAACTAATTTGTCACAAATATAATGAAGATAAGAAAGAGGAGTGAAGGTGTAAAAGAGAGGAAGGAGGGGAGAGGATAACTCTAAAATCTGAAAGACTGAAAAACTCTGACTCTCTGCAAATTCTTTCAAAATACTCTTTCAAAATAATTTTCCTTTAGAACAATCTATTTTCAAGACGACCATGCGTACCAAGAAGCCAAGTCATAAATGAATGCATTATAAATGTATACTTTAAGAACCATCGGTTTATAAAGGCTGGGATTTCCCCTTCAACCTTTCAACTGTTATGGCCAGAAAACTTCACACATAGTACAATAGTAATAAATAGATCTTGTTGGTTCCAGAAAACATTTTAAAAAATCTATACTGGTCAAAATATCCTTGCTTTTTTTCTGTTGTATTAAATTTAGGATCAAAAACATCAAAGCAGCTTCCACCTCGGACCTAACTTTTAGAGGATCAATGTGACAAGGCAGTCCCTGATAGATGTTTCTCTTGATAAACGACTTGTTCAAAAGAGACATTGTAGCTTTCATTTCCTGACCACAACACACTTTTAATTTGCAACAGCAGAGCTGCCAGAGTGTGAGCACTTGCCCACTTTCCAGCCTTTTAGGTTTGTAGCTCTGGTTCCTTTAGGCCACACATTTGAGACAAAATCTAAAAATAATTAGAGTAAGTAATAGAATTAGAAAACAAGAGCCACTAATGCTACTTTATATATATATATATATATATATAGACAGAGAGATATCATGATACACACAAGTGCCTACTTTATAGATTTGTATATAAACTTTCACCCCCAGAATTCTGGTGTATGATAACAAGGCTAAGTGAACGTCATTTGCACATCGGACATTTAAACACATAAGGAAATAAACTATGTGAATATTATTTAATAGAAAGCAGAGACTTAAGGAAGGCGCAATTTACACACTTAAATCTGCTGTTAAATGTCATGAATTATATGATTGCCTATGTCAGTGTGTTTTTTGCATATTATTGCAATGATTATTACTACTACTCAGAAATCACATTTAAGTATCAATACGGTGAACAGTCAAACCATCCAATTTCTGCTCTCAGCACATTGTCCGAGCTCCGATTTAAAATTTATAAATGTAATATCCTCCTCATCACAGGCAGCAGCCCAATCTGCTCTGAATATATATTACAGCTTTAACATCACAGAGGGAAATCGCCCATCTGGCAATCCCATTCGCTCCAACAGCTCCGGGGGAAAAAAAGCTGTGCTCTCTCCTCCTTAAAACATTTCTCAGGGCAAATTATGTGCATCTAAAATAAACAGTCTTCTTATTGATCGCTTCAAAGTCAACAAGTTCCAAATGCAAAATTCAATCAAATCCTTCCTATCGTGTAAGAGCGGTGTGTATTTAGCTCAATAGTCACCAGAGTCCAACCAGAAGTGTGTGTCGCGCAGCGGGTCCTGCAGTCCCTTTCCTCGTATTCACATTTGTGTTGGGAGAGAGCAGTGACCACGGCCACACTACAGACCCCCGGCAGTTTGCCCCACTGTTATTTCTTTTTTGATATTCTCTCTTTCCTTCTTTCTCTCTTTTCAGGAGGAATTCATGGTGGTGGAGTAAATGTAACACAAAATAAAATAGTTTTAAGTGGGCATATCCTTTGATTACATAAAATACTTTAAATCTTTTTTGTTGTTGTTCCCTCTTAGTCTTAATTGAATATCACGAAGTGTACACACGGCACAGCTACAAGAGCTATTGAAAACCTCCTCTCACTCCATTTAACTGACCTTTTTTTTTTTTTTGTAAAGAAAGAGGAAAGAGCGATTTCAAACGAAGTCAATTTCAGTGCCTGATTATTTAATTCTGTCACAAGTTAAAAGTAAAGAGCGCTGACAGGCAGACAAGTGAATGGCAAGGAAAAAAAAAAAGAACCTACCACTGTTCCTTAAGAGACATTAAGGACTTTGAGCAATCAAAATATATATTTTATTTTCATGTAAAAGATAATCTCTTCACTCACCTCCCCCCCAACCCCGCAAAATAATAAAAATAATAATAACACTCATAAGAACTCATTGCCCCACAAAGTGCAATCATGGAGAGAGCAGATAGTCAAACTGCATTATAGATTGAGGGGGGAAAAAGGAATTTTCATCCAGTCCTGTTCCTGTGTGTGTACATATATATACTTTCATTAGTTAGTAATCTTTCCCCATACTCCCGCCCTCTCCCCTCTGCCCAACCTCCCCCTCAAAAAAACCTCACACTGAGTTTAACTAATTTACATATCATTTGACTTCAGCGGTTATATAGTGCATTACTAGTAACATGCAACTTCAGACTTACAGTTAAAACCAATAAAAGTGGATTCAAGTAATATATTAATCAAAACTGAAATATATAAACAAGTGATAGCAAAAGAAAAAAGCATGGTGACAGATTAAAATAAACATACATATTTTTTAAAAAAGGAATTATATATCATGAGCATCTGCTTCCCAAGCAGTCTTCAACGGTTTTATCATGCCATTTCATTTGTCTTTCCTATTTAGATGCAAAGGAAGTAAATTCCAAAACTGACATACCATAAACACTGGTGCTACTGATCATTTCTTGCTGGCAGCACAAAAAGCTGAATTGGATTTCTCACAAGCAGGAATTCCAAAGGTTGCTTTTCATTAAAGCCACTTTTCCTCTCAGCTATCAAATGTCACTGCCTTGAAACGTGGGCCCTTTCGTCAGGTATTCATTTAACCTACATGCATATAATTAAGGGGGAAAGCAACATCAACAAAAAGGGGATCTCAGATCACAGGAGAAGAAAGAAAGGAAAAAAAGCACATGACCAGGAATGCAAGTCCATGTCAATTTCACTCACTCCCATTGAAACTAACAAGAGCTCCGGGGAGGACGGTAATAGGATCAGTGGATTGTATATACCATTAAATTATACATCTTTCTCTCCCGTTCCTTGCCAACAATACGCCCACCACGCTGTACCCCCTCCAAGATGATGTGCTTACATTTTTCTGCAACCGATCTTCTGACATTTTCTCTTTCTCCCAGCCACGAGATTGTAATTTAACCTCAACTTTTTGTGTGTGTGCAAGATCCTTATTTACACTTCTTATTTACTTAGAAGTTAGTTCCCGAAGAAAGTCTAGCCCCACCCTATGGCTCCGCTTTCTTATTTTTTTTATTTTTGAAGTAAAAACATAGTAAGAAGTAAGCCCAATATAGCGAAAACGAGATTCTTGCAATCGCGAACTCTTAATCCCGTACTATTGTTACAATGATTAAGCAGCAGAAATATGCATTATAATGTTTCAGGGCTACTTTGAACAGAGAAATTAGACAGCAGGTTGGCGTACAGAATAGAAACAAGAGCAAATTAAATTTAATGTTTACGGCACAACTCGAAGATCTCTTATTATGAGTCTTGGATCTATTTATATTCTTTAAAAATAAAACAAAAACAAATTTAAACAGATGGTAGAAAACTACGAAGCTCCTCTTACCTGAACGCGCGGAGAGAGAACCCGATAGGTTAGCGTAGCATCGATCCGATGTGTTTGCTGATGAATGGAAGCTAGGGTTAAGTGAAGGTGCCTATGATTTGAAATCATTCCAAGTTTTTGAAGGGAAGACGGACTGCAGCCTCTGCCATGTTGGAATTTCAAACCCAAAACAGCTGCTTGGAAGGAGCCAGCATGCCAGAGGCTGGGCGCAGGCGCAGAGCGCCGCCGAGCCAAATTCAAATCACTTTCACACTAAGAGCCAAAGATCAGTTTTCAAAGGAGAGAGGGAGAAAGAGACGGAGGCTGCCGTGAGGGAGAGGAGACGGGAGGCAGTGGCGAGAGGCGGGCAGTGGAGAGAGACGGGCAGCGGGAGCACCGGGCGGGAGAGGGAGAGGCGCTCGGAGCCCGCGGAGCTGGAGGGGGAGAAAGGGAGGCGGGAGGCGACGGGCGAGCGAGCTAGAGACGCGCCAGAGATTCATGGGCAGGGAGGGCTCAATGGCCGCGCCGCGCCGGCCGGCCGACCGCCCGGGTCATGTTACACGGCCGGGGCCGCGGCGGCCGCCCAGCCTCGCCGACGCGCGCACGCGGCCCGGAGGGGGCCCCGAGGTCATGATTACGCGCGCGGGGACTCGCAGCTCTCCCCGCCCGCACTCTCGGGCGGCCCGCCCGGGGACAAGAGAGCACTGCCCCGGGGGGAAGGGGCCTTTCTCGCCCCGCGTGCCCCGCCGGCCCGTGCGCTCCCCAGCCGGCCTCGCAGGGCCCGGGACGGGGCAGCGCCGCTCCCCGGCCCGCGGGCCTCTCCTCGCCGGCTCCCGGCCCTCCCGACAGCTGCGGCCCGTCCGCCCTTCCCCTCCCGCTCCGCGCGCCGGACCAGGTCTGGCCCCGGGAGCCGAGACCTCTCCCGCACCCTCCCCGGGGCCCCCGGCACCAGCCAGAAAATGACTTGATCTGCTTGGAAGAGGCAACTTCGGGGGGGTGGACGGGGGATCCGCGTTTACCCAGTTCCCCTCCCCCGCCTCCCTGTGAATAAATAAAATCCTAAGTGTCTAGGTGTGCGGTCTCCTCTGGCGCTCCCTGGCTCCCCTCCCTACCTCCCCCAGGCGGCTCGGGCTGGGGAAAGCAGCGCCGGGGGGCCCTGGTGCAGGCTGCTGGTGCGCAGGCATAGACGTTGGGCTTCCTCTTTCCCAACCCCCCTCTACGGAGCAATCTGGGGACCCAGAATTGAGAAGAGAGCAGGGGCTTTGTGGTGCTGGGAGCCAAGGAAGAATGAAATGTGCAGTTGAGTGTGTTGCTCGCGTCCCAGGGAGCAATGCAGTGCTGATTGTCTGTTGCTGAGATAGCCTTTTGTTCGGAACATAAGGTTTAAGAAACACACACACGTTTTCTGGGGTCTCTTGTTAGATGTAAATGTGCTGCATCCAGACGCTTACTATGCAGTGTAAGCTCAGTTGGTTTACTAATCACCCCGCCCCACCCCCAAACAATCAGGATCATTTGAATGGGAACCTCATTCAGACTTCTAGGCTGAGAGTATTGCCTTCAACCTATTTCATTCTAGACTAGCCAACCATCCAACTGAGATAATAAAGCAAACAATAACATTTGATCATGATGTCTACGAGATAATGTGCCCGGCAAAGTTCTTTAGGAATTGTAATGAGAAAGAGTGAGTTGGGTAATAATTTCTCTTCGTTTTCATTAAATATGACTTTAATAGATAAATGATGAGTTTTTATACTTTGGCCTGGTGGACATCCGGTCCTCTATATTTCAACTAAGTTAAGAATGAAAGAAGCAAATTATGTATTTGGCCAGGGGAGCCTATCAAGCTGAAAATGTTACCTTTGAAGGTTGGAACCGAAATGTACTTGTTTAGGACTGACCCTTCTCATAAGGGTGTTCGCATTTCCCTCAGCCTCTTCTACTGTGGATTTAATAGACTAAATTGCAGCTCTCCAGATGCTGAAATACGCTTTTTAAAAATGCCAAACATATACTTTGAAATTAATCTCATTCTCCTTTTATGATTTTCTTACCTTTAAATGAATACACTTAGCTAACATAATGAGAAATGAAAATTATTTTAGTTAAATCTAGGCAGATGACAGAATTCAAAAGACAAAAAAAGAATGATTCAAGATCTTAGGAAATATTTCTAAGGAGCGATATTTCTATTTGTAATGGATTTGACCTTTCTGTGCATTTTTTTAAAACGAGTTCTCAAAATAAAACAGAAGAACTTTATTCTGATGTAACAGAGAACACTGAAGCCCCTTTAGTTATATTTTACAGGATAGCTTTGAAAACGATATTATGAAAAGTTGTTCACTGGATTGTATCACAAAGAAATAAGTGTAGGAAAATATCTGTGGTTCACTGTTGGATTGAGTACAGATGAATTTTTAAAAAACTGAAGAACTCATAATTTTAGTTATTGCTCATTTGGGGAATGATGACCAGAAGTCCTTGGGATGCACAGCAGATGCTCTGTGCAATTCAGGCAAAACTGTTCTGAGCTTGTTTGTTAAAAAAGTTCAGAACTCACCAACCTTTAATACCAAATTTCTAGTATTGGGTTTACAGTTCCTTGTGTAAATCAAAATAGTGAATAAAGTATATAATAGAATGCCAAATGAGTACAAAAACAATGTATTTTGATGGTAGATTTAAAGCAGTTCACTTGCAATATCTAAAATAAAATAACCCCTTCTCTTTAAAAAGAGAAAAAAGTGTGGTTATCAAGAATTTATTAATAGATGATAATTAGTACTTTTTTCAATTTCCATATATATTTATTTGAAATATGCATTATAAAATTCATCATTCAGCATACAAATAAATAAAACTTTGAAGTTAAAGAATGGGGAAAATATTCAAAAGAGCAGTGTGTATGTATTTACACAAAGTTTCAAAATTGCTCAAAATTATATATATGTATTTATTACAGGAAAAAGACAATATAATATACATCATGGGATTTGCATAACTAATAAGATACACAGGGGAATTTATTATTGCACTTTTTTTTCTTTTGGGTATGGGTAAAAGTTGCTTTTCTTCAATTGCTTTAAATGAAAGAAAATAAAACTTGACTTTGTTTTTCAAAGATTCATTGTTTTGTTTACAAAGTTTATTGGTTTTTTTATGTTTTAATAAAACTATCTTTAATGATACGGTATGATTAAATAGCATTTTAATAGGCACTATGTTCTATCTGCATTTATCTTTAAAAGGTTTATTCAAAAGAAATGTTTCTGGCTCTTACTGACATCCATTTCTGTCATATATTTTATGAAGTTTTTCTTGTGATAATATGAGAATTAAAAATTGAACATTTAAAGTCTATTGACTAAGGAAACAGTTAATTCAGAGAGGAACCAAATTAACTAATTCTCTCCACTCCATTGGCCATACTACTTTTCCTTTCTATTTTACTTTTTTTTTAATGTACAGACATCAAACCATAATGACTTATATTTTGACTAATATATGAATTTCTAATACAGAGTATATTCTGAGTTAGGCTTTAAAAAAACAGAAGAAAAATAAACATAACTATTTTTTCTTCAGGAATGTGTATATGTGTGCACACGTGCATGTGAACACATTTCTCTCAAGTTAATTCAGAAGAGAAGAATTCTACTTTTTCTTTCTTATTCTCAAGATAAACAACAACAACAAAAGGAAAGGGTAATGAAATAATCAAGGTGAAATTGAAAATTATTTTGCAGATATCCATATGTTTGTCGGCACTATACTAAGGATAATATGAGCTAAGTTGGACACAGAGATGTGCTTTACCTAAGTGACAGGAGAGGAAAGGAAAGGAAAAAATGAGGGTAGACGGAAGGTAGCCAGAGGAGAAAAGATGGGGAGATGAGGGTGACAAGATGCTTGAGAGAGAAAAACAAGTTTGAAAGATGGTGATGTAAGATGCTAAACAATTCAATGTAATTTTTAAATACTTTTTTTTAGTTTTGAACTTAAGTGTTAACTGTTTTGATAAAACATTAAACTTATAATACATTCTTCCAAACCTCTGTGTTTCAAAAAAAATTCCAGGACTTAGTAGGTGTTTATGAAATCTAGTCTTTTTTTTTTTTTTACATTACTCACAAAAATTTAATGTAGGTCTTACAATTATGCAAATCAGTGATAAAATAATTTTTAATGCTTCCTTAAAATTGCAATTTATATTAAGGATCATCATTGGCAATTTAATACAACTAAGACTACTAAGAAGTCCTTATGCACCACCTTCCCCTCAAAAAAATCCACAAAAGCTAGTGAAAACCTTGACCTCATTGAGTAAAATTACTCAATTTGTTCAGAATTACACTTGAATACAGGTACTGTCAAATGATATTAGAGTGGTCCATATATCTTCTCCATGATCTAGCCCTACAGTGGAGACAAACTGGAAAATCCTGCTGTGGGTTCACTTCAGACGTTTTCTTGGTTATGCAGAAATGTTTTCTCCTAGTAACTTAAGGATTGCATATATATGCCGCAACTTCTGCCTGATTTTGCATGGTTCTCAATTCCATTTAGCAAGTGCATACTGAATACTTATGTGGTTAAAAGTATTACACCAAAAATTGCAGAGTGTTTAAAGAAAATGACATTAACATTTTATGGATGAAGCCAGATAAATATAGTTCAAAGTAAATGTTATGAAGTGCAGTTATAAAGGAGTTCCAGCCAGAGACGGTACAGGTTATTTTGCAAAGTGAGCAACTTTCTTGGACTTTGTCATCACAAACTCTAAGCTCCAGTACAACAAACCACTTGTAGGTTGCATACACTGTGCTGTTTCTCCCCTCTGTACCTTACTTGTCATTGTGCACTGTATCGGAACCAACTTTTCTACTCCTTCTCTGTGATCTAACTCCCTTAAGAGCACTTACCTTCTCCGAGGATGCTACCCAACCTTCCTAGAGGAACCCAAGTGTCTTTCTCCTGGGATCTCTTGAGACTCACTCTCTCTCTTTGTGCCTTCTTATCGTTTTTAAAGTATACTTGTATTTTATTTCTCCATTAGATTGTGAGCTTCTTGAGGGCAGGCAATCATTGTCTTCTGTCTTTGTCCCCCCCCCCACCGTGCCTAAATTAATAGCAACAACTCAGAATAAATGTTTACTGGGGAAATTAGTGAGTTGATGTGTAGAGGAAATAGACAAGAACAGAGACAAATTGAAAGGAAATTGTAATCGTATTTGCAGAAAACAGTTTGGCTGAGCCTTTGATTCACACAGACATGGAAAATAAGGATGGAAATGAGAATTGGGATTGTATTAGAGGAACTTTACCAGATCCCAGGTTGAAAGGTTTGCATTTCAGTAGACAGGTATCAGAAAGCTCTGAAAGGTTTTTAATCAAGAAATTTACGTGGACCCAATGAACCCTGCTTTAAGAAGACAGAGCTAAAAGAAATAACAATGGAGAGACCAGGTGGGAAGTTAACACAATGGTCTGTCATTTTCTGGTTCCCCAAACAGTCAATCCTTCCTGTAGGGTTTGGTGATATGCTTCCTTGCCTTTTTTATAGATGGTTTGTTTGTATTGATTGCTCAATTCTGCGCATTCATTTTGCAATATTACAAAATGTCAGTGTGTTTAAAGGCATTCATTTAATGCCAAAGATATAAAAAGGGACAATGCACTGGAATTGAATTTTTTTGCCTTAAACTGAACATAGTCTTTCTATTCTACCCCCTCTCCACCACACCCCGACTTTACAATTAGTTCCACTCAAACTGGGTTTTCAAGCTTAGAAGCTATTTCATTTTCAAGAGAAGTAATGCCTGACAATAAGAAAAAAGTTCCTCCCTGGAGTATGTTTGAACAAGCAAAATAAGCAAAGTGAATTTGGTTTTTATATACTAAATAAAAATATGGTTGCACATTTCTTTCATTTAAAGTATATTAAAGTTTCCTAAACAGGGCTTTTAATTCATTTAAAACAGCATTAGGTTAGGTGGGCTGTTGGTGCTTTGAATTAATGTGCAAGCTGTTAATCTCCGTAGACCTGGATTTAAAATTAGACAAAGCAATAATTAGTTTGGCACCATCATTTCACTACCCAGAGGGTAATAATGTAGGTCATAAAATACTACAGCCTGGCACAAGTTTTTTTTTTTTTTTTTTGTACTAAACAATGATCTGGTAATAGTTGATGTGAAAGAAAAAAACATATGTGTATATAAATGATTGTCACTGGGAAGTATAATGGCTTAGCTTTTAATGTATATTCCACTATTCTTAAAGAGACTTAAATTCAGAAATTCTTGGTTTTTCTTTGTAAGTGATACAAAGAAATCTTCATAGTTTCTCCTCTCAGTCACTGCTTTCTTCCCTGTAATATATTTCCGAAAGCATTTATCCATTAGTCATAGAATTAAGATGATAATTTGTACTATGCTCTTATTTTGCTGTAGTTATTTTTCCTCACCAGTTTGCCATTTTGTTAAATTATAAGAATGGTACACTGTAAATATTTCTTAGCATATGAAAGTGTTGCTTTCAAGTAAGTGCTTACCATACATACCTTGATTTGTTTTCATGACAAATGACTACTGGCAATATCAATAATTCAAGAACAGAAACAATAAAAATACAGAGGAGTTGCATTTGGATACCTCTTCCTGTCAGTCATCCTTGCCAGATTCCTATTTGAGCACTCTGAAAATGAGGAAGACACCAGGTCTCGCCTTAAGTATGAGTAATAGTTTTCTATTTCCTTACACTGCTCACCCCAACCGAGTTTTTAAAGCACAGGTATCTTGGGTGTCTCTATACAGCTTCATATTCCAGGCTATGGAAATAATGCTTTAATATTGAATTGAAAATTTATTTCATACAATATATATGCACACACTTTCTATTTTACATAAAGCCATACGCAAGCACCTGTTTATGGAGAGTGTTCAATGTATTAGATGAGTACATTCACAAATCATTTAAGTTGAGCTTTTCAAGTGATGTGAGCCACTGATACAAACTTGCTAATGATAATTATAGAACTGATGCTGATTTAGTCATTTCAAAAAAGCCACGGAGGCATAATTAGTGTCTGAATGGCCTCAATATTGCATTATTAGGAGGCTAGGGTGAAACTTGAAATGAGAACATCAAGGCTGATAACAGAAAAGAAAACATGAAATACATACATAATTCATTCTGAGATATTATAAAGGTTTATAACCAGAAACAATAATTTGCAGAAAGCATCTCATGTACTGGAGCCAACTGCAATCATTTGGTCAACCTGTTAAAGATCAAATAGTATATTCTTAGCTATTCTCAGTGGTGTCTTTGTAATAAAGTAGCAGCAAACAGACACTGTTTGCTTCTGGTCACTTTTAAAGAATGTTCAGTTTATCAGTAGGGACTTTAATCTCAACCTTAATAGAGTACAAAAGCAGCCTTGTTCCTGTGCTTCTCTCCTTAAGGCCACAAGCCATGTGCGTTTTTGAAATTTAAAAGAAGAAAAATAAAATTCTCCTTCTGAGAGCACTAAATACTGGGTTTTTTTCCCAGAGATTAATTTTCAATCACCTTTTCTTTTGTTGACGCTTTTCTTCTCTCCTTGCTGATACGCACGCAGATGCTTCACCATACTTCACAGTCATCATAGGAGTGAAGACATGCACAATATCTGTGAAGTATCCCCTGTCTTGGACTCCTGCTGGGTCAGCCATTATCAGGGGATCTGGTATTGGTTGACTGGAGCATTATAACTGAAAAGACCCCCAACTCTTTCTGATGCTCTCTCTGCCTATCTTAAGCAACTGATGTGAACAATGACTCCCAAACGAAGTAAAACATAGAAATAAATTGCTCTGTTAGGCATCTTCCTCATTAGTATGTGTATACAGGTAATCAGACAAAGGCATCTTAAACATAATCTGTCTGCTATCTAAAATGCCCTGCTTCCAGGGTAATTTTCACGGTTAGTATTAAAGTTTGCCAAAGTGACAAGGTTTGGGTAGTATTGCATAGGATACATATGGGCTGTAGCTTACTACTTATATTGTCCTTTGGTTTCCAGTGAGATAACATACAGAACAATCAGATTTCTAACTGTTTAGGTGAAAAGATGGTGAGGCGAGCCTTCGGTAAGGAGGATGGCAGTTATACAAGAGCAGAAAGAATGGAACTTCAGATCAGATAGGGCTATTTATATAGATCAAATCTGTTTCAGGAGTCCAGAGTATATTCTGATCACCAAGTATCACAGCCAATTAACTTAATTTTTAAAAACCAAGTTAATTTATTGACTACTGTTTCTTTACCCACACACAGTAACTGGTAAACACCAAATGTTAATTGTGTCCATTGTAAATTTAGAGTCAATGACTTGCAGTCCCATAGTGAGACTGGTGACAATACACGAAAGTTGAGTTTGTCTGTTTCTTGGGGGTTTTTTTTTTTGCACTTCCTGGTCACTGACTACAAGAAGTTACAAATCTCTTCTATTTCTCCATTTCGATATGAATAAATAGAATAGCCAATATGACTTTCATTAAGGATGCTTTTGGTAGCTTAAATACTAGGAGTTTATTATCTTTCAATAAAAATTTGTGGGTAGGGCAGTTCTCAGGTTTCTGATCTGCTTGTCTGAACATTTTGGTGATATTTATTCCAGACTGTGGGTGCAACAGCTTCAGACATCACATGAGACAAGACTATATCCACTGGAAGAAGAAGTTTGTTTTCCTGCTCCATGTCTCTTTATTTCTAAAGAAAACCCTTTCCTGGAAGCCATTAGGGGATTTACTCTTAGCATTACTGGGTCATGTTTTTGTGCTTAAACTATGATGACAAGAGGAGTGAGACCAAAGAGACTGGCTTAGACCAATTACAGATCATCTTTTGTGCTGGGAAAGCCAATCACTTATTAATAAACACAAAAATAGGCCAGGTGCAGTGGATCAAGCCTGTAATCTCAGCACTTTGGGAGGTTGAGGTGAGCAGATTGCCTGGGCCCACGTGTTCGAGAACAGCCTGGGCAACTTGGTGAGACCTCATCTCTACAATAAATCAAAAAATTAGCTGTGTGTGGTAGTGCTCCTGTAGTTCCAGCTACTTGGAAGGCTGAGGCAGATTGATGGCCTGAGCCCAGCAGGTCGACACTGGTGTAGCTGCGAGGTGCCACTGCACCTCAGCCTGGGTGATGGAGTGAGACTCCAACTCTAAATAAATAAATAAACACACAAATATATTTGAAGAAAGAAGGAACAGAAGTGATAGTGGTGGTGGTGATGCTGGAGATTGTAGAATGGCTATGAAGGACCATATTCTGCATAATACCAGGAATTCCATTTTTACCATGGTTGTTACCTATTGATAGGTGCCCTTTGGAATTGCTGCACTGCACAACTGAAATGATTACACCTCACCACCTGTATCTGAACAAAAAATAGTCTATTATAGCGAGTCTATATAGATTATCTAATTTGTGTCTTTATTTTGAGAAACTACTTTTCATGTTTCAATGGCTCACAGCCCAGATGTGAGGCCATCATTTCAAAAGCAATCAGGGCCCTAGGATGTGGAAATTATTACTCTCAAAAGTGATTAAATGTTTTAGATTCTTTCATTTTAAGCAAATTGTAGAAACTTTGCTTGGTCATATATAGTAGTAAAGGATTCAGCAACTTAAAAAAAGCAACTTAAAAAATTTTAAATATTAAAGCATTTGTTTTGGCATATGGTAGACAATAAATACTTGTGAAGTGATTAAGTGAATAGAGTTAAGTTACCTGAAGAATAAAAGCTAAAGAGGAAAAATTCAGATATTTCCTGATAATCCAACTAGCCACTTTTACTTCCTTGGAGATTAGAGAGAATGTAAAAATTTCAACAAAAAGGATTTTGGATAGACATTGTTGCTCCAGAAAGTTAGTGAAATACTGGGACATGTTACCAAGTTCAGTTATTGAATCAGGGGATTTTAAAGAAAGACTTTTAACTTTTACCTGTGATGATAGTAAACTTAAACTTATAAAATGTCACATCACTGTATTGGCAGGCAGTGATAAAAAAAATTATGGCAGCTTTCACTTCAAATAAATTTTACAGGACCATTGTCAATGTTTACTTTCCAGGAGAAAAAGAGAAAGAGGAGAAAGAAGAGGAGGTGGAGGAGGAAGAAGAGGAGGAAGAGGAAAAGGGGAAAGAGCACTATAAACAGTGAATATTTTCACGTGTAGAAAGAAGTCTTCAACTTTAAGGAATACCTACCAATACATACTATTTTAAAAATAGAAATAAGCCTGGACATGGTGGTTCACGGCTATAACCCCACAACTTTGGGAGGCTGAGATGAGAGAATTTACTAAATCCGGGGATTCGAGACCAGCCTGGGCAACCTGGTGAGACCTCATCTCTACAATAAATCAAAAAAACAGCCAGGTGTGGTGGTGCACACCTGTAATTATAGCTATTTGGAAGGCTGAGGTGGAAGAATTGCCAGAACCCAGCAGGTCGAGCCTGTGGTGGCTGTGATTGTGCCACTGTACTCTAACCTGGGCAACAGAATGAAACTGTGACTCAAAAAAAAAAAAAAAAAAAAAGAAAGAAAGAAAGAAAGAAAAAGAAAAGAAAGAAAGAATTTCTTCAATTACTATAATTATACTTTTAGAAACTGAACGGTTGAACATCATTCTCATGTCAGACCCCATGTAATGAAGGTCATCTGTGCTTCTGCTGCCATAGCGATAGTAACTTTCTTTCCTTATTACCCTTTCCATTTTCTCCAGACATGTCCTTCATTTTTTTCCATAATAAACCATGCATTGTATCTACCCTTAGCATTATAATATGCCACAAGATTGGTCTTGGTTATGGGTCATAGTGGTTGTAATATCTGAGGACAACCAAACACAGACATGAACTCCAACAAGTATTTATCACACTTTAAAAATTATTTCTGTAATAAAAGTTATTTGAGCTCTCCAGTGCCTGTTTCCTATACAGTAAAAACAGAGACCTAGCTAGCACAAGGCAGATTAAGTTTTTAAAATTGTTCTCAGTTTTTCTTTGTTTTTTTTTTTGGGGGGGGGGTTGGGAACACTCAGTTAACCTAGCCATTTCCCCCTTCTCCTCATCTTTCTCTTCTTTTGGCGAATGCTCTGGGTGCTGTTTTTGACCGGATGACTTGTGGTCCTGTCTTCACTGAGACTTACTTCACTCTACTCAATTTTGATGCCTCAACCTCTACCCTGATACATGTGCAATAGACATTCATGGTTCCATCACGCAGTCTTCGGCTAGTATGATCCAGTGTGCATCTAGTCAAGGTATCCCCTTAGTACATATACATGTTTCTTCTGATCTCCTGAAACCTTCCCAGCCTTTCTGCATCCTTCTTAGGAGTTCATAATCTTTTTGATATTGTCCTATGCAATGCTTGGTGTCTTACTTCTGAGAATCTTTTCACAGATATAATCCTGAATGCATGCTACTCACTCATGGCTTCTATTCCACAGTGGTACTGTAACTAATACAGACTTCTTTAAGAAGAAAGGAGGAAGGAAGACCCATATACATATGGCTTAGTCTCATTCTTCCCTTCTCTTTTTATGGCCAAATCTTTCTCCTTCCATCTCTTCTCCTTCTACCAATCTGGATGGCATTTTAAATTTTTCTCTGTATTACAAAAAATGTCATTCACTTCATCCTGTATTCTTTCCTACATGGTCATTTTTTGATATAAACTCTGCTCTATATCCTCAAGGCTTTTTATTTTTAATTTCCAAAAAGTTTGTCTTTCCAAATACTATTTTTCTTGTTTTTCATGATTATGTTTTATGAGAACTCAAAGTTGAGATTTTGAGTCTTCTTCCTTGACTATTTAAACCCTCACCTGGAAGATGATTCATGTAGAATGGTGTGGTGAGGGTAGTAGGTACAAAGAATACTACAAAAGATGTCCAGGTAAGAAACATCAGTTAATATCTCAAAATACGTCCTATTAACCCACCATATTGATATGCTAGATCAAAATAAATCTTTAGAATGAAACACCTCAAACTTCCCCCCCAAATAACCAAGTACATTATAACTGCTCTCACACATTTTGTCAGTGAAGTATTTAGAATCAATTGCTGAATGATATTTCAGTTGCAAAGCAGTATTAACCATAACAACAAACATCTCCTGTATGTTTTTTCCCCCATTTTCTACTAATTATTTCAGTGTTGGGTATTTCCAACATCCTACAAATAATCGTTATGGTTGACCAAACTAAAATGTATTGTGCATCATCCATTAAACTAGGCTTTTAACCTAATTTATTTTACATAATTTTGGGAAAGGAATTGTTATCTCTAGTTTCAGGTAAGAAAACTTAGTTTCAAAGAGAGAAATAATTGGCCACAAGGACAGAAATCTAGTGAATACCAGAACTAGTAATTCTATCCAGTTCCATCCTGCTCCAAAGTTCTTGCACTTTTTATTAAACCATGTTCTTGTCTCTCTCACTTCAAGTGGTGTTTTTGTCCCCTTCTTTGCTGAACTTAACTCTAGTATGTACATTCCCCAAATCAGTGTCATGGTTTCTAGGAAATCTCTCAATACTTTTCAGACTTGTTCAGGCAAAATTTCCCATCCTAATTAGGTCTGAAGTCACTCACTCATGCTGTAAAGCCAAGGTGAAGTACCGTGCAATGGTGTTCTTCTTGTTTTTTGTTCAGTTAAACTGGTAGATCTTGTGCACATTAACAAAAAATGTCAATCCCTTATCAAATTGATGGGGGTGGTGGGACATGAAGTCAGACCAAATGTCTATTTTTTAATACATTAGTCTTGGTTTGTTTGGGAAATGGTTGTAATTCAAAATATGTGAATTTTTAAATAATTAGATTTTTACTCTTGTTTCTTTGGTGAAGCTAAAAATGATACACAATGAGGGCTTCTTAAACTCGTTTCATAGATAGTTTTTCTGTCCCCTCTCTTAGTTTTCTTCTTTTGTCCTTTTTTTCCCTAAAACTGACATCATCTTAAACCATAGTCATACTTTTCAGAAAATAATGATATGCAGTGTGGAATTTATTTAGGTCTGATGTTAAAATTGAAATGGAATAATACATGTATATACAATGTGTTATACATATCTAAATTCAAATAGTGTTTCTAAGATCTTCAGTATCTTTAATATGCTTTAGAAATGTGGGCATTTATCTTTCTCCACCAAAAAAAAAGTGGAGCTGCAGCACTGAATCTTTGTCTGCAGGTAAATCATAAGACTGAAAGAGATGCTTAATGTTTCCAAAGGTAATATTTCCCAAAGTGTAGTCTCAGCCCTCTATGTTAGATTCATCTAGGGAGGTTGCTGGACTATTTTCCAGACCCACTGAATCAGAATCTTCAGGAGAGAAACATGGAATTTGCTTTTAATATGCCTTGTGATGATTCTTTTTTTTTTTTTTTTTTTGAGTTGGACTCTCACTCTGTCGCCCAGACTGGAGTGCAGTGGCCGCTCCCGGCCACCGCAGTCTCTACCTGCTGGGCTCTGGCGATCCTTCCGCCTCAGCCTTCCGAGTAGCCGGAATTACAGGCATGCGCTACCACGCCCGGCTGATTTTTTGATTTATTGTAGAGATAAGGTCTAGCTGCCCAGGCGGGTCTCGAACCCATGGGCTCAGGCAATCCACTCACCTCAGCCTCCCAAAGGCGCAGGATTACAGGCTGAGCCACCGAGCCCGGCTTGATGACTATTTAACAGATTTAAGTCTGAGTACTTCTTCCCTGCGGCATAGGCCTAAACTAAGTCCACCCTCAAATGAGAATCAGAATTATCAAATTCCAAGTAGTCTGTATCCATTTATACTTAAGTTATCTCCTTCCTTCCTTCCTTCTTTCCTTCCTTCCTTCCTTCTTTCCTTCCTTCCTTCCTTCCTTCCTTCCTTCCTTCCTTCCTTCCTTCCTTCCTTCCTTTCTTCCTTCCTCCCTCCCTCCCTCTCTCTATGAATAAATAGATGAAAGGGGGTGGAGAGAGAGATACAGAGAGAGACTGAGGGAGAAAAAGGAATCTATTATGTTAGCAAATAAAACAAACACAGTGTCTCCTTCTCAAAACTTGATAATTCCCTTGCCTTAAACTTGAATGCAGATGCATTCTCCATATTATCACACTCAGCAACACCTTTAGTCACAACTAATCTTTATGTCTTGTCTTAATGGCTCTTCTCTTAATTTGTTACTCTCCCTCTCAAGATCTTTTTGTCCTTCTTTTAATAAATACCAATATGGCGCATATACATATGAAATGCATCTTACTATTATGAAGAAAACTGCTGGTTCCAACATTACTTTTGGCCAGGGTATTTCATAAATGGTTTTGTAACTTCAATTTCTCATTATTATCTGCTTTGATATCTCCATCCTTTATCTATCTTTCTCCATGACTAGTCATGGATTCCCTGGCTGCTGAAGATGGAGATTGCCTACACGATGATCTTCTGTCCTCTCAGAGGTAATCCCTGATTACTCCAACACTCACAGATGCGTACACAATTTTGGCATAATATTATTAGTCCTCCAAGTGTCAGGGAAACAGTTTAGGCATTACTTACTCCACGAAATCTTCTCAAATCACCAAATACAAAGGAGCTGTCTTTCTCATGTTTTGTGCTCCAGAATATTGTCATGAAACATACAATGTTAATACATATTCTAGTTTCTACCTTACCTGACACTTCAAAGAGCTTAAGGACATAAATGATTTTGTATTACATCATCAGAACCCAAAACAATTCCTTTAATTCTCATTAAAAACTCTTGAATAAAAGCTTAAAAATAAAATGATTTGTAATAAAAGCAAATTTTGATTACTATGAGTACAAGTATTGTTCCCTAAGGATAAGGACTTACTTGTGAACATGATAGATATTCAGCAAATGTGTACTGAATAAGCATTAGACCAATAAATAAATTAATTTTTCAGAAGTATAAATTTATTTTACCACAAGGGTCGTCATATTCTATTAAGCATATCAACTCTATTACACATGTGTACTTACACACGTTCACATCTACATCATTCTCATAATATTTTATTATGAAACATCTTACACTTTTTTTCTTTTTTAAACTTAGAAAAAATAAAATGTTATACATATGCAGACACACACAAATATGTAGAAAACTACTAAATACCATTTATGAGGATTCCACTGCAATGTGGAATCTGATATCGTGTGTGTGTGTGTGTGTGTGTGTGTGTGTGTGTGTGTGTGTGTATGTACATTTGGAGCTTTTTTTTTTTTAAGAGATAGAGTCTCCTTATATTGCCCAGTCTGTTGTGTAGTAGCTCTTCACAGGCACAATCATGGCACACTACAGCCTTGAACTCTTGAGCTAAGGCAGTTCACCTGCTTCTGTCTCTTGAGTAGCTGGCACTAGAGGTGCCTATCAACACTTCTAGCTATGTAGTTTTAATGACCTGTTTGTGTGTATATTTGTCTATTCATAATAGATAAATATGCATTCATATAGTTTTTCAGAATAAATGTGTTGGTTTTAAATAGACAAAAAGAGCTATGTATTTTCAGGAACAAATATTAAACAAATAGACCTATTCCTTTTTTTCTTTTTTTTTTTATAAATAGGCATATTTCTTCATTAACATCCAAACAAAGTTCTCTCTAGAATTAGTATATAATTAATCATAAGAACTAATGTTGTAGGATAGTTATTAACATATTTATATTGTCATTGTTTTCTCCTTTTTCTTTCCCTTGCCTTCTAATTTCTTCTGTTTTTTTTTCTTTTCCCCTTACCTTAGCCTCTCTTCCTACTATTCTTACTCATTATACAACTCTTCACCTTCAATATATGCACAAGCATATTGTGAAGGAACAATGATTCAATCATATGTCTCCAGTGAGACACCGTGTGAACAACTGTAATCAAGGAATACTTGCTAGGATTCAGAAGAGAACATGTGTTTACAATATCTTCCTTATCGTTATATTCTCAAGCAGACAAGCCAATAGGGGTACCATATCTACATCTACAGAAAATACAATCCTGTCTCAACACTTGAACCTTCTTGTTTGTCTGAGCCACATGCTACTGAAGATTCAATTGGTCCCACGTAAATAAAGGTAGGAAACTTCCTGATGTTGGAAAATGCATACGGGAATTTTTACCCAACACTCACTCTCTCCACGGAAGATGCCTATCTTTAGGCTTAGGCGAAGGTGACAGGATTTTATTCCAGAGTACTGTGCATTAATTCCTCTTTATAACCAACAAACAGAAATGAGTCAAGAGTCTGAACTAGTAACAGCAGTCTCCTCTGTGTGTTCCACCCTAAGTCAACTAATGTGGTCTCACGAAATGGGATAGACTTAAGGCATGACTAGGTGGTTCTGACATAGAAGGATCTGCTTATTGAACAAAAAGAAAAGCTGTTTGCTTCATTTTGCAGGTTCTCACTCCAAGCTTTGGTATGCTTGGCATCTGTGTGCTCCTGAAATGGTCTTATTACCCTGTGATGGGCACCTTGCCATGCTAGCAGATGGGCATAAGGAATGCCAGAAACCTGGGCTGTGTATCATTTTTGAGTATTGGTGTCTAGAAACCAATGACATTTAAAATGCAGCTTTTGTGCTTGAAACATACCTAGAGAGAATGTTAGTACACTAAGGGGCTTGTCAGATTATAGACAGTTCTCTCACACACTGAAGGTAGAGATACTTTGAGAAGGATGTGCATAGATCCTATTCTTCTCTCACTCTTGATTTTTCATTGGAATGTAGTACTTTATCATAAAAATGTGTTCCAAGAAATGCATAAGGCCATGACTAAAGTGGCAAGATATAGAAGAAATAGTATGGACTTTGGTGACCATATGCAAATTACCTAACCTCTCTGAACTTGTTTCATCATTTATGTCATGTAGATTGAAGTAATAAATTATATGGTGTGAGGTATTTGTTTATGCACCTCACAGAGTTATTGTGCAAATGAATGTGACATTGCTTTAAGAAGTTCTCTGTGAATTATGCACCACCGTTCAAATGATAGTTGTGATTTTTTTAACATATTAGGAGTCCAACAAACTTTTCTATTGCTAATTGCGGTTCTGAGCATCAGAAGTTCTTGCCACTGAGTTGCTCACAGTAGTGAGCACTATTATGACAAAATTATATTTTTTCCTATATCGGAAAGGAGAGATCATCATGAACCCTCTACTGGGTCGACATACAGCAAGGCAATTTGTCCACCACATCTATGCTGCCCAAGAAAAAAAGACAGCTGAAAAATTTTCTGGTGATTTTAGGCATTATAGACAGTTGACCTAGAGTATTCTAGTTCCAAAGTAAAATTCTGAGCATAAATTATTCAGAACAACTCCCTGTCCAGGTCACTGCTAGTTGACCATATATTCGCTAAGCCCTTTGCTTCATATTGGTTTTGGCCTTTTGTGTCCAAGAGATTTCTGACATTGTTTCATTTCAGTTGTACTCAAATGAACCTAAAAAAAAAACAAACACATGAATAATAGAAGGAAAAATCTGAACGTATTTTTACATTTTTTGATTTAATATAATCTGTTCTGTATGTTAATGTAGATAAAAATAGTATCACTACACAATGTGGATCATAGGTGCTAAATAATAGAAAGCATGAAGCAACTTCCTCTACCAATCACTTCCATCTAAAATTGAGAGAAATTGACCCTGAGTTCCCAGTTAATAATCTTTTGGCAATTTTTTTTAAAATAACAACTTTTTGGTGATTACTCCAGACTGGATTCTTCACCTGCTTTTCTGCCAACAAGCCAGCTTTATGTATGTTGAGTGAGTGGGAGGAGATGAAAAATACAATGGAAGGCCTCCCCACAAGCTCTGTGAGCATGTCATAATATCAAGATGTGATTTCTTCTTATTAGTGTAGCTCATCTCAATGTGGAGTCCAATCCAAAACAAATGACACTGAGAAACTGACACATTAAAAAATCTCAATATATCAAAATC
Source organism: Cephalopachus bancanus (assembly GCA_027257055.1). Classification (NCBI taxonomy): domain Eukaryota; kingdom Metazoa; phylum Chordata; class Mammalia; order Primates; family Tarsiidae; genus Cephalopachus; species Cephalopachus bancanus. Next base: position 12,533,732 of record JAPVLO010000035.1, read on the forward strand.
TTATTTTGCTCTATTGTTTCCCTTCCCAAGATTTTTCCTATTTTCATTTTACATAACAGTTTACGTCTATGTTGGTTGTTTCGGTTTTACAAAGTGCTCATATCCTGAAGCAGACAAGAGTAGGGGAAAATATGTATCTTAAGGTCACCTCTTTTTAATATGAGTAAATTTTCATTGGCAAACTCCCACTGGCTAATCTGAGATCAGGAAATCCAAATGGTGGCTATGTTCCAACAAAGTTACTTCTCAAATTTATTATTTAAAAATTTTTTCAACAATATTTTTAGAAAGATACCCAAAAGTAATAGGTTGAATCTCATATTGAAATAATACAGCTCCCCTTTTAGGGAACTAATTAGACTAGAGAATAAAAAGGTATTAATTATTGAATTAATGTTAACTTCTTAAGCTTAGGAAAATTTAAAATATTCTTGAAGTGAAACGGCACTGATTAATGTTTTAGAAGTATCATGATGATGGGAATAAAAATAAATTAGATTAAAACTATACTAGTAGAGAATGGTTTAAATGAAACTGACATCACATATCAATTTACTGTCTAGTTTGACATATTAGTTGTCTTTTACCACTAAGAGTCCCTCAGGAGAGTACAACAGCAACAAAAAGAACAAAAGGAGTTTAAATATGCCCAATTCATTCACACAGTCTGAGCAATGAAGTTTCTATGTGCCAGACTCTATGAAGTGCTAAAAAGAAACAAAAACAAAACAAAACAAAACAAAACTCTGCAAATATCCTGGGAAAAAAGCATCTGTTTCTTCCTATAAGCTTCATGCCCTCCCATGTAACTGTTTTGACATGAACAACATTGATATAATCATTACCTATATCTTTCTAACTACTCTAACAACAAATTCTTGTTATTTCAATGTGTCTCCACTGGTGTGGGTCAGTGCTAGTGATTAGAATAAATGCATCTAGACTTAGTAATAGTGTACTATAATTTCACTGTAAATATTGAGTAGAATATTTTCATACAGAAGATGAGACTCTGGCTGTACTGTTCAAAGCAGTAAATGAACACCTGACCTAGCAGTTTCTTATAATTCCAAAATGAATCATTTTTAAAGAAGTCTCTTTGTATTAGTATCACTCAGTACGTAGTATTCCTACAGTATATATATGCAGGCTGGAAGAAAAATATTAACGAATGATGTTTGCAGAGTGCTTTAGGGCTGGCTAAAGCCCTTCATCTAACCCATTCTATTTAAAAAAGAACTTAAGACTTCAGGGAATTAAGTGATTTGCCTGAGATCCCACAGCTCAGTGTGTGGCACAGAGTGAACTCGACGTCTTCTGACCCCAAATCCCAGGCTTTTTCCAATGCTAAACCGTTTCTCCGCAGAGTGCTCAAATGTATGGGCTTTGGGGTCAGATGACTTGGGTTTGAATCTCACCACTTAGATTAACCTTGGACAAATGATTTAACGTCTTAGTCCCTATAAACTGGAAACACTGTTGGCAAATACCTTAGAGTTGTAAGAATTTAATAAAGTAATGTTTGTATTGCTCCTAGCACTGTGCCAGGCACATTGTGATCAATTGGTAAATACTAGTTATTCCTAACATGTACCACCATGTGCTTATTTATGTTTACTAGTCATCATTTGTGTATTCATGTTTTGACATCCCTCAAGTTTTAACTTGTTTCTTAAGTTTATCAAGGGAAATGACTTTAAGGTTTTTAAATAGTCTCTGTAGATGCTAGAAAAATGCTCTCAGAATGAATGTGGAAGTGAATGGTACTAGAGAAAGCTTTTGGAATGAGTGTTGAAGTGAATGAAAACAAAATGTTTCAATATGGCACTTAATGAGACTATTGGAAGTAATTGGGATTCAGTATAAGCATCTATTCTAGAGATGAATAACTACAAAATTAGATATTTTCACTGTTAGTCTAATTAGTAGTAGTGCTTTCTGAAGTATGATGCTGATAGTTTAGTTAGTATATTCAATGATGTAGAAATTCCCTGCTTTCACATGTAATCATTTTAATGTTTGCATATCTAAGTTTTTCATATGTTTTGGCAGCTCTCTTAGAAAAATATTCTAATTTCCATTGGAATCATAATATTAATATCTAAATGAGTTTACCAAATAACTAAAGTTCTGGTTGTTTACTGACCTTTAACACATGGTTACATATTTAGTCATTAGCATACAATCAGACACAATGCATAAACATCTTGGGTTTGCTGTTTTAAAATAATTTATGTCATATCAAGTAAGCAAAAAAAACCCAAAAAACTTTTACTAAACATATAAAGTCATCACATTTAGAGGTGGAAGAGAGAAAAACAACAAGTATGGATGTGTGTGTGTAGCAAAGACACAGATAGGACAATAAGTTTAAAATGCTAAGTTCACTTTGGTTGAATTTCAAATAAAAAAACGTGTATTATTTGGGGGTACAGTCATTGCATTGCATTTGTCCTTCCTTTTAACTGTTAAATATGAAAATAATATAGTCTCTCTCTCCCCCTCTCTCTCCTTCTCACATATACTTTAGAGAAAAAGTATTGCTTTGTCATGCAGACTAGAGTGCAGTGGTGCGATCATAGCTCACTGTAAACCCAAACTTATGACCTCAAGCAATCTTCCCACCTCAGTCTCCCCAAAACCTGGGTCTACTGGTGTGAGCCACCATGTCATGGTTAGTCTTTATTTCTTAAGAGATTGTCAATCTCATTGCTTCTTTTGAGGTCACATTCGTTGTCAGGTGACGGTGGTAATATAGGGAATAATGACCTCAATTGAGGTATAAACAGCAAAAGCCAGCAATCAAGTGCTTGTTTTTAGGCAGATTCTCTTGGTAACAATGACACAAAGAGTATGGTAATAAACGACTATCTATCTTCTTCAGACTTTCCTTTATTTTTTTTTTCTTTTTCAATAAGAGAAAAATTGAGATTAACAAAGATATTAATTCAAATACAATGACCAGGATTTATAATCTATAAGAATAAATCTCTAAGAGGCCACTCTGGAGGTGTCCATAATCACAGGAATCACTGCAAAATTGGAATATTGAAATCATCAGATCACTAAGGAAGCTAATGTGAGCAAGATTCTTTAGACTAGAAAGCCACCACAGTCTTCTAGAGTCCTAACTGAAGACTAGCTAGACTCACTTCTAGACTCTTGTCAATTGCAAGTCTACTTCTGAAGTCCCAGTCAGAGGGTTTAGGGCATTTTCTTACTCACCAATAACAGCAGGGAGCTCCAGGGCATATTGGTGCCCCAGACCATGTCCATTTATCTGAAGGAGGGCTAGATTTCTAGAAGAATAATCTCTTGGTTGTCTCCTAACCAAAATAGTCCCTGATTTACCACACCTTGGGGGGAATTCTGCACATGCACAGTTCTTCAAATTCCACTGATGAAGACTTTTTTATACTCATAGGTACATATACACATACACACAGTATGTATATTCTGTGTTAAAAAATGCACTATTTTTAGTTCACTTACATAATTTACTGAGCCCATGTGCTGCCCTAGGTGCTACAGTAATTGCAACAGAAGAATATGACACAGGTCTTACCTTCGATGAAATTACATGTAATCAATGACAAGATCAGAGATACTCAGAAAGCAGGGCCACTTTCATTCAACTCTCTCACTTTATAGAAGAAGAGACTGAGGTTTAAAAAATGCTAAAGAGGGGCTGGGAGCAGTGGCTCAAGCCTGTAATCCCAGCACTTTGGGAAGCCAAGGCGAGAGGATTGCAAGCCTGCTGGTTTGAGACCAGTCTGGACAACATGGTGAGACCTCATCTCTACAATAAATCAAAAATTAGCTGAACGTGGTAGCACATGCCTATAATTCTGGCTACTTGGAAGGCTGAGGCGGAAAGATCACTGGAGCCCAGCGGGTTGACGCTGGGGTGGCTGTGAGTGTGCCACTGCACTCCAGCCTGGATGATGGAGTGAGACTCCAACTCAAAAAAAAAAAAAAAAAAAAAAAAGCTACAGAAATCTAGTGCAGTGGCTCACACCTGTAATCCTAGCACTTTGGGAGGCCAAGGCAGGAAGGTCGCTTGAGCCCAGGAGTTTGAGATCAGCCTAGGCAATATATTGAGGCAACACAGTGAGACCTTGTCTGTACAAAACATATAATAATAATAAAAATTAGCTATTCCCAGCTACTTTGGAGGTGGAAGGACTGCCTGAACCTGAGAAAACAAGACTGCAGTGAGCCATGATGGTGCCACTGCACTCTAGTCTGGGTGCCAGAGTGAGACTTCGCCTCAAAAAAGAAAAAGAAATGCTGAATAGCTATATCACTCAAAGTGGTAGCAGATGTAAGCCCTGATCTCTAATAATTGTAATGATTTCAATGACTTAGATAATGACCACTACCACAATTTCTCTAATCCTTACTATGTGCAAACCCAATGCTTAGTGGTTTGCATGTATCATCTCACTTATTGGCCCAACAAGGCCACCACTGTCACCCAATTTACGGGTTAGCACTTTCTCTGAGGTCATACAGCTAGCAAACGGCACAATTAGAGTCTGAATTCAGTGCTGTCTGACTTGATGCTCTGTGCTCTTAATCAGGGAGATTTCTGTATGCAGTGTTCCTTTTCTTATGCACTTGTGATGAAAGAAATGCATTTGAGAGTCACTATGTAATCAAACGTGAAGTGCCAAAACAGAGGTAGAGGTAAGGATGCTACAAGCAGTCAGAGAGAGAGCATGTCTGGCTTGTGCCTTGAGAAGGACATGTGAGTAAAGATGCAGAGGCAGTATGAGCATGGTATAAGGGAAAGGTGTGAGGAGCGTAGCCTTCCTGAAAGAGAACTGCTGCTGGAGGTTTAGAATGCAGGGATGCAGCAAGGTCATTGGCATTTTCAAAATTAACAACTACTTTTTTATACTTACTACTGCTACTTCAGATCTGCCGGGTTTTAAAATGAAGGCATATGTCTTTTTAACTGGTGGTTCAACTGCTCTTAATTTATATATTCATTCACTAAAACTGGAGAAGTGAGATGCTATGAAGGATTATTCTAGAATGTAATGCATCTTCTCACATTGCATTTGTGACTGTGATGAATAAAGGACCCAGCAAGTGTTCTCTCTCCTAGGTTCTACCTACAAAGGCTCAGATTACTTTGGATGGACATTTCTGCACTTGCTTTTGAGAACTGATGGTTATGAATTGATCATTGGGAGGGATTTTTTTTTTTTTTTTTTTTTTTGAGTTGGAGTCTCACTCTGTTGCCCAGACTGGAGTGCAGTGGCCGCTCCCAGTCACGGCAGCCTCGACGTGCTGGGCTCCAGCGATCCTTCCACCTCAGCCTTCCAAGTAGCCGAAATTACAGGTGTGTGCTACCACGCCCGGCTGATTTTTTGATTTATTGTAGAGATGAGGTCTCGCTGCCCAGGAGGGTCTCAAACCCGCAGGCTCAGGCAATCCACTCACCTCAGCCTCCCAAAGGCGCGGGATTACAGGCTGAGCCACCGAGCCCGGCTAGGGAGGGATTTTTAAAAAGCAAGCAAGATGTTTAGGCAGCTTTGGAAGAGGGGGAGAAGAAAGGAAAAATAACTGTAAAGGATAATTAAGTTTCACTTTTTCATTCATCTAAGAAGTTTGTGCCTGTTTAATTGACCTACTCTACCCACTGCAGAGAAACCATTAACAGTACTGAAAATATAAATATTCAACAGCTTTCCTATGCTTGAATTAAAACGGAACAAAAATACCACACAGTTGCTAAAAAAAAAAAAAATTGAGCACATTTCCTGTACCGGACAGTAAACTCAAATATATAACTCTTTAGAATTAGCTTAAAAGAATACCTTAAGCAAGGAAGTCGTCTGTCTTTTCTTAAGCTAACTGACTAGTTTGAACACTATATTAGTTAATAAGATCATAATACTGTTCTTAGAAAGTTGTTTTCTTAAGTTTGTGTTATTTGTAAACCAATTTGCAGACATGGCGATTCTCTATCACCATGACAGGCATTTCTGTGTGTTTTGGTGAATCTTCTGGCTTATCCTGTTGGTCCTGTTACTGTTCACCTGAAGATAACATAAGCTCAGAATAAGGTAGAGCAATTTAGCTCCTGAATTTCTTCTGAGAACTAAAGGAAGAAGTTTAGATTTGGTTTTAGAACAGAAGCTAACCTTGCAATTGACAACTTGACCATCCAACTATATGTAATATGGCTCTGGTTTCAGTATTAAATTGCATACTTAGTGGTGCATGCATGACAGGAAGCACGTTCAATTAATTTCTGTGATTTTTCTTTTGTCTTGAAAGACATTTTCTTTATTCACAGAAGCAGCCCTTATTAAGTGGAGAAAGGCATATTTGATGCTCTTCACTGTCAGTATGTTCAAATGATGAAAACATCATCTTTGATATGCTCCACTGAAAACGTCTTGTATGTGGAGTAGAGATACATATCCCTAGAGAAGGTTGTCCTGTTTTATAGAGCAGGTACACAACGTAGAGATGAAGGCACTTCATTGAAACTCTCCTTTTAGTCCCACATTAATATGCTTGGACTTCAGCCTGATACTTCTCAAACAGAGTAGATGGTGCCCCTTGCTTAGATTCTGCTACTGACAGGCTGCGGGCTGGAGGGTGATTCTTGCTAGACTCTGCAGTTTTCTGGCTTTCCTTGTTTGACAGAATCCAATTCTCTTGACCTTCAGGACATGGAGCAGAACTCATTGCTTCCACCTGGCCTACCCAAGTAAGTCAAGTTATGCTCCTAGAATACCGCTGCCATGGTTAGTTTAATTTTAATTTATTGCAGAGATGGTTTTATGCATATGACTTTATAACTGTGCACGCACCCTGAGACCTCTGAAGGTCAAATAAATAATAAATGCTCATTAAGAGCTTGGTGGTTTTGCTGAAACTGGCCAACAAAGGTGTCATTGGTGATACTTTTATGTGGACAAATAGCACCTAAGTCAAATAGGACCTAGTATTAAACTATTATAGTCTTTGGCTTTTACATCTGCAGGAAATTATATACCAGCCATGCCTGTTCAATCTTTAAAATAATGAAACTGTTTAAAACTAGGAGTTACTTGCTGTTTAATCTATGTTCCATTTAAACAATTGTAATTTTTCTGACTTCTTTGCAGCGTGTGTGTGTGTGTGTGTGTGTGTGTGTGTGTGTGTGTGTGTGTGTATGTGCATGAGCGCATTTCACTGAAAAAGGGAAGTGGAGGTAGAAGGGGAGAAGAGAAAGAATATTAAATTATTACATTGTAAAACATCTCCAACTTTCAGGGGTTGCAGAAGGAAACCTTGATTTTTACCTATGTATGAGGTATGAAAAGGGCTATCAAGGTGACCCCAGGTTGCTGCTGTAGAATTCTTGCCATGAACATTCTGGCATCCAGATGTTTGCATTCATATTCTCATCTCTGACATGTTGTCTCCATATCCCTCTGGCTACAGCAAGTGGGCTCATCCTCCCTTACTGGGGGCCTAGCTATGCAGCAAGGAGAAAGTGTTGTGTGCCCAACCCCTTTTACCTGAGTAAATGCACCTTACCTTTTACCTTTGAACATGAATAAAATGTAATTATCTGAAAGAAAAAAAAAACCCTGAAAATCTGACTACATAATTTTATCAAATAGCGTTACCATGATTGAGGCAGGGAATGCTACTTTTCAAACTTTAGTGCTATCCTATGTTCCAAGTATGCTTTTCTTCCCATTAACTTTTTAGATGTATTTATGACCTATTTGCACACATACGTTTTATTTCATATCCCCGCATATTTATAGCTAAGAAAGCAAATCTAAAATTGAATTTGATTCTGTTTGTTTAATTGGCCTAAAAGCAATCACAATCTTTTGAGAATCGTAGTTTTCCTAGAGGGGAAAACCAGATCCTAGCTGTAGATTTTAATAATTTGGAATTATTCATAGCTGAGAAAGGTAACCATCAAAGATTAGATCTGTCCAAGGCTTACCTGCCTATTTTAAGAACTTTGTTCATGTCAATAAATTCAAATGGAGATGTTCTGATGTTTGAAAAACTTCTTCTAATTCCTAAATTAAATTATTGGTTTTCCTCCTACTTTAGGGCCAGTTTTGAATTGAGTTTGCAATGGCAGATAAAATAAAGTGTGAAAAAGAAGTGGAAAAATGAAAGGGCATATCCCAAAGATTGTTCCTCCTTATCCCTCTTTCCCTGCAAGTCCTCCCAGTGATTTGATTATACCCCAAAGGTTTGATTATGTTCCTTTCACAAATTATTGGGCTCAGTTTTGATCCACCCAAAATTCTTATCTTGTTTTTGGCAGCTTTAAGTTTTTCTCAATATAGATACATTTAATTCATTTTTCTATGGACAGAAAAGACCACCTTTAACCTGATTTGTACTACAGACTTTCCTTATACATTCTACAGACTAAACACAGAAAAAAAGAGGAATTATTAAAGTCCTGTTGTAAAAAGAACCCCTACTATCTGTATGTAATTGCTAACAAAGTTACTTTTAAATTCAGATTTCAACTATATTTTGAGACATTGTTTTAGGCCATGAGATTCTGGATGTCTAGACAAGCACATCCTGGTTGAACAATTGCAAAGTCAAGAACAAATACAAACTGTCATTCACTAAGGCTGTTCAGAGTGCCATACGCTCTGCTAGGTTTTTGAAATGTATTACCTCATTTCCTCCTCACAAACCACGGCATGAGAGAAGTGTGGATATTCACCCCATTAACAGACAGGGTAACTGAGGCTGAGAGAGCAGCAGTTCCAAGGTAAACAGAAGACCTGGAATTTTCCTCAGTTCTATCTGACCCCAAAGTCAGTGCTCTAAATCACAGAACTTCAATATCTGTAAATCACAACACAACACCAATTGATAAATAGTAAAAAAAGATGGTATGCAGTAACAGCAAAAGCATTTTTTTTCTTCTATAAGAAGAGCAATAGCTAAAAAACTGCAGTGTTAAAGGTGTACGGGACTGCATATTTCTGCCAGGCAATTGCTCTCCTGTGAATTTAGATCCAATCCACTATCAATATTTTCTGGCACTATTTCTTTCCTTTTACCGCTACATCATTCATAAGGTTCAGTGTTTCCAGAACTGTAACATGCCAATCCTTACCAAGCTTTCTCAGCACTATTTGTATTTCAAATTACTGGAACTGTTGCAGCCAATCACATTAGAAGACAGAGGACACTGTTATTAATTCCAGGCAAAATGTGAAGGGGGTAAAAACCCCCAAGTGCTCTGCACAACCATTTCCCAGATGTTTGTCAGATTTGTCTATTTTCTCGAACTCAAATGCAAACAGAGACCCAGAACAATCTGCCTTTTTTCCTTTTGTATTGACCAAGTTCTAGAAAAAATGTTTTCCTGACCAAAAAAATATACTATTGAGTGGTTGAAGTTCAATCTATAATATATTTATTTGTAGTTTCTCTGAAATGTGTCCCTTTTGTGTAGGACTTTTGACTCGACTGCTTTTTTTAAGCAACATGACTCTGTATTGCTCCTTAGACCCAGACACCTGAAAAATACCCTAAAATGAAGCGAGAGAAAAATTTCAAGGAAAGGATTTGGCATTACAAAGCAAAATGAGAATAGAAGAAATTATCCTCTAGAAGATCTTGGATTTATTTAGGATCCCTAAAACAACTTCCTATGGATGGATGTTCCCTGAAAGAGCCAAACCCATTTCTAAGTATTAATTTCCTCATTTATAAAATTGTGATGATATATTTTTCATACTTATAAGCTTCTGATGATGAACAGCTGAGATAATCACTTTAAAATGAGAAAATTCCAATTATACTAGTTTAAAATGGCTAAAAAATAATATAAATAGGTAGAAGAAATTCTCTATATGCAAGTAAGGTATTACTCCTACAATTAAACTTTTGAACATATTGGATTTTAGACAGAGAATCCACAAACCAAAAAAAAAAAACATTTTAAGGGATAATTGGTTGTCAAGGAACAAGATGAACAAACAATCCTTTAATGCTTTTGACAATGAAGGAGAATGATACTTACATCAGGGAAAGTGTTTTAATATTATTTTTTACATGAAAACAATAAAATATTTTTCTATATCTTTATTATCTTTATTAGGGTCTATCACAGTGCCACAAATGTAAAAGTGCTCAACAAATATTTGCTAATTTGACAAATTCTCTCTCTTTTAGTGATTATCTCTTTTGAAAAAACCAATGAAACATTTTTTCTACAGCCCACAGTTATTAAGCTGTCAGCACAGAGCCACGGTGTTTAAGAGCATGATCTTAGAGTCAGACAGACTTGGGCTTGACTGCAGTTTCTATTGCAGCTGTGGGAATGGGGGGGGCGAAGTCACAAAATATATTTGATCTTCGTTTTCTCATCTGTAAAATGGGGGGAGGGAATAATATCTATATTAACATGTTTTAATATTAATTAAATTAGATAAAGCATTTCAAATGTTCAGTACACATAAGAATTGCCAACTACAGTGTAGCTATTATTATTCATGGTGGTCATAGTAATTTTCTTAATCATATTTCCTTCTTCTCTATTTCCTTCTCTTTCATTCATTTTTTCCCCCTTTTTCTTTCCTTCTTTTGTCTACTTTCTTCCTTTCCTACCCACAAATAGAAGAAAGTATCCAGGAAATTACCACTATAAAATGACTCTATTATTATAATGGTCTTATATGGCCATTTACTGATAATATTGAGTGTTGTCACTAAATAAGGTGATGGATAATTTTAAAAGTAAGCTCTTAAAGAAATTAGGATTTTTCTATTACCTCCTCCAACTACCCTAATCCCTATAACTATCTATATTTCTCCTAATCCTTTTTTGCTACAATAAGTTGCTATTATCTTTTACTTTATTGAGTCTCTATAGTAGAGAATTCATTGCTGGTATGATGATAATTGGAAGGGGTTGCTGCTTTACAAAGAACTATCACTTGTATCTCTGCTCATTTGCAGATAACAATCAGAGGAAGCTAATTACATTTATTGTGCCTTTTTCTCCCCAAACCTGAGAATAAATGAAAACAAAAATATTCTATATTAGTTTCCTAGGGCTGTTGTAGTACAGTACCACAAACTGGGTGGGTTAAAACAATAGAAATGCATTGTCTCACAGTTCTGAAGGCTAGAACTCCAAAATTAAGGTCACAGCAAGGCATACTGTCTCTGAAATCTATAGGGGAGAATCCTTCCTTGCCACTTCCTAGCTTCTGATGTTTGCTGGCAATCCTTGGTGTTCCTTGACTTGAAGATGCATCATTCCATCTCTTCCTTTTTCATCCTATTTCTGTCTTCTTCCTGTGTGTCTCTTCTCTTCTTTATAAAAGACACCATCATATCGGATTAAGGACCTACCCTACTCCAGCATAACCTCATCTTAACTAATTACATCTCTCAAAATCTTATTTCCAAATAAGGTCACATTTTGAGGTACTGTGGGTTAGGACTTCAGCATATTTTGGGGGAAATTCAATTTAACCCATAAATTACATTATAGAGCTTACTCCAAGTAAAATAATTTTATCAACTCTAGAATTAATAATTCTAGTCAAAGTCAGAATAAATCTGACAAAGTTGTCAAGGATAGGTAGAATGAGGAAATTAGGGGTTCAGTCAGCCAACAGATATTTATGGAGCACTTCATGTGTGCTACCATGTAAAGTGTTCTCTAAGTATTAGATAATCTGTCTTCACAGAATTCATAGTTTAATTAAAGGATTGAGAATATTATATATGTTTATAAACAAGTAGAAAAACATCTTTTTACTTCAAAACATAGTCAACAACCCAGAGTAAACAAAAATACCTTTGATCTATCCAAAGTGAAGTTTCAGAGTCTGCAGACTAAATACATGTAGTTGCCTTGTACAAAAGCAATTCAATACCAGTTTATTGACTCCTATGTAATATATAATTCTAACAGTTGTACCCATTTGATTTTCAGTCTACGGGTTATTCAAATGTACTGAGAGCAGCAAGAATGACAACTACAAGTATGATGACAAAAAAGAAGTGAGAGAAAAGAGAATAAGAGAATTGAAAATTTGTCACTCTCTGAGATCACTTAGTGTAGGGCTAATCCTGTATGGTTTATCAGGTTGTGCTACCCTCATGCATTACAGGACAAAATAATAATAATTGTTGTTCAATGTAATAATCCCAAAGTATTAAGAAACATCTTGAGTCTGATCAACATATTCTATTAATTAAAGCAGACATACAACATATTTTAGAGTTTGCTCCGAAAATTATTTTAAAACATTAATTGATAAAACCCAAACAATTTACAAAACTTAATATTCTACAATGGTATGGCATGTGAGCATTTTGGTTTGGTTTTATTTAAGAAGTATAAATGAGTGATACATATTTGTTTAGAATTTCAATGCAGAAGAGAGAGAGAGACAACATGGTGTTGGAATGGTCACTGATAAAACAAAAATGCTAATGTCCAGGAGAACTTGGCTCTTCTTAGCATTTAAAAACAAAACTGGGCCAGGCTTGGTAGCTCAAGCCTGTAATCCCAGCACTTTGGGAGACCGAGGTGAGGAGATTGCCTGATCCCATGGGTTTGAGAACAGCTTGGGCAACTTGGCAAGACCTCATCTCTATAATAAAATCAAAAGGTAACTGGGCATGGTAGCATACACCTGTAGTTCAGGCTACTTGGAAGACTGAGGCAGAAAGATTGCCTGAGCCCAGCAGGTCGACACTGGGATGGCCGTGAGCATACCACTGCACTCCAGCCTGGGTGACAGAGTGAGGTTCCAACTCAAAAAAAAAAAAAAGAAAGAAAGAAAGAAAAGAAAAGAAAAAAACTGGTTTTGACTATTGTCAGAGTTATATGCACCTAGTGAAATAGGTTCTAGCACCTTTCTCATCAACAATGGTCCTTATGGCAATCTCTCAGTCATAGCTGATTCTGTAGACTTCAGAGTCCAGGATGGGTCAGGAACTGACCAGGCAGTTCAACTTTCCTCTTGGTCAGATTGTAGAATTCCTAAGAGAGACATTATAACCTCAGATACCCTCAGGTATCTAGCATGCAAGATAATTGAGTAAAGTGTGCCAAATATGAGGAATTATTTGAAGTTGAATTAAGAGAGAATGCACCTCTCTAAAAGCATTATCATTCATATCGTCTTTATAATCTGTGCTTATTGAATCATCCAGTTTGGAACTGAATTAAAATCTAGAGCTTCTCGTTCATAGCCTTGGCATCTAGCATCAACCCATCCAGTCCCAGACCCAACAAGGCATTGGCTTTTATTCTCTTTAATCTACCTTTACCCAGTGGCCTACTTGTTCTGGAAGTGAGATGTGAGAAAATAACCACTGGTACAATTTTTCTCAAAAGATGCTTTTAAGAACACTAATCTTGTGAAATATTCCTAAAAAACAGATTCTGGTGATCAAATAATTTTGGGAAACAATACATATTATTACCACTTCCACTGTTCACAATCCACATTCACATATTAAAAGTTGAAAAGTCAATTAGTAAGAAAATGGTTTATCCCAATATGTTGTTTAATTTAATAAACCACATTTAGTGGGTTACTGGATTCCCCAACTGTTTTAAAATTGTATCACATAGAATTAATGTTCCATGGAACATGCTCTGGGAAACATTAAGGTAGAGGCATCACCTCTCATACCAAAATACTATATAAGTGAGAAAGGCAGGATTAACTCTTGAAAATACAGAGGTTATATAACTTTTTTATATGTTGAAAGTATAGTGTTTGCTTGCTTTTGGGTTTCCATACAAAAAGGGAATCTCCATCAAGAATGTCTCACTTTGTCCCTCCAGTAAGTGTTAGGAGAAAATCTTTGGTTCTTTTCTTCACTCAATTGCACCTTCCCTATAAGGAAGAGTGACCTCTCAGATTTGGCCTAGTCATTAGTGGGTCAGATTACACTGATGCCCAAATCTGGAAACAGGCTATATTTTCTTTCTCTCCCTTGGAACACTTGCCTGTAATGGACAGGGTGTCTCTCAATTTTTCTCACATGTTGGATGTTTGGCAGGGCGGGGCTTCTGCCCTTGACAAGAGAGAAATTCTGCCTCTTCCCTAGTTCCAACTCTACTAGGCAGCTCCCTACATTAGACAACACAGATGACCTGCATCTTGCCCCATTCAACTGAATTCTTTGTGTACATAGTTGATTGGCCATTACTCAGAGGTGAAGAGGAGTCTATGGTAGGATTCAGGCAGCAACTTCACCTTCAGTATTATGCACACAAAAAATAATCAACTCGCCGGACTCGGTGGCTCAGTCTGTAATCCCGCGCCTTTGGGAGGCTGAGGTGAGTGGATTGCCTGAGCCTGTGGGTTCGAGACTCGCCTGGGCAACTTGGTGAGACCTCATCTCTACAATAAATAAAAAATTAGCCGGGTGTGGTAGCACACACCTGTAGTTCCAGCTACTTGGAAGGCTGAGGTGGAAGGATAGCCAGAGCCCAGCAGGTTGAGGCTGCGGTGGCCGGGAGCAGCCACTGCACTCGTCTGGGCGACAGAGTGAGACTCCAACTCAAAAAAAAATAATAATAATCAACTCTACTAACCCATTGCCCATGAGCATCAAACAATAGCACGAATATAAGAAACTCTGTGTGGATTACTGACCATTGTGGACAGAGAGTGAGGGAGAGAAAATGACATTTATCATAGCACCTTGCTTTTTTTCAGACTTCTTTAAAAAAATATCGGAAGAGACCCTCTGCATCTCAGACTATAATTTTTTGAGGAAATGATGTAACAGGTTGCTCTATTTCTAATCTTGAGAATATTTGGTTTTGGATAGATTTCAAATGTTGATGTTAGACTGATACAAAAATGCCTGTTAGTGCTCTCAATTTAGGACAAAGGTTATTTCCATTCAGCTGAATAGTAATAAATAATTCTGAAATATTGTTTTAAAATAAGAATATGAAACATTATAACTTGTCAAGCTGTCAAGTCTATGTTGTTTTATTATTACCAACCCAGCAGGTGAAACAAAGCCTCATGCCTCTGGTCTGGCATTCAGCTTCCTGGAGAGGTCCACTTCTACTCACCAAGCCTTGTTTTCAGAACTTCATTCTGTTCTTTCAAAAACTTTTATTCCATACCAAAGAATCTTAATTGTATGAATTCTCTCTATTTCATCAATATGTCAGTAGAGATTCTCTGCCTTAACCACAGTATTTGCAATATCTGGAACTTTGATAAATAATGCATTTTCTGATAATACATTGAGACCATTTAAGTGGAAGCACTAAAGCTGATGTGCTTATGAGAAAAAGCCATCAGTAATCTGAATTTATAGGACTTATTGTGAGGGTTTATTTCTTCTCTTTCTTTTAAATTTTATTTTAGAGATGTGGTGTACAAGTGAGGATTAACTACATTAAGTAGGCTGCACACAGGTGGTTTGGGCTTCTTTTTTTTTTTGAGTTAGAGTCTCACTCTGTCGCCCAGACTGGAGTGCAGTGGCCACTCCCGGCCACCGCAGCCTCGACCCGCTGGGCTCCGGCGATCCTTCCGTCTCAGCCTTCCGAGTAGTCAGAATTACAGGCATGCGCTACCACACCTGGCTAATTTTTTGATTTTATTGTAGAGATAAGGTCTCGCCCGCCCAGGCGGGTCTCGAACCTGTGGGCTCAGGCAATCCACTCACCTCAGCCTCCCAAAGGCGCGGGATTACAGGCTGAGCCACCGAGCCCGGCTCTGGGCTTCTAACTGACCCTTACTCCCCCTGGTAGTGGACAAGGTGCCCAGTGTGTTGCCATGTGTCCCACTCTCTCCTTCCACTCACCTTCCCTCAGCAGTACCCAGTGACTGCCGAGAGGGTTTATTTCTGTAAAAATAAGTGTTGGCAGGGCACAATGGCTCATGTCTGATGTGGAGGCGAGAGGATTGCCTGAGCCCAGGGGTTTGAGACCAGCCTGGGCAACTTGGTGAGAACGCCTCTCTACAAAAAATTAACCGAGCATGGTTGCACACACCTGTGGTTCCAGCTACTTGGAAGGTTGAGGCGGAAGGATCACCTGAACCCAGCATGGCAAGCTGCAGTGGCCGTGAGTGTGCCACTGCACTCCAGTCTGGGCGACAGTGAGATTCTGACAATAATAATAATAATGTCTTGGGGTTTAGTCTAGAGTCCAAAGAAAATACAGGCTGTTCGCATCTGCCTCACTGTTACACAAATGATCTTGTAGAAGTGAAAAGTCCTTAGGACTTGGTAGTGACTTTAAATACCATCCCCATATTCTTTCCCAAGACAAACAGACAAGAGAAAAAATTGCATATATGAGCTGTATTATCCAATAGCCACATATTCTGTTAACTAAAAACCATTGCTTTAAGTTATATGGTTTAATAGAAGTCTGTATCAAACATTGCTGTTTCAGCAAATAACATTTTATAAATGTAGATTGCTAGCTTTCTCTTTGAGTTTCTATGAAAGTAACTGACATAAAATCAGAATAACTGAGTCAGTTTGTATTGTTAGAAAGGAAAGGAAATACAATGGAATAGGTGCTTAGTAATTGTTCAAGTTGTGTTCATAGTGGAAGATCACACTTTTTACTTGTCTATCCCCAAGTTGTATTCCACTTCCAGAAAGGTCTGAGAAACAGGGGTCATGCGCTTAGGAGGAAGATCAGCACCTTCACTACATGCCTTTTTCACCTGCTAAGATGTTTTATTGGTCCAAAATGTGATGAAGCAGTAATGTTTTATAAATTTCCCCATTAAAATAAAACAACTGCATTCTAAAAGCAAAGAAAAACCAGGCACAGTGACTCATGCCTAATTCCAGCACTTTGGGAGACCAAGACAGGAGGATCTCAAAACAAATCTCGATCTCTACAGAAAGTGAGAAAATTAGCCGGGCATGTGCACTTGTAGTCTCAGTTTCTTGGGAAGCTGAAGTGGGAGGATTACTTCAGTTCAGGAGTTCCAGGCTGCAGTGAATTGTGATTATACCACTGCATTGTGATTATACCAGCCTGAATGACTGAGTGAGATCCTGTTTCAAAAAATAAAACCGAATAAAATAACATTATTATTTGAGAATCCTACTTAAAAAAATATCTTGCTAAGAATTCTCCCACTTAATCAGTGTGCATCAGGGCTTATGCCCTTTGAGTGTGCTGACAATCTGAGCTCAGGAAGTTTCCGTTTGAATCCCAGCATTGGCAGACAAATTGGGGATCATAAACCCTGATATACAGCAATGGTTTTCTAGATCAGCAGGAGACACTCAAGACAAGGAACAGAGAAAGTGGAGAGGGGTGGATTCACCTTTCTGTAATCCACAAGCCTTTCTGATGCCCTTACAAGGATTTTGAGTGCATTTCTGCCAGTATCAGCAATGGTGAAGTTCACCTTCACTAAAATCTAATTCCAGCACTAACTGGCAGGCCAGCACTAGTGAAAATAACATTCCGGTTTCCTCCATGACCTCAGTCCCGACATGATAACGGGAGCCCTCAACAACTCATTTCTAGCTTGGAATTCTTGATGGTTTATTTAGTTTGACTGACTGTTGGAGATTGCCATTATGAATACAGTTGCTAGGGGAGGCCTGCCGTAGTGCTGTTTGGCTTTTAAAGGGGTCAGGATTTTGTAAGATCTCAAATAACACTTATGGCTTAATGTCTGCAAACAATGCAGCATTTAACATTTACTATGCATGAAGAGGATCATAGTTCATCATTTATTATTCAAAAATTATGTAAAATATTTTTATGATGGAATATGAAGAATGTATTCCAAATATTCATGTGTATAAACAACATATAACCAATTTACCTTAAAACATCAATATGTAATCAAAGAGGTATTTAAAGTTCTGTGACATAGAGATCAATTTAAATATTTCAAAATTCAACTTTTAATCACATGTTTTTCCAAGCAGATTACACTAAGCTCTGGTACTCTTCAATGAAGTGGACATTTATTTCTTTATCCCAGGAGAGTAACATTTTTAATGGTAAAGAATATCTTGGGGGTTGGTTTGTGAGAATTTAAATACATACATTTCTCAATTGAAAATCTAATTGCTTGCTCCATCTTCTTATATATTTATTTATTTATGAAAGGCTATTGCTCTGTTGCCCAGGCTAAGCTAGAGTGCAGTGGTACAATCACAACTCACTGCAGCCTCAAACTCCTGGGCTCAAGTAATTCTGTCTCAATCTCCCCAGTAGCTGGGACTACAGCCCTGTATCATCACACTCACCTAATTAAAAAAATTTTTTTTTTATGGAGACAGGGTCTTGATTTGTTGCCAGGCTAGTTTTGAACTTCTATCCTCAAGTGATCCTTCTGCCTTGCCCTTCTGTCCATCCTCTCATTTTACATGTTCCAACAACATGGGGTTTATTTTCCTATAATATATAAACCAATTATGAATATTGATTTCCAAGGCTGTTAAGAATGGAAACCACTGTAGATCAAATAAAGATGATATGAGGAGTGTAGTCAATGTGATTTGTTTTCTTCATTTGTAACAAATTCTGAAGTTCCTTTCAAATAAGATAGTAGATTTCAAAGTATAAGAACCTAATGATTTGGGTGAAAGTGAGAATGGAGTTAATAAAAATGTTCCCTTAATATGATGTATAAATAATGTAAATGTTTAGCTGCAGGTACTTTAGTAAGACATCTGTTTTGTTAAAAGATTGACCTCAATATGTTTGCAGCAAATTTGAGAGAGAACCTCCAAATGACAATCAAGAGCCTTAAGTCCTTCATAAACTTGACTGGTTTGTTTTGGAAATTTATTATTTTTCAATTATTATTTTCAATGTATATGACTCTTGACAGTTCATCCTGCAAAAGTGATATTTTGTTCATAGTATTTAACCTCATAATACACATTAAATCTTTCTAAGAAGAGGTCACAATCTAGCTTTATATGAGAAAAACAAAGATTGTGAATTAATGAAGCATGCCTTTCCCCCATGTCTCTTCATCTGCCTTTTCTCCCTTGTTCTTCATTTTGTATTATCCTTTTTGCTTACTTTTAGCACTGTGCATTTTAAAACATTTATGTGCTCAACAAATATGTATTAAATACCAATTACATACAGGCATGTTACTGGGTGCTACAAAAAAAAATTCTCTTATTTAAAAACTTTTACTTGCCACAAACAGCATAGAGATAGATCCAGCACTGGAAATCAGACCTTTTAACTCTATCAGGTCATAACATACTTTATAATTTTATTTTCTAAACGTGATTAAAACTTCCACTTAAATGGAATATTTCATGTTTTGACTTAAGAATTTTGTTTGCTCCAATATTACATTTCTAAAGTTTGAATTATTGGATACCATTGACTTTAATTAAACTCATTATGGCCTCACATGCCTGGCACTTATTAGTGAGGGGAAAAAAAAAACAAATTTAAAAATGAGCTTTCAAGTGACTTGATATAAACTCGCTCAGCAAATAACCTTAATAAGACATGCTGGGCCACAACTCAGCTAGCATTACACTACTTGATTCTGAACAATGTTTTTTATGCCAAAAAAAAAATGTGTTCATCTTTTGTATTCTTCTGTAAAGGATGAACTCTGTTAAAGTGAATGTCTTTGGTGACTTATTTGAATGGATGTGCAGGCAAAATAATTTTATTATTATTTTCTTTATGCAAGATGGACTTTTGACTAAGGTAAGGAGGAAGAAACAGTACTAGCTAATTGGGTCCCTCTTTGTTCGTGTCACCAGGATATCCAAGTATTCAGTAAGGAATGGAAAACATTGGCCATCCAGACACCCTGATGGCAGCATGCCACATACTCCATGTCTGGAGCCATTCAGATGGCAGACTGAATATTTTGGATTTATGTGGGTGTTTCTTGTTGTGTAGACAATGCTACCGAGACAATTAAAAAAATACTCATATGCAAACTCTTTAATGATCTAAGTTGTGAGTCTTAGTTTTTTTTTATTTAAGTAATGTAGTTGGATATTTATTCACTTAGTATTTTAGGTTCATCATTTCACAAATGGTCAAACAGAAGTCTGAAAAAAGGAAAGAATTATCCAAGAGCACCTGACTAGTAAGTGACGGAATGGGATCTCAAACCCAGAAAACTCACAAGTAAGGCTCTTTTCACCTTATCTTACTACCTCTGTGACTACTGCAAGCATCTAGATCCCTATTTGCCCACTTTGATATTGACTATACACTCCAGCAATCCCCAACCCTTCCCATTTGCCAAGGTAGACAAGGGAGAAGGAGAGGAGAGGCAACATACAATTGTGTATCTCTTTATAGTTTGAAAGCTCATTTACTTGAGGAAATTGCCTCATTTGTTTATTCCTGCATGCATTATTCATCAACTAGTTTCCAAGATTTTTTTTTCCACCAATGTCCTGTCTTCTGTCTTTGTTAGATATCTAATCCTGTTCTTGTCCCCTGTCCCATCTCCTTCATCACATCTCAGATCCTATAATTCTAGTTTGTTCTCTGAAATGTAAATGTCTTTAATTTTCTCCAAGACCTAACTTTTTAAAAAGTGAGAAATGTGATAAGGTCAGAGCCTGGTATAGAAATACATGGATAGGTTGTTCATGATCATTTTGTATCCATGATCCATGAGTTTCCTGACTGTAAATTCTTATTATCCCATATTCTTTCTCCCCAAATAAAAAGAGTTATATGTTTACTTTAGAGATTCAGAGGGTGAATGTAGGATCATAACTTTGCATTAAGTTTTACAGTGGTCAAGTGGGAAAGTAGCAGTCACTAATGGTAGTAATGGAGAATCAATAGTTTTTAAAGGAAAAGAGATAGAGAGAGAGAGGGGGAGAGAGAGATTGTGTGTGTGTGTGTGTGTGTGTGTGTGTGTGTGTGTGTGTGTGTGTGTGTGTTTTAGGGAGAAGTGGAGGGATGAGTCTAAATGTAAGAAAGGTATACTAATGGTGATTGAGAAAAGGAAAATGGCAATGGAGGTGGTAAGGAGTATCCTTCCCCCAAGGATTATTATGCTAGCCTGTAGAGGATCCCAGAGTAGCCTAAAGCTAGGAGAAATTCTATTCTTACTGCCTGTGATGAGCATATATTACCAAAGCCTCAACGTGGAATTTTGCATGCATTATCCCATCATTCTTCAGCGTTATTTGTATAATACATTGGGTAAATGATAGATTACATAAGCATTGTTTCTTTGGGAATATGTGTTTTAAATTCTTAACTAATTGGCTTTTGGAACACAAACCATTCCTAAGTAGGAAAGGGTCTGCATCAGATTTTCATGTCATCACTAATTGTAGTATACAGATATCTTGAATCACTATTCAATTAACATAAACATCATGACATAAAAGATCTGTAGGAATTTAATCATTAAAGGAAAGTTGATATTGAACATGATTCAAGGCTTTGATCAAAATTGGACTTTGTTTCTTTAGTACAAAAGAAGGTAAACAGAAAGTTACATTTGTTAAATGATTACAGCTTTTAGGCTCTATGCTACATTCTTTATATTACCTCAGTTAATTCTCACAGCCTCCAAGTGAAGCGGGCAATATTATTCCCATTTACAGGTGAGAGAACTGAGTTTTGGTGAGGTTAATAAACTTACTAGGGTTGAAGTGAGGATTCATTCCTAAATTTTGTTGACTTGTTTGAGCTCCACTAGATAGAGTGATTTAACAACCTGTTTATCGCTGTAGTTTATTCCTGCCTAGGTCCTTCCCTTGACCAAATCTACTACAAAGGAGGAATCAAATTGGGTTTTTCCATTTTTCCATCCAATGTCAATGGTCAATTAGATCATTATAAAAGGCAAGTTGATTCACTTATTAAATTATCTGATGTATTCAAATATCTAGAGCAAAATTATTAAGACATTTTTAGATCACCTTAGTTCATTGCTGCCAAAATTCATAAGAATAGTGAAAACCACAATATACAGGTGTTTCAGAATACCCAGACTTCTTCACACTTTGTTTTAACATTTGGTGACATTTAAGCATAACCTGTCTATGCTACTCCATTGAGACCAAAATAAGAAGTACTACATACATAGGTAAAATTAGGCATTTTATTTTATAGAAGGATTTCATCATAGCTGTCTGAAATTCCTCACTTAAATGAGAAAACTCATCATACTGTATACTTACTCTTGTCATTGTTAGACATCAAATAATTGTCAAATGAGAGACTGGCCACTTAAGTCTGAACTATTATAAATCAATGAAGTCGGGCTCAGTGGCTTAACCTGTAATCCCAATGCTTTGGGAGGCCGAGGTGAGTGGATTGCCTGAGCCCGTGGATTCGAGACCTGCCTGGGGAACTTGGCGAGTCCTCATCTCTACAATAAATCAAAAATTAGCTAGGCATGGTAGCGCGTGCCTGTAGTTCCAACTACTTGGAAGGCTGAGGTGGAAGGATCACTGGAGCCCAGCAGGTCGAGGCTGCGGTGGCCGGGAGCGTGCCACTGCACTCCCGTCGGGGCAATGGAGTAAGACTCCAACTCGAAAAAAAAAAAAAATCAATGTGGCTGTAATAAAGCATTATTAGAGTTAAATTTTAATTAAATTTTATTTTCATATTATATATGTAATATAGTATATATAAAAATATCTCAATTTTCCTTGAGAGGTAAGATGTATATTTGCATACTTGCTTCAAAAACTGAGTAGTCATTAGTATAGAGAAAAGACATTTATTTTACCCTTAAACAGCATTTCTGTGCTTATATCAGTTGCCATTTTTGTAACACAGAGAACATTTTGATATAAGGAGTGAGATGTAACTTTGTTAAGTTATTTTTAAAATTTCTATTGTTCTTAAATTCATATCCTGTTGCAAACTCTCACTGATCATAGTGAAAATGATTCAGCTGGGCATTTTCCCAAGGGAATAGGAAGAAAGAGAAGTTCAAGAGCATATTAGACTAGAAAGTTTAATACCACCATGATCTATCAGGAAACTTTCAATAGGTCACACTGAGCCAACAAAATATTTGGAGGTACAAATAAGAAAAATGAGTCAGATTTAGATAACGTGCACTAGCAAATCTCTTGCACGCCCACGTATGGGTGACTATGTTTCAGTGTTCTTATTGTATAAGGGCTTCAGTTTCAAATTCTGTAATTTCACACGGTATTGCCCTCCCCATTTTCCAGGACATGATGTACATTGTTTCTGACCCTTCCCCAGAACCCCTGCTAATAACTCATTTTCCCCATCACAATTAATACCCAAATAGTAGTTTAGGAAGTTTCTTGATTTCAAGTTTTAGGCCAGGAAGAAAGATTATTTCAGCTAAAGAATTTTTAAAAAATATTTGTCTAGATAGAGGCTTCAAAAACACCATCTAAAATCAAGAAACTGGAAATGCAATCTGAGATGCATCATTAGAACAAATATAGTTCCTATCATTTTATGGATGAATCAGACTTCCCCTTCTAAGTAATCTAATCAAAAGGAGTCTTTTTTTTTTGGGTTCTCCCACACATTTTCCATCTAGTGTGAAAATGAGTCAACTGGAGAATGCATTTAGCATTCTTTTTTGAAAAGTGTTCTTGCCAAGAGAAGAAAGAAACAACAAGAAAAATAGTCTTTATTCTCTTATCACATTTAATATTTTAGGTCCAGTAGGTTCTCTGATATGTCAATTTCTCTCTTCCTTGATAGCCTTTTCATTTGCAAAATGCTATGTACTTTGTATTCATTCAGCAACATGTTCATTGTTCGTACATTTTCCACCAGAGAATTCTAATATTTAATGTGGTGCTTTGCATTCTTTCTATTTGTAAAGGTTACCAGCAGAATTTAGGAATACATAAAATTATAAATCTTCTGAGGCCTAGAAAACAGATAAAATACAATTTTTTTCTTTCCACCATCGTTTGTTTGTCAAATTACTTTGATTTTACATTTGACCAGGAGGCTTTTGTGACTTTATCCTGTTCATTGGTGCTATCCTCTTTTTGTAACCAACAGGATGGGATGTGTCACCACATTGTGGGTGTCATTCCTGGAAATAAGGATTTATTGGTAATCTGGCAATGATGTTACAAGGCTTGAAACAGCAGCCAATTCAATTTAAACTAAAGTGACTTCCCTGGATGTCATCTCTCAATGTATGGAACTCAGGTTAGTTTAACAGAACACTTGGATAACAAACAGATAAAAGAGAGACGATGAAGTAAAGACTAGGTCGGAAATGCGTATATATTCTTGCTTGCAAATTTATTTTTTAAGATTGCCTGCCTTTAATTTTATTTAAAAAGTTTCAAAGAGGGTAACCTTTTCATGATAATTGAAATTCTTGGATTCTAGGACTTTAAAATTCTTTACAAATGACTGAACTTCAAGAATATAAGTGAATTTTTTTATTTTGATAATTTATTTATAATTTGTGGATTATCATTCATTATATGTTGGGGTGGAGAGACATTTACAAATAAATACCTTTTTTTCATTTCTCACTCATACAACTCACTCTTCATCAGGAACAGATGACAATTTATCTTTTTTCTTTTAGTGTACATGCTAGTTTTATGCAACAGTATATCAAAATATTTGTTTTGTAGTAAGAGGACATAACAAAGACTCCGTTAAACTTATTTTACTGGTTAAAAATTCATGTCAAAATTGGACATTGCTGTCAAGTCATAAGAAGGAGGAAGAAGGCAACCAACATTTATTAAGTATTTGCTCTGTGTTGTCTTTTCCATGCAATGTCTCATTTAGTCTCCACATGCTATAGTGCAGATTCTATTTTCTCCATTTGGGAAATGCACAGATAGAGTAAGAAACTTACTCAAGGCATCCCAGTCAGCTCTCAGAGCCAAGTTTCCACCTGCTTCTTTTCTCCAAGTGTTTCCTCCTATGACACACTACATTCCTTTCCAAATGTTTTTTTTGTCTCTGAATCGTGAAACTATATGGTGTGAATATACAGTTATTTATTCTACTTAATTTCTTGTCATTTCTTCCTCTTTCTCACTGCCAAAGTTAAGTAGTTTCAGACTTCCCTTTACTTTATACTTAGACGTGCCCTTAGAATATTACGATGTTAGTACCTTAGGTTGCTGAAAATATTCTTCTATACGGATTTCATGTTGAACTGAGTAGATGCTTGAGGTATCACTTAAGAGTATGGGATGTAGAACCATAGCAAAAAAAGGACCTTAGAAATTATCTTTAACCCCCAAGTCTATGTTTATCATTGTGATCAGAGTGCTTTTTAAAACTCCCTAGATTTTGTCACTCCTGCTCAAAAGTCCCCAAAAGCATCCCATCTCCCTCAGAGATGAATCCAAAGCCCGAACAAGGGTATACATATCCTTGCCCTACTGACTTCCTCACAACCCTGGCCACATTGACCTCCTTGCTGTTCCTTCAACAAGCCAGACACATTCCAACCAATCGTCTTTGCATCACCTGTTTCCTGTGCTTGGAACATTTCCTCACCAGATACTAGTGTAACTTTCTCTTCTCGGGTCGTTGTTTAAATGTGACTGCAGCTATAAGACTTTTTTTTCACCAGCTTGCTTACAATTGCAAACCACTCACTTTCTATGCCTCTTGGCTACTTCCTCCCCTCTTTTGTACTCAATACAAGCAACATACTGTATGTTCATTTACTTATTTTTCTATCTCCCCTCAAATAAAATGTAAGGTCTTTCAAAAGCTGAAATCATTATCTCTTATGTTTGGAGGGCTCCCCAGCATCTGGGACTGTGTCTGGCACATGGTTAGTAGTCAATAGGTAATAATTAAATGAATAAATGGGCTGGGTGTGGTGGCTCACCCCTGACATCCCATCATTTTGAAAGGGTGAGGAAGGAGGATTACTTGAATCCAGAAATCCGAGACCAGCCTGGGCAACATAGGAAGACCTCATCTCTAAAAAAAAAAAATCCAAAGTAACCAGGTCACTGAGGTGGAAGGAGCCTGAGCCTAAGAGGTCGAGGCTGAGTGAGCCATGATTGTACCACTGCACTCTAATGTGGGCGACAGAGTGAGACCCCGACTCAAAATAAATGAATACATAAATGCACATTTCTTCACACATTACTCATAGAGAATGCCACACTGAGTTCAACAAAGGGTCTTAGGAAAATAAAAAAAATAAAAATAATATCCCAAGTTTGTTAGTGTAAAACGATAAAGACAAATTTAATCGGAGTCAGTTTTATATTGGCAAGCAAACTTTTTCCTACTAAAGAAGTCACTTGGGAAAACTTAGTATTATTCTAAAATAAAAGATTTTGGTAGAAAACTAAAAATAGAACTACCATACAATCCAGCAATTCCACTTATGGGTATATGTCCAAAGGAAATGAAATCCGTTCATTGTAGAGATAGCTGTATTCCTGTGTTCACTGCTGCATTTGCAATATTCACAACTGCCAAAATACGGAAAAAATCTAAGTTTTCATCAGTGAATGAATGGCTAAAAAATTATTATATATATATTTAAAATATGTTGGGGATACCAAAAAATGTGTACACATTTTAAGAGATGTTGAGATGTTCACTGTAATGAGAAGTGTCTAGACGCTTTGAGCACCTCTTGTCATTGCAAGAAGTCGAATGTGATTTTTAGTCATTTTTTGTTATCAGTATATGTATTTATTTCCATTTTTTACTTTTTTATCTACAAATACTTAATTGGGGGTCCAGGAGGCTCAGTCCTTCTTGGCCGCTGCCTTCCTCATGGCGGCCAGGACCTTGCTCAGCTCCTCGAGAGCTTCCTCTTGGCACGGATGTGTGCCCCTACCCGTTTCTTTTTCTTTTTCTTTTCCTTATTTTTGAGTTGGAGTCTCACTCTGTCGCCCAGGCTGGAATTCAGTGGCACCTCACGGGCACCCCAGCATCAACCTGCTGGGCTCAGGTGATCCGTCCTCCTCAGCCTTTCAAGTAGCCAGAACTACAAGCCCGTGCTATCATCCGGGCTAAGTTTTTGATTTTTTGTAGAGATGAGGTCTCGCCAGTTTGCCCAGGCTGTTCTCGAACCCGTGGGCTCAGGCAGTCCTCTCACCTTGACCTTCCAAAGTGCTGGGATTACAGGCTTGAGCCACAGCGCCCGGCGCTCCCGTTTCCTGATGAACTTGAACGCCCGCTTATCTTTGGAGAGTTTGACGGCTCCATGAAGCGCTGCTCTTAGGGGGCGAAGCCGCACACCTCCCGGATCATGTCCCGCACGAACTTGGGGTGCTTGGTCAGGTGTCCGTGGCAGCGACTGTACTTTGGCTTGCTCACATTCTTGGTAACCTTTGTTGAGGCTGCGCTCTCTAATGGCTGCCACGGCAGAAGCTGTCAGTATATATAATTACTGTATATATTTTAATACAGTTTTTAATGCAGTATATTTTAATACAGTTTTTTCTTTTCTTAATGTGTATACTTTTTTTGGCAACCTTTGTATACAATAAAATATTATTCAGTCTTTAAAAAAAGGAATCCTCTTACTTGATACAATGTAGATAAACGTGGAGGATATTATGCAAGGTGAAATATATTAAGCACAGAAAGACAAATATCACGAAACCACTTATATGTTTAATATTTTTAAAAGTTAAACTTAGAGAAGCAAAGAGTAGAATGGTGGTTGCCAGGGGCTAAAGTTTAGGGAAAATGAGGGAGATGTTGGTCAAAGAGTATAAACTTTGTTATAAGATAAACAAATTCTAGATATCTAATATATAGTGTAGTAACGATAGTTAATAATAATGCATTGTATATTTGAAATTTGCTAAGAGATTAGATCTTAAGTGTTCTCTTCACACACACAAAAAGGTAATTATGAGATGTGATAAATACAATAATTAGCTTGATAGTGGGAATCATAAGTATATATCAAAGCACCACATTGTGTACCTTAAACGTATACAATTTTCTAGATATAAATCATACCTCAATAAAGTTGCAAAAAAATTTTTTTAAGTGCTGATACACAGATCTGGCATATGCTGTCCCATGAGTGGGAAGTGGGTGATACCTGTTGTCTCATGTATAAATTCCATCCAACTAGCCGGGCTCGGTGGCTCGGCCTATAATCCCCTGCCTTGGGCGGCTGAGGTGAGTGGATTGCCTGAGCTCGTGGGTTCGGGACCCGCCTGGGCAACTGGGAGAGACCTCATCTATACAATAAATAAAAAAATTAGCTGGGTGTGGTAGTGCTCACCTGTAGTTCCAGCTACTTGGAAGGTTGAGGCGGAAGGATCACCGGAGCCCAGCAAGTGGAGGCTGCGGTGGTCGGGAGTGGCCACTGCACTCCAGTCTGGGAGACAGAGTGAGACTCCAACTCAAAAAAAAATAAAATTCCATCCAATTCAAACAAGTCTTTGTGGCTTTCATTAATTAGTTGCTATTTCTTCAATCTAATAACACTCTGAAGGAAAAACAAAAGGTATAAGCATCTATAAAGTAAACTTGGACCAATTTTCTTTTACCTTTTCTTGAAAAGGTTGAAAAAAATTCAACATAAGTAATGTCTTCCTTTCAACCTTCTCCCAGTCCCTCACTGTCTCACGGGAAGTATAGTTTTGGTACCATAGATTGGGGTTTGAATGAAGTAGAGAGAAATAGGATAGTTTTAATTAAAAGTGAAATAATATGATGCATTCTTCCCCCGTGTGATATATGTCACCCTATGACTACTAAAGTCTCTTCTGTAAATAATTGCACAGAAATAATTTCTGTGTTTGTGATTCTAATAAAAGATAAGGTCTACAAACATTTCTTTTTTTTTTTTTCAACTGGAGTCTCACTCTGTTGCCCAGGCTGGAGTACAGTGGCATGCTCACGGCCAATGCAGTCTCAACCTGCTGGGTTTAGGAGATTCTTCCGTCTCAGCCTTCCAAGTAGCTGGAACTACAGATGTACGACACCACGCCTGGCTAATTTTTGTGATTTATTTTAGAGACAAGGTCTCACCAAGTTGCCCAGGCTGGTCTCGACCCTCCCGGGCTCAGGCAATCCTCTCGCCTCGGCCTTCTAGAATGCTGGGATTATAGACTGAGTCACCGCACCCAGCTTATAGACATTTCTTAATGCCATTAACTTCTATCACTGGGCAGTAGGATTGTGGCAGAGAAATGGGAGAAGCTATTAAAAGACTTTTAGTTTTTGCTTTGAACTATGTAATAAAAAATGTTTTAAAACAACATTAGCTCAATTTTTGGTTCATAAAAAGCTAATTTGGAAAAAATCCATATGTTCTGTTAAGGCATAATCTGCATATGTGACTAACAATGCTAAGGCCATCCAATTTGCTCAATCACATTTTCTTGATTGAGTAAATAATTGCATGAATGACTTTAATTTCCAGAAATTAAATAGGGAAAAAGGACAAATGGAGCTGTTTTGTGGAATTCTGAAAAAAATTATAGCAGCTGGAAGGAAAGAACACGGCCTAGGTAAAGTGTCCCGGAGAACAGGGAAATCCTGGACGCTGGCCAGAGTCAGACCAGGGATGCCAACAGACCTGCAGGGCAAGAAGAGGGCAGAGTTTAGGCTTGAAGCCAAGAGGCCCGAGGCAAGATCAGAGCTTCAGCTGGGACAGAGGCCACAGGCAAGACCCCAGGGCCTACAGGTAAAGTTGGAAGGACCAAAGTCAGGTTAGGGGCCAACGACAAAATCTTACATATAAACATTGGCAGCAAAATAAAAAGGAAAGTGTGATTTCCTGATTCAAAATTTGATTATATTTAGTCACTTTGATAAATCTGAGATGAGGTATCCCAGGGAATCCCTTTGTGATATTTTAGGAAATGTGCTAACTTTTAGGAAAATGCTGTTTGTAATTACTTCCAACGTAGACAATCTCTGCCTCAGTTAAAATAACAAATATTAGCCTTTTGTCATATAAACATCTTGGTACTCATTGTCTTCCATTGAGTGATGTTACTTTTCTAGGCAACATTTCCTCATCAAAATCAGGATGTAGATAATGTGGAACAGAAAAGAGTTTTCATTTCTCCTGGCAGTAGACATAGTAAACTATGCTCATAGAGCTCCAGGGGGCTGTGGAGATTTCAAGACACCACTAAGGGTATCTCTCTTCTCTCCTTTAGTGTTGACTCTGAGTTTCACCTTTAGATGAGTGTATGAATACCTGGGCGATCTACAAGAGTACACAAGAGATTTGCTGCATATAGTATGAAGACCTAGCTGCCGATGCCCTGTTGATGTTGGTTTGTATTAGTGTTCCTTTGTATGTGTATTTGTTGCAGGGATGTGGTAAGATGAATCAGGAAAGCTTTGAGTTCAATTTGTCTTGTGGTTAATTGTGCAAGAAAAAGCAGAGGAAAGTATTTGGTCAAATTTACAGAATCCTAGAATAAGGAAAGAAAGCCCCAATTAAACTGGTACAATACTGTCTCTAGTATTATCATTACCTTAGCAGATAGAGTTTTTTGGACAGACAAAAATAGAGGGAAGTTTCTTTTGTTTCTCCATGCATGCATGCATGCTCTGTGGATCCTGTGTCATCTATGCTATATCTTAATCAAGAAAGATGTTTAAGACAGTTAAATAAATGGACTTTTTTGTTTGTGTGACATATGAAATAGCTTTTTTGGGAACCTAGGCATGTTTTCTCCTAAATCAAAGACACCTATACCCTAGAAGCTTAATTTTCAACTCTGAGAGTGTTTTCTATAAACTAATTCATTTCTTGTATGTTCTAACTTCCTCTCATAGACAGAATGAGGATCTCACAAAATCATGTACTAGTGATGATCACCAATCTGCCTATCAAAGTTTAAGGTTGTTGACAATGTTTCTTCAGTGAAGAAATGCCATAGGAATAAACTCAGTGTAACAGTCAGAGTATGGAACTCTATTCACAACTCAGGTGTGCAAAAAAAGTACTTCCTTGATCATCCATCTCTGATAATATAATCTCTGCCTTTTAGTCTCTGCTCTACTGAGTTGCTGTCAAGAATCCCAGTCCAACTAAGGGCTCCTCTTTCTCTTCAAGTTGTTATTCAATTCTGGGGTCCTAGACATTACCTTCGTATTGTTGGTGGTTTACAGTTTTCAGTCATCAGTCTCAGAGGTAATTGATGAGACAGTCATTGTATACACATGTCTCTTTCAGCTTGGCTACACTCCACTGCTTCTTTGCCACCTTGAGGCAAGGAAACTGGGGGTAAAGCTGATTCTGGGCTTATCTGCCTTATGTGAACCACGTAAGTATTTCTGCTTGGCATTTGACTGCCTCACTTGGTCCTAGTGGGAAGTATAGTTCTCTTCTACTCTAGGAAGCCATGGGGTTGTGGCTGTCTCCCTTCTTCCCGAGATTCTGGAAAATACCTTTTAGGTATGGGGAAAAATATTTTTCCCTTCATGTTCTACAATACCTTAAGTTCCTCTGAAGCCTTAGACTTTTAAAAAACAAAGCTATAAAGATTTCTAAGTTCTACCTTGCCATATCCTTTTCCCAAATCCATATAAATATTTTTTTGAATGAGAAAGAAAAAGAACATTAATACACTAAAAAATAAAACAGAAAACAACAGAGCCAAAATACAGATTGTGCTTTCCAGCCAGATAGGAAAAAGCTGTCTAATGACAAGAACTGTTTAATTATAGAGTTGATCGCTTTGGGTATGAGTTTATCAGAAGATATGTTTCTATGTATTGACATTTTAGTGACGCTGTAGAGATGTTTTAAGCATTGGATGGGAAGTTCGATGGGATGACCTCTAATGTTCCTGTCCCATGTGAGGGCCTGGGATAATGATAATCCCACATCCTACTTCTCCAAGTGCTAAAATGGTGGTGCATGATACCTGAGAAATTACAAAATAACTAATAAAAGAAGGACATATTTAAAGTATGGTAAGAGATGAGAAAGCTTGGTGTGTGAAAGATGATCCCTATATTGAGTTGAATTTTATAGTTTTTAAAAAATATTTTGTGTGAGAATATAAAACTATATATTACCATAAATGCAGGTAAGTGTAAAACATACCCCCTAAAAACCATAACCTATTTTTAGGGAAGGAGTTTTGATGATGTATCAGATATTCATGTCAGGTTGAAAGCAAGCAAATGAAAATCTACTACTTTTTAAAATAAAAATAAAATTCCTCATAAATATTTTGACATATACAGAATACAGACATTTTGCTTTCTTTCCATTTTTAGCTGATATGCTTCAAAATAGACACAATTTTTTCCTGCAGATTCCTTCAAATAATACATATGCATCTATAATTCAGTGCACTCCATTAAAATGTAAAGTATGCAATTGATAGCTAAAATTTTTAAGTGACTAAAAACTATAAGATCAGCTCTGAATATGAATCTGATCTTGTTTTTATGCTCCATCCCACTATGCAAGGAGTCTAACTTACCATACAGAAAAACAAAAGAAAGAAAATTGCTGCTCTAATAAAAGTTTTGCAAATAGCCTAATGTTTCACTTTAAATATTATATTTGTTGCTGTTAATAGAGGCTGGAGGATCAAAGAAAAATAACTGAAGTGGTGATTAGGATATCATCGGCTATTTTTAGCAAAAACAGTAGATAATGATGGGTGTGATGGTTAATTTTATGAGTCATCTTGACTGGGGCATGAAGTGCCCAGATATTTGGTTAAATATTATTCTGGATGTTTATGTGAAGGTGTCTTTGGATAAAATTGACATTGAAGTAGGTAGACTGAGTAAAGCAGATTGCCTTCCCTAATGTGGGATGACCTCATCTAGTCACTTGAAGACCTGAATAAAACAGTAAGTCTGAGCCTCCCATGAGTAAGAAGGAATTTTTCTTGTGTGATTACTTTTAAACTTGGACATTGTTTTTTTTTTTTTTTCTGACTTGGGACTCAGACTGAAATATGGCATTTCCTGAGTCTTGAGCCTACTGGCTTTTGGGCTAGAACTATGCCATCGGCTTTCCTGGTTTTCAGGCCCTTTCACACCATCTCTGTCCAGAGTCACTAGCTTATTGACTATACATCTGGGACTTGTCAGTCTCCAAAACCTGATAAACCAATTCCTTATAATAAATCTCTTTGAATCTATATTTCTTCCTATTGAGTCTGTTTCTCTGTAGAGCCTTGACTAATACAGGGGTGTGAGTCCTTAGAAGCCTGAATGTTATTTATTTCCTCTCAGTAATAAACTGATCATTAGCCATCTTTGTTACCCAAAGATGCAAGCTACTTTATTTTCTCTTCAATCTTTATGTGCAGTTTTATTTGCTGTTAAAATAGTTATAATTTCTTCTACCTAGTTCTTGTTAGAATGACATAGTCCTAAGTAATGACTGAAAATGGCACTACAGGGCATATGCCGCATTCAGAACCTTGCCTTACTAACCTACTTTGAATTGAACT
The DNA here is from genome assembly GCA_027257055.1 of Cephalopachus bancanus. Classification (NCBI taxonomy): domain Eukaryota; kingdom Metazoa; phylum Chordata; class Mammalia; order Primates; family Tarsiidae; genus Cephalopachus; species Cephalopachus bancanus. The sequence goes on from JAPVLO010000035.1 coordinate 12,567,062, forward strand.
ATGTAAGAAAAATGGAATTAATAAAAAAGCATTTGAAAACATTGAGATAAACAAAAAAATCAATCTTATTACTACTTTCTCTCATTTTTCCCTTGCAAAATATTTTAGGAGAAAACTCATGCTCTTTTCTGATCACAAGATTTTTCTTCCAGTCTTTTGTATCCTGAGAGTTCTTATGAGGCAGAAAGGCTAAGGGGTTTGAGTGAGATGTGCTTTGAATAATTTTGTTATAATGACAATGGCAACTCAGGATGAACAACTTTTGTGTTTTAACCACTTTTCTAAATTAATTCATCTATTCATTCATTCAACAAATATATCTTGGTCACCTATTATGTTATTCTAGCCACTAAGGACACAACTGTGAACCAAAAAAATGACAATTTCTGCCATGTGGAACTTACATTATGGTGGGGGCAAACTTGACAATATGAAAAATCAATTAGTTAAAGATATGATGTTTGGATATAAAACTAGCATCTTTCTCATTGGCCTATTTCCCATCAATTTCACCTTTTTAGTTATGATACATACTTTTAGCATAGCTGTCTACTACAAACTGTCCTTAAATAAGGTTGTCATTCAATTCTATTGTATCCCACTCAAAATCACAGGTATCCACCGGATACTCTAAGAACACTAGGTGCTCTGGTAGGTGTTATAAGATTTATGGAAAAACAACAAAAGTGATAGGTTCTCTGCCCAAAGTTCTCTGAACTTTCAATCAATGGACAGTTAAGCATTTACACAGAATATTCTGAAGTGGTACATAGATAGGGGGACTTGGGAAGAATGAATCACAAAGTTCTACCTTGTAAAGGCATGTGCCTTTGGAGTTTACACTGATGAACCTTAAAGCTCTGGAATGGAAGATTGGAGAAAGAATATTATATCAGTCTGCAATAAAGGAATGACAAAGGTTGTCAATAACTGTTGTATATTGAGGAAGAAGGAGAGATCTGACTTTTTAAAAAACAGAGAGCAATTTATGTTACATTATCAGGGTAAGCCTGGACTAAAAAGAAGAAATTTAATTGCTGAGAGTTTTAAATTCAGACTGAACATTCAGATTCACAGGATTTGTCTCAGCATATTTACGGGAATTAATTTTGACAAAACTCTTGTAGCTCCTCTAGTTGTATATATTTTTCAAGTTGCCATGAGGGAAAAAACAACATATATACAAACTTAAAGTGCTTTTTCCATTCCATCTGTAAAAAGCAACTGGCACAGAAGACTTCTGTGACCAAATATGTGGGGGTTTCTCTCTATGCACCAAGCAAGCCATCAGTTCCGCAGGGAACACCGGTTGAGTGTCTTCCGATTCAGTTAAACTCTGAGACTATCTACTGGAGACAGCCTCAGAAACCACAGGTTGAGGGCTTGGTCCCACAAGACTGCTTCTTAATTCCTACCAGTCTCAAGTCTGGGCCTCCAGAACTTCTGACCAAGTGGCTTTAAGTTGGGCTTCCCACCAAACCTCCTGGTGCATAGGTGAGTTCTTATTCTCCTTCCAGAAGGCATCCCTGTGGTCAGCTGTCTGGAAATTTTTCAAACCCTATCTTTTTGGCTTTTTCTGGAGGCTTCATTACCAGGCATGATTGATTAAATCATGGGCCACTGGTGATCGACTTTAACTTCAACCTTTCTCTTCTCCCCTGGAAGTTGGGGCTGAGTCTCAATCCTTTAATCTTGCTTTGGTCATTCAGGTGACCAGACACCACCCTGACACTTCCAAGGAGTCGCCAGACTTAGTTAATCATTAGCATACAAAAAGACATCATCATAGAGATCCTAAGGATTTTAGGAGTTGTATAACAGGAAAAGGGGGTGTAAACCAAATAATGTATTTCACAATATCACAGTTGTGGAGATGAGTTTAAGGTTCTACTAGATGTCTGTCAAGGAAACAAAGAGTCTTAGAATTGGGCATCAGTTTCAAGTGTGCCACGGATATATATATATAAATTAATATGACTATCTCAGGTCCTGGAGGCACATTTTGAATTCAGGATCTCAATTCTAATTCAGTGAAAAGGACCAAAGGGAATAGCTTAATGGTTCAAGGAGAATAATCCAAGAAATATGATTTGCTCAACAAACCTTACATTAAATTCAAAAAACATTTATTGGGTGTCTATTTTGTACCTAGTATTTTACTCAGTGATGGGAGGTAAAATATATATGTGTGTGTGTGTGTGTGTGTGTGTGTGTGTGTGTGTGTGTGTGTGTGTTATATATAACACTTAGTTCTTGCTCATTCAATGTTCAGTGCATATTTGCTGGGCAACTTTTATGTGCTAAAGGCTAGTATTTTATTAGGCCTTGAAGATATGTTGTCATGTTTTCTTATTAAGTATCTTGTATAGATACTCTTACCCTGAGTCTTCTCATCCTTATTTCAGAATTTTAGAAGCAGTATGAGATGGCATCATATTTAGGTTACAGATAAAATTATTTACAAATAAAATCAGAAGCCAGTGCTTCTTCAAAATGAAGCCAAAATACACCTGACTCACTGAAGATTAATCCAAACTACTCAGTCTCTTGAAGGTCTTGCTTTAGAGAGAGATATGTCTCTGCCATTTTCCTGAGAGGTCAGTATTCTGGCATCTTGCCAGTCCTCACATTAAGTTTATTCACTGTAGACATGGAGATAGTTAAATGAATTTCACAGTTCTTCAAAAAGCTGATAAGATGTCAAATCTTAGCTTTTATGTTTAATGTTTTCTCTGTGAAATGTCATCTTATGTGTGTCAAAATAATAATGAATATACAGTCAAAGGAACAAAGAAAGGAATTGACCAAATAGCAGAATGCTTACAAACATTTATTGTTTGTGAAGTTGAAGAAAAGCAGTGGAATTGGAAAAGGAATAAGATGAGTTTGGCTGATAAATTTTCTCCATATATATTGAACATATGCTGAATTAAAACCTAATGAATGTTTACTACAATTGCCATATATTGGATCTTGTGTTAAGTACTTTCTTATATATTACCTTGTTAACTTCTTACAAATAATCTTTGGAGTAGTTTAATATTATATTCACTTTATATTTGCAGAGAAACGTACATTGGAAAAGTTAACTGGGGCAGTAACAAGTAGATACTGGCAATGGTAGTTTGGGGAAAAGAGCACAGCTGTCTTGCCACAATGACTGTAGAACAAAAATTTTAAAAGGTAAAAATAAACCTTAACTTTCAGTAGACTTCACTATAATAGAGAAGACATTCACAGCACCGTGAATACTCTCTGATACATTGTTTTACTGTTACCATGTATTTTAATTGGAGCCATACTTTATTAATTGGAAATTGTTTCTATGAAAATCATACTATTGATCAGCATAATCCCAAACCTAAATGAAAAAGCCAGATAAAAAGGAATTAACTAGGTAAAACATTTATGTTGTCGTGTAAAGCATTTAACATAACTGGCCCAGTAATCTCTTCAGTTAGAATCTGTCAAAGTGATTGCTAATAATTGACTTTGAATCAGGTAAAAATAACATGCCAATTCTCTTATTATAAAAAAAATCCTAAAGCAACAGTAATCCATTTTTTTCTTGACTTTCATGTTATAGATTTTGCAACCTTTCATTGCCATTCTTAGGCAATTGAGGTGAAGTTAAAAAAAAATTTAAGGCCAAAACTGACTATCAATGGTAAGAGCTGCTTAGTGACATAATTTATAGGGAACATGTGATGGTTTCCAGGAGTGACATGCGTCATCTTCCCACATGAAACTATGTAGAATGTAATTTTACAGTTGGGTAAATTCTCAAGGCAGGGCACAGAGATCTGGCTGTGGGACGCCCATTAATGTCAGAAGGAGTCAAGGGACTCTATTCCTCATTTCCCTCTTAGAGAATGCACCTGTGTCAGCCTGCTGTGAGAGGAGTCCATTCTTTTTCTGAAAATTCTGAAGGCCAATGTGAACCAATATCATGTCAAGGATGTTTACATAACTTTAGGTTGGTTCTTAGGGTTGTCTATGGTCAACTGTAACATGACAATGGAGAAGTCATGCATTTTTACCCAATATAATTCAAAATTTATTTTAAATTATTAAAAGGTCACTGTGAGCATAAATATGTAACATTATTTGAAACAGAAGTCCTATAGTAAAGATCTATGCAAAGCAAAGAAAAAATGTTGCAACATGATGATATATAACGATAACGCTTACAAAATCATGATCTACATGGCTTCAGTCCTTGAACAGTATTGTAGGTAAAAATGCAAAGTCCATGCAATAATAGAAAATTGTGATATCTTGTCTTTTTAAAGAAAATTATTTTAAATATGTGGGGTACAATACAGAGTTAGGTATACAAATGTTCATTATGCAGGTACCATTGTTTATGAGGTGTATCCCCCCACTGACAGTTTTCCACTTGAGATACTTATGTTTTCCACACAGGAAGGTGGCACATTCGTTTTTGTAATAATTGTTAAAATTCTCATTTATCTTTTTTTAAAGTCACTACCCTAACATACTCGAGCAACCTCTAAACTGCTGCCCTCTTGAAGTTCTCTGCTTGCTCTTGAATATCTTGTGTTATACTTACTTTTTTTTCTTCCCATTCTCCTTCAAAAGATCTTAGAATCAGTCTGGTTAGGTTAAATCTGCCTTGAAGAGGTATGGTGAGCAAAAAACTGAGGCTATTATGCTGTGATCCTCTTCCAAAGAGGACAACACAAAGTAATTATTGATTCATAGTCAATAGTACATAATACTAGAGATTTTAAAAAGCTCCCTTTGGATATTCATTTCCTTACTCATTTGAACAATATGTATTTTTCTAAGTGCCTGCCAAATGCAATGAATGACAGAGGACATACAAATGAATGAACTATAAAGACAAAGTTTCCTCCATCAAAGAGGAGTTAAAATCTAGATGATGGAAATGTTCTATAATTCTCTGTATTATACAATAGTATACTGTACTATGGTATCCAGTAACCGCATGTAGCTATTGAGTACCTGAAATGTGGGAATGCAATTGAAAAAATTAGTTTCAATTTAAGCTTTATTTTAGTTCATTTAAATTTTCATTTGAATAGACACAAAATTATATTTAGATAGCTACTATATTGGACAGAGCAAATCTGGAAAATAAAAAAAAATACAACTTGTGAAATAAATGCCAACAATTTAAAAATGAGGTTAATGCTACTAGATGAATGCAAACAAAATCCTTTAAGACAGAATAGTGAAATATCTCAGTTGAGGACAATTTAAAATCTATGTTCAATGTAGATTTAAAAAGAAGTGTCGTTTAAATAAAGCAATTGATATTATAACTGAATTTAAGGGAATTGCCTATCTGCTACATGTCAGGTATTTTATGTATATGTGCTCATTTAATTCTCATAGCTGAGAAATGGTGTTATCACTGTATAATTGATGAAATTGGGGCACCAATTTCAATTAACATACCCATGTTCACTTGGCTAGTAAGTGGTGACTACTAGGTTTGAATTCAAGTCTACCTGACTCCACATCTCAGGTGTATTCCACTTTGCTATGCTAGTGAGGTAGTTAGAAGAGAATCAAAGATGATTTAAAGCTACAGGGCAGGATGGCTTGAAGGGTGGTGGTGCCATGATCAGAAGTGGGTTAGTCAGGCAGAGGGTTAGTTTGGAGTTACTGAATGGATGGACACACAATAGTCAGGAAGGAAAGAGCAGTGAAGAGCTCAGATTGAGGGGAAAGACTGAGGCTGAGGATTGGCCTCCACATTTGGAAGCCAACTATAAACTCTGATAATTGCTGCTGGAGTGGTGGGTGGGTCCTCAAAGGAGAGATTGCACAAACAAGATAAGGAGGCTTACATTAAAATTTTAGAAAGTATGTCTTTTTTAGGGTATAGGAAGTGAAAAGGAGTCAACAGAAGGATCAGTGAAATGACTAGAGATGCAGGAAGAAATAATGTCAAGAAGATGGTGGCCACTAGTGACAAATACTACAGAAAAAACAGGAGGGTGAGGAGAAAGCAATGAAATTGAGCATTTGCTGGCTGAAGGTTTAGTGACCTTGAAGAGAGGCAAAGCACAACCACTTAACAGCCTCAGCTTTCTTAAGATTTGTATTTTCAAAGGCCCTTCCCTGGGCCTATGCTCTCATATATATCAGTTTGTTTTTTTTCAAAATTCTAAGTAGATAAGACCTGAGTATTTAAAAAAATAAACCTTATGTTTTTCTTTTTTTTCTTCCTATCTCCAGAACTCAGTTCTGTGATTGGGACTTAGCACCACTTAATAAACATTTGAAGGGTACATGAAGGAGACTAGAAAATGGGATATTAAAAAAATGGAATATATTTTAACATTTTGGGAAGATTATTCATTAATTATTGAACCCCTAGGCACTGAGTATTATTGGTAACACAGAATAAATATAACAATGTGAGATCTTATTCTTCAAAAATTATTTTCTATATGGAGGAGGGGATAAGACAAACATACACAAAATTATTAGTTGTTTGATACACTGCACTGGAAGCCAGTAATCTCTCAGTGGCCAGTCAAACTAGATTTTTATTTTATTTTTTAAAGATATTCAGTAACTCGCCAGGCGCGGTGGCTCACACCTGTAATCCCAGCACTTTTGGAGGCAGAGACAAGAGTATTGCCTGACCCCAGGGGTTCGAGACCAGCCTGAGCAATTTGGCAAGACCTCATTTCTTAATCAAAAAACTAGCTGGGGTAGTTCCAGCTATTTGGAAAGCTGAGCCCAACAGGTCGAGTCTGCAGTGACTGCGAACATGCCACTGCACTCCAACTCAAAAAAAAAAGGATATTAAGCAACTTTCCCTCTCAGTGAAGTTTCCTGGCCCCTATCCCCTTCCTTGGGAACCCAGTACCTAACCATGTTCTAGTCAGAATGAGTAAGGCCTGCCTGACCAACAAGGACCTCTCGTACCCTGTCCTAGCAGTACAGCCAGTGTCCATTCTCATTGGATGAGTTTCTTGCCATCTCCATTATTGAATATTTTGAATATCACCCTTGAGGGTGATGCTATAGAGAATACAAAAATTTACAAGAAGTCTTAGGAAGTCAAGTAAAACAAATGACTTAGGAAGTATTGGTGATGCTAATTTCCTTGGATAAAAGTGATTATTAATCATGGATTAATCACATGTCAATCACAAATATGTGAATGCATCTAAATTTATGTTAGATTTACTTTAGATTTCAGCATGCAACACATTGGATTGCTAGTCTAGCCCTGGCTTTGTTGTTGTGGTTCAGAAACCAATATCTGAAAATATGGTTTTTTGTACATGCAAAATTGAAAAAGAGGCTTCAAGTTCCTACTTCTCCCTAAGCACCGGATAAAGTTGTTCTCTGAAGTTCCCTTATCTGCCTAAAGGCAGAACCTACCAAAGGAAAAAACAAACAAACAAACAAAAAACCAGTGAACTGTAGTTCCTTCCCTGAGTTTTTATTAACTGAACCCATATCGCAAGAAGGATAAAGTCTAAAGTCTGTCAACAAATCTGAACAAACTTGTCACAAACCATTGTCTGCCTGTGGGCCCAACAGACTTTGCCCCAGATTATTTTATGCTTTTCAAGTCCATTGAAGTCTCCTAAAAATCATTTACTATCCTCCTAAGATCATCCACACTTTCCCACCTCCCTTTTCCCTGAGAAGTAGGTTATGTAAACATCTGTACCCCATTGGAATATTGGGCAATTACTCTGTGATTCTCTCCATGCACATGGTAGTAATAACTTTGCAAAGCCTTTTCTCGTACTAATCAGCCTTATTGTAAGCTAATTTTTTGGTGAACCTTTCAAGGGTGAAGAGGAAGTTCCATTGCCCCAACACTGATAATTAGCTTTATGGCCTTGGTTAAGTCACTTTACCTTTATTTATTTGTGAAATAAATGGGTTGAAAAATTATATCAGTTAGAATGATATCTGC